>WEKY01059649.1:37740-96170 GCA_013390045.1 Picathartes gymnocephalus
GAGAGACAGAAAGAGAAAATTCCTTGAAAAAAATACACATTTGGAAAGAGTACAACTTAATACTAAGGCAGGGGGAGCTGACCTTAAAGTGTTATGACTACTTGGTCACTTATTTCCTGTTTATTTCTCTTTGCTTTGTTTTGCAACATGCTCCAGACTTTTAGAATTTTCTAATATAACTAAAGAGGCATGGTTTTTTGGTCAAGTAACTTCCCATACAGAAGATGTTTCTACAAAAATAAGTATTCAGAAAATCCTTTTTGTTTCAACAAGGAAAGTATTTTCCAAACTACTGTAGAAACAAAATAAAGATATCTTGTTTTTCCAACTGATGCACTTGTACAAAATGCCTGCACCACTCAGAGACGGGTTTATATTTATTAACTGTGTTGCAGCACCTTTTAAAGAATTGTTTTAAAATTGAATGTTACAGATTCTGGAGTTGAAAAGCTTTTGTCAGCATCTCTTTCCCACTTGTGTGTTTTAAAGACTAGTTTTGTGCAGCAGGTTTTCCCTGGCACATGAGTGGCACATGAGCTCTGCCTCTCCTGTCCTGCCTGTGCACCTTCTGTCCTATGTGACCAGGAGCCTGTTCTGCACCCCTGGGAGAGTAAGTGGGCAAGAAAGTGCATGGCTTTTCCAGATCTCAATAAGAAAATCCCACAAACAAGTGGCATAATAAAATAGATATGTTAATACAGTAGAATAAAAATAGGAATAAAGATAGCCAGCAAATCCTGCATTACTTCAGGTGCTGGGAATATGGCTTGCAAATGACATGGGACAGACTCATGATAAATTTTCCCATGGCCTTGCCCCTTTGTCAGTATAGTCCAAAACAAGTGTATGGATTCAGAATGTACTGGAAAGTAAGAAAATATAAACACTCTGCTTAGATAAGTAAACCTTGATTTTTTTTCTCAGGGTACTGGCAAAAGAAATTAAGTATATTAAAAAATAAAGCAAAATTATCACTAGCTGGGAGAGTGACTTGAACAGAAAACACTGAGCTCCTGTTGAAACTTTATGCCCCATGTGACATTGTCACCTTTAGTTGCCCAGTCACAGATAGGTCACAGCCTCAGCTTATGGACAGCAGCTATATTTAAAAATGGCACTCTGGCTTTGCACTGAGAACAGTTTTGCTCATAAGCTCAGGAAGAAGTGAAGCTTCGTGACTCATGGCCATCCTGACTTCATTATCTGCCTATTGGTAAACATTAATTAGTAGCTGTAATATCATACTTTCTTTACTCTGTATCCTATCTCAGGGTTTCATCCTCCTGCCCTTAATTGTATTGTAATCCCTGTGTTCAGTAGGACTGTTTGCACAATGGAAGATTATTCATGGGAATAAATTATTAGCTGGAAAGCATATCCACAAGTCCCCTACACTCCATTCAGCTGCCCTCAACTCAAAAAGTGATTTTTTGTCTGCTAAAGGGCTGATCCAGCATCTGTATCCATCAATGATTTAATGACTTCTCCACTGAATGCCTCTTCAAAGGAGGATAAGGGTTGGGAACATCACAGAGACTGGCATGGGGGAAAGGAAAGGAGCCAGTCCTCATCCCAGGTCAGAAAAACCTACAGGGCCAATATAAATGTGTATCCCTTCAAATTCAGAAGATTAGAGATCTTAACTCTATTTCCTGATGTTTGGCTGCTTCATATCTCAGTGTGCAAAGCTACTTTATGAACAGTAAACTACTAGGAACTACTTTATGAGCAGTAAAATACCCCTTTTACTGCAATTGCCAGAATTCAAAAGGCAAGAGGAAGTAATTGTCATTTTTTACATCAGACACTGCCTTTCAACTATTGTGTTAAGAGAACAAATTGTAGGATAATCAGTATTTTATAACTGTATTTTTTCCTTCTGAAGTGTATAATCATTGTGTTCTCTTTATCTCGTGGTGTGATTGCACAAACTGCAGATAAACTTTAGATAGATACAGATAAAATCTGGAAGAAAAAATCTCGAAATTGAAAAACAGTTGAAGAGTTCATGAGAGCTGAGAGTTTGGAAGGAGCCTCACTTGTCCTTAATCATGCTCAGTTTGCAAAGAATAGACATGACTCTATTATTTTCCCAGACAAAATACTGCACTGTATTTGGCACTTCTAACAACAGCAACATCTTGGATAGAGATAGCAAAGGAACCATGGGGTATGAAGGCTGGCTTGAGAAAAGCTGCCAACAGTTTTCCCTACAGAGGAGGAAGAAAGAATGTTGGCATTAGGAATTCAGTTATCAGTGGGAAAAGTTTTGCAAGGACAAAAATACAGGATTTGCTTGCAAGTTTGTAGCATTCAGAGGTGCTGCACAAAGGCATATCCCTATGGATACTGCTGGTGTAATGTGAAAAACAGAAAATGGTGCTTGGTTTTAGCACTAAGTGTATCGTCGGCACAAAATGCACAGCTTCAAACACCAGGAGTTTTCTGGTGCAACACAGGCAAGTTCCTTCAGTTGCAGGGAAACTATTCTGGTGGCCAGCTAGGGGAGAACCTCTGTCCTTTTAATCCCTAGTTCAGCCTATCTGCTTGCCATGGTCTCTCTAATTTTACTACTTTGGCAATTATCTTGTTTGATCTCTTCCGCTCTTCCTCATATATCCAAAGCATGAAATTGCATTTTCATAGTATAAATTCACCAGTCAGGGTATAAGTGACATTTTATTGGTGTTGGATTCTCTTTTAAAGAACTAGTGATCATCAGCACTTTTTTGCCAGTTGAGTGGCATAGATCTATCCCAAACCAGGAATCAGATTCTTGCCTAAATATTGCTGCACAGAAGTTGCCAACTCCACACAGGCAAGGTGTGATGAGTGTTACCTGGATGTGATAATACCTGTGAGCGATAGGCATCGGGGGCACACCTGTGCAGGAACCTGCAGTGGGTGGCCAGCAAAGCCTCACGAGAAACCCTGCCTGGCTTTCTGGAGGCTGCTCTGTGGATGCAAAGCCCAGCTCATTGGCAGCACGAAGTCAAACTTTTCCAAGGTCCTTGTAAGATGCTCAGGGAGCCGGTTTCCTACAAGAAGGCAGGAAGAAACAGCCTCTATTTTAAGGAGATTATCTTAACAAAGATTAGTCAAGTGGAAGTTCAGTGAAGGCTGAAGCCAAGGCACATGTTCTTGTGACCCAGTTACCTTCCAGAAACCCAAGCAGGACAGAAAGGATTCTGGCTTCTAGCTACAAGAGAGCTGCTGATCATTAACACATAGTCACCTAATTAATTTATTCCCCCAGTGGATAATTACTAGCTTTTTCTTTTTCTTGCTGCAAAGCATCAGCCAAATAATGGTGCTGATTTTAACGAACTAGCCAATGGGAAGCTGGATGGGCTGAGGAGAGATTTCATACAAAAGTTAATTAACGCTCTGACCTAGTTTGAAGTGTTGCTTAAGTGGAAATTGGGGGGAAGTTGACATCAATCAGTTATGGATCTTTTCACATCTATATTACCGGTCAAGTAATGAGTCCTCCCACATGATCCACAGCACTTCAATTGGCAACCTAGAAGAATTTAGTGAACACACCAGACATAAGTAATTATCAAAGCAAACATAATTTCTTTATGAACACGCCTCAGTTAGAAAAGGAAAAGGACCTTCTTTCTCAAACCAAGCTCAGGGCATGTGATGGGTAATACGACCTCTGCTGTTTTAACCAAACTATAACTATCTCTGTGTTTCTTCCTTTTGTCTTCCCAAATTTCTTTTAATCCTACATATCTCAGATTAATAACTCTGCTTTGATTTATTTTCCCATTACTGAAAATAAGGCACTTCAGGATTTTATTTAATCTTTTTGTTCCTTTGGGAACTAAAAGGTTATTTCATTTAGTGGTCATCTGTAAATTCTTCCTATCAAAGCACATTTTTCCTCATTTCTGAAAACCAGGGTCCTCTGCAGTTCTTGTCATGAGCCCACAGCAATTTATAACCACCAAATCACTTTTGCAAACTGATGCCAAAAAATGCATGATATTTATTATTGCTTTATTGTTCTTCATGGGTTGTGCTTTGCTTTGCATTGTCCTGTCTTGAAAACTTATCATCTGAACAGGCAGCATAACCACATTGGGGAAAAAGGGAAAAAATGAGGTTTTAGTTCCCTCCAGTTTTACAAGTAGGAATGCGAGGCACAAGAACATGAAATTAATTTGCCAAGATCAAAGTAGTGCTGTCCAACCATCCCATCCTTTGCCCATTCCTCTGCATTGTAACACCTTCCTCTCAACTGGCAAAGTGCAGTTAGGATTATTGCAGTTAGAAGGTCACAGAAAAAACACCATTTTAAAATTAGTGTATCAGGTGACCTCCAGTCTTGTAAGAATCTCATCCTTTCCATAAGCAACTTCATCACAGTGGTTAGGAGTCAGGTCCTGCACTCAAATATTGTGAAATGTTGACTCACAAGGCAAGCAGCTCTTTTTAAGTCACTGCAAATCAATGAATCACTGAAGAAAACTTATCTGGCAGCTGAGCATAACATCCTTGTTTAGGTATCCAGAGATAAGCTGGGCCTCACAGCATTTTCTAGGTCACTTCACTAAAACCCCATAAAATTCATCCTCTGCAAATCACAACATAATGTTTTGCTGGAAGCCTGAGACAAGTGCTTTCTTGGAGGCAGGAATTACACACCCTTGGGATCTGACTTCTCCATAAAATGCAGCCCAATCCTGCATGGGGAATATGTTTAAACCTTTCTGAATCCTATTAAAACCTCTTTTTGTCAAGGATGCACCAAATACATATTTTCTCCTTTTTCTGCAGGAACATGTAAATAAGGCATTGAAGGAACTTCAGGGCTGGCAAAGATTAATGAACTGTGGCCCTGTCTCCAGCACCTGATTTGGGCTGGGGAGGCAGTTTGTATATACAAGAGAAGGGAGAGCCAGGTACAGCTGTCATTAGGAATTGATCAGTGTTTTTGTGTAGCTTTAGCTTCTTGCTGCTGTGATTTTGTCCTAAATAAGGGACCAATGGCTTTCAAAGAAGAGCCTAAAGGATTTAGGTCCTGGCTTGTAGGGAAGCTAGGCTGCCCACCCTCAGTAACCTATTTTGTTCTTATTTTAAATATTGCTGAGGTTCCCTTTCCCCCTCTGTACTGCATATAGAATGTATTGGAATTCAGCTCTGCCACTAAAATTGGGGAGCGCTGAGTGATGGTGATTATGACCACATGGGCACTTCCTGAACACTGAACTGTGATCCTTGTTTGGACTTAGCTCCACAGCAGTCTCCTTTGTCATGTCCTTGCACAAGATTTCTATGAATATGGCTGACCTAACCTTGTCCTGGAAAGAAACATCCTTCACTGATGCTTCTTGTCTTTTTTACAGGTTTTGTATTTTTTGTTTACATGGTGGTGCATGATGAACCTTTGAGCTCAAGGCAATATGATCTCCTACCCCTCCCCTCCACGAGGGATGCAGGGGGACTGGAGGAGCAGCTGCTTAGAGGTTCCGGGCAGAGAACCTTGCCCTTGGCACTCTGACTCAAGGCACATGATTGTGTAACACACCCACTGGTGTAGATGTGACGTGGCTTGTTTGCAAATACTGGCAACTTCAGCTGAGAGGTGCCAAGTGCTCACAACCACCCAGCAGGATCCTATTGGTGACCTCCTTTGTGAAGTGTGTCACACCTTTAGTGCCAGCAACAAAGTGCTGGCATGACCAGGAGGCAAATGTAATAGTAGCCACCAGCCTCTTGAAGGGAAGCTGAAAAATGGCAGAGCCAAACTCTCCTTGGTGGTGAGAGATGACGTAGTAAGAGGTAAAGATCACAAAATGTGGCGTGGGATGTTGGGAAAAACTTCATCATGGGGGAAATGTGCAGCCCTGGGGCAGATCACCAGAGGGGTTGGGGGAACCTCCATCCTTAGAGGGGGTTCAAGTTTCTACTGGAAAAAACCACAGCAGACCTGATTTAGCATTGGTAATCATCCAGGAGGATCGGATAGAGAGTGACTTCCAAAGGTCCCTTCCAGCCAAATACTCATGGGATGATGATCTCCCTGTTGGCATTTGCTGTGGGAAGACTTAGGGCAGAGCCTGTGGGTTTGTAACTGCTGGTCTGACCATCCAGTGGGAGGGAGGAAAATCCAAATGGCAGCAGACGACCAGCTGGCTCCTGGGCAGCTCCCATGTTGTTCCACCAACAAGTGACCCCTCCAGCCTTTCTCCAGACATGGGGCAGCTGCAAGGACAGTTCTGTGGTGTGAAAACACTCCTTGCAGCAGGGGATCCACTAAAGCTATGAGCAGACAGACATTTGCCCACTTCTAATGTTGTCATGAGGGCAGGGGGCGGAAAGAGCTGAAGAGCCTTGTGGCCAGTGAGCCTGACTTTCTGTGCTAGTTAAAAATCAGTGTGAAAGCCCAAGTGTTGATTAAAACCCATTCGCTCCCTGTCCATATCTTACCTATGTCTTCCCAGAACACAAACAGAGGTACTTGCCTAAAGTTTGTGCTGACATGTGACATTAACCTCTATAGCTGCTCAAGGCTAATGGCTGCAGTAACTGAGAAGCTGTATTACCTCCAGAAATGGAATGCCATCCCTGGAGGCATGTAGCACAGCACTTAGGGACCATTCTGGACATAATTTTGTCCAAAAAAAAGTATTTAAATGCATTTTTAAAAATAGCTAATATATCAGATTGCTAGACTCTGGCAATCCGTGTGATGAATCAGTAGTCAGTTATTTCTTGGCAGGGAAGTAAAAATTACTGTCTTGAGAAATATTGAAAGAAAACAGCACGTACAACCTAAAAGCTAAAAGAACAAGAGACCATGTAAAGAATATCTCATTTAATTATTTTTGGGGGTGGTGGGGAGCATGGGAGGCGGAGTAATTTAATTTAAAGCGTGGTAGGCCTTTGAGGAAGAAATTGGAGTGCTACAGAAGCTGCATGTGTTACAAGGAGGCAGTTATATTGTAGTCCTTGGTTTGGGCACATTGAAACTTATCTGTAATTTTAAAGGCTTACACAACACAAAAAAAATGTTTTCTCAAGGGGAAAATTCAGATTAATACTGCATCTTGGCAACTGGATGGGTAATTGTTATTAGTGCTAATATAAAAATCCACTGCATTTGACTTGATTCAGGAGCACCAAAATGTACCATTAGCACTAAAAAGTCTCAAATTAATGAATCAGTATCCGTGCTTATCCTGAATGAGGTAATGCTTTTCCTGCTCAGAGATAGTGCCAGACATCAGGAACAAGGAGCAATCTCTATGGTGAATTTCTGTCCCTCTGATTGTACCGCAGGTGAGAAGGGCAAATTTGGGCTGCTGGGGTATCAATTGACAGCCTGCAGTGCAAGGAGGTTGCTGGCAGCAGCTTTTGGGCTGTGCAAGTGCATCCTTTGCTGACTGGTTGGCACAGGGCAGCTGCCTATGTGGCCTCTGGAGCAGGTATCACTGCCAGCCAGCAGGAGCAGCTTGCCCTTTTTTGGCCCTGTCTGTGCTGTTTGATCCTGAGCCATTTTAGGGCAGAAGGGGCAGATTTGGCTGTGATCTATTCCCTACCCTACCTGTGACAATTCCGTTTTGGACATCAGATCTAGTCTGGCATTTTCAGTTCAGTGTCTCATAGGCTCTGGATGCTATACTTAGGACAGGATTTCTAAAGGGGTATTTTCCCACTATCTCTCAGGGAGTTCCCAGCAGGGATATTCCAAGGATATTTTGAATTTTTGAGCTGCTTCATATGTGGTTTGGTTGACTTTCAGTCTCAAACATCAGCAGGTCTCAAGTTTGTGATTACAGTCTCATTTAACATCCTTTGCTATGGAAACTGGTAGTAGTGCCAGGGAACTGCTAAGCAAATACCAATGCACAGTTTGAGGGGGAGGGAAACATCAATAGACATGATGTTTATGAAGGAATGTGGAATTCTTTTTGTATAAACCCAAAGAAGGAGGAAATGCAGGAAGGCAGGATGCATCTATTGCCAGAACAATGGTCTCCCAAGGATCACGTAGCTGTTTTAATTTCTGCAACATGGAACATGCTGTACTTGAAAATGGCAAGATTTCTTTCCAATCTATGGGAACTTGCTGTTATTTAGTAACTCCATGTTCCCCCGATGGTGAGAGAGCAGCAGATTAGATTCAGTAACAGATCCCACTAAATATTAAGTATACCATTTCTCTAATTTCTGATTTAAAAAGTCAAATGGGGGTAAAAATATTTGTTTGGTACTTCTAAGCTACAGATATGCATGGTTTGACTGACAGTTTTGCCATAGCAGGTACAACCACTTGATGCAGCAGGCTGAGGAGCTGAGTTGCTTTTTAAACAACCTTGTGACACTGGAAAGCAAGTCACAGACTTTCATGTGGCCAAAGTAGGAACAGGTCAACCTCTCCCAGATTCAAGGGACTTGAGCTGCTGTGTGTGTATCAAAACTGCAGCTGGAGAAGCAAACAAGTATTTCCCACCACAGAAGAAAGAAAGAAGGAAGGAAAGGAAGAAAGAAAAAGAAAGAAAGAAAGAAAGAAAGAAAGAAAGAAAGAAAGAAAGGAAGGTACATGACCTCTAGTAAGAAGAAACAATGGTACGAAAGCAAAAATGGATACCATATAGAAATCATTTCAGTCCTTGCTGTTAGCATTAAAAATAATTTTAAAAACCCTCTATGCTGTTTACACACAAGCTTCAGCAGTGATTTGGAGGCCTAAGTGCAGTTACTGGTTAGCTCCTCATTGGTCTTCAAAAATACACTACCAATCTCTTGGCTTGCTTGTCTGTACTGATGCTGCTGTTTGCAGTGTACTCCTGGCTTGTATCTTTCAGAGCTGCCGCAAAAATTGCTGCTGCTCTGTGATGCTGGGCACTGAGTAACCTGGGTCAGAGGAATAAGACCAGCTGGAGCTTCTGGGGTATAATCAAGCCTTTTCAGTTTTCTCTTTGGCGTAGTTGGGGAAGAGGGATTTTTTTACAGAGATTCATTATTGATGCTGTGGTCATGCATCAGAAGCCCTCCTTGTGTACTGTTTCTCCTAGAGATGATTAGCAGCAAGCTGCTAAGCTTTCCTTTGTCAGGTTGAATATGTATGACTTGTATAGAGAAGTTCATCTACTCTAATAGCCACTGAAAAGTGATACATTTTCCTCCAAAACGTCTGCATTCCAGAAATTCAATACTTCTTATCAGCTCAGTCATCATGTGACTTGGAAACATTTGTCTTCGATCTTCTAGCTTTGGATCTGAAAGCCTTGCAGTGCAAAATGACTGGCAGTGTGCTTTGATCTCTGTGTAGCTTCCAGACAGGACTGTGGTGCAGAATAGGCAGAAGGCTGCTGCCTTTTCCACCCAAAAGGAGATTTGAGTGAGTCTGAGCTCTTGGGATCCAAGCACAGCTGTCTCCAATCAGGAGGAAAGATTGGTAGTAACAGCCTGAAAGGGTTCTGTAGGCTTGTAACAAGCCAAGAGGGTATTACATGGACACACAGGGATTTCTTTTGCTCAAGTAGATGAGTAGCAGATAGGTGTACCCTACTTCTCAGCTGTTTCTGATGCCTCTACAAGCAAATACCCCCCAAAGCTCTATTTATTGTTGGAGAAGAGTGGTGGTTTGACAGGTCCTGGACCTGCCATCCCTTGATTTTGAAGGCCTGACCAAAGCAGAGACACAGCCAGCTCAGGCGCCTCAAATTTCAAGGTCTGCTCTTGTGCTCTGGTATGTTTTCCTCCAAGACTGGGCTTAAAAAAAAAAAAAATAAAAAAAGTAGTGAAAAAGCAGTAACAGGTTGACAAATATTGGCTTGGGATCAGGGAATCAGAGATTTGGTGACAACTCATAGAAACCTGCAGCAAAACACAAGCCTGTGTTACAGAGCACTTGGGATGCCCTTGTGGGGTGAAAAGGGTGACAAACTTCTTCAGTCTCAATCAGGTGATCCCTTACTAAAACCACTGTGGTATCCATACCTAGGCACACTTATCTTTCCCTTTTTTGTATAAAGGGGCAGAGAAATTCCCCAGGCTGAGGAACCTCCCACTACAGTTAGACATGCTTCATCCAAGTCTTTGCTCAATGAACTTGACCAAGTTGCAGAAGAGCTGTACATGCAGAGGCAGGGCTGAGTGGAGCCAGGGAGCTCCTTGCAAGACCTTGTAGCCCATCCACCTGAGCTAGGGGCAATGGGAAATGATGAAGTGATGACAGGAGGGAAAGTCATGCAAGTGGTTTTTGTGATGCTGAGAAGGGGTGGCTGGCTCTGGGAGCTGAGGATGCTGGTCCAGTAGGTCACTGCAGCTGGTAGATGTCCATCAGCAAACTCAGATTTTTTTCTGAGGGAATCAGGGTTCTCTCTGCTACCTGCTCCCCTGCTTTTTGGGGGGGAAAAGATGAAAGTTTGAAGTTACAATTAAAAATACAAGAGGAATATATCAGCTTAACAGCCTGAAATATGCTGCCAAATTTATGTATTGCACCATAGTTTTAAAAGTGCTGAGAGGTCAGGACTTGCAGATTGCATCACCTTTGGAAAAGAGGTCTCCACCCTGAGAATCTGCTCTACTGTCAGTGTAATGTGAACCAGTGACTGAGTCATTGCAGCTTTGAAATTTTTTTTGGTTTTTGTTGTTGGCTTTTTTGTTTGTTTGTTTTTTAAGTAACTTGGGTTTTTTTAATTAGAGGTCTCTGTTCCCACGCCTGCCAAGGTCAAATTCTGTGATCCAGCCACAGACAATTCGTGTGATGCAACTGCAAATAAGACAGCGTTCAGTACTGAGAAATGTGAGCATCAAAACCCTCTAAGTAGGCAGCAAGCAATCTCTTAAAAATAGCTAATCTAAAAATAAAAGATTAGGGAGGGAGCACTCCAGAAGAGCAGTTAAGGAGCTTACACTGGATACTAAGAACAGCTCTCTATCTCCAAAGTGTCTTTTTGCCTTTAGAAAATAAATAAGCCTTAGGCTGAGGCAGGATCTCTTCTGTATCTGCTCACTTACAGGGCTTAAGGGAGTCTTAGTCTGATGCTTTCACCCAAGGAATTCGAGGCTGTCTTCGGCTGACTCAGGAACACAGTGTGTGAAATCGTGCTCCAGGAGGGCCGAGGTCTTGTGGGGTTCTCCTGCCCACAGCTTCTGTTTTCCCTCCCCCGAGCTGTGTGAGCACTGGGAATGGAGAAGCAGGCTCAGCTGCAGCAGTGCCAGCCCTGGAAGCTGCATGGCTCTTCCCACTCCTAGAGGATGGACTCTCCATACTTGTGGGAGGCCACGGAGAAATGCAACTAGAAGGACAGCAGCAACAGCAGCCCAAAGTCAGCAACAAGGCTCCGATTTCTTTAAACAAAAAAGATTGTTGGCTTAAACGTTCCAGTAGCAGTGGGGGCTTTTGGAGCTGTGAGGAGTGAAGTGGGAGGCCAGAATGACAGTTTGCTGCTCCTTCGGAGGTGGTCACATACATTCATTACACAACAGCATGTTCTCAGTGTTGGAACAGGGCAGCTCATGTGGATACTCAAAATCCAGCTGAAGGCTGACCAGGCTGAGGGGAAGATCAGTTTATGCATTAGAACTTCACTCTGCCAGGTTTAGCTTTGATCTCCAGCCTGGGGGACAATTTCCATTGTGCTTCTACTCTGCTGACAGCTCAGAAAAGGAGAGCCCAAACCCACTCTCTCACTGCTGAATAGCCCCAAGCAGTGAAGAGAAGCTTTTCCTTTTGTTCTGTTCTAGCTGCCAGGCCTTCCAGGGAAACCAGCAGGACTTAGCGAGCATTTCACAGCTCAGGAAAAAGCCTTGTCTTGCCCTGCCCTGCCCTGCCCTGCCCTGCCCTGCCCTGCCCAGGTGGATTCCTGGAGAATAGCTGGAAGTCAATATCTGTCTGAGCATATTCCTGCCATTTCCCATGAGCAGCGTGTCTCTGCAGAGAGCTACAGCTTAGCAGTGTCCCTCCCACGTAGGGGCACCGACACAAGCCTGACTTTTGGTGGGCTTTAGTCCTTTAGCTGTCACTCTCACAGGATGCCGAGGTTATAAGTAGACACACCTTGAACAAACCTCACAGAGGGACAGATTTCATCCAAAAATTATAGGAAAATGTGTAACTTCTCCAAAAAAAAACAAACCCAAAAGCCCCAACGTACCCCACCATAATATATGGGGCAGGTAATAGGGCTGTCATCTCAAATCAAGAAACACTGAATGGGATCAGAATGGAGCCTCCCTTTTAAGTTATATAGATGCTCTCCTAGAATTGGTGGAAGAAATTAATACCAAAGCCATTGTCAAGTCTATGTTCTATGAGTGGGAACTCCATTAAAGTAAAATTATAAGCTGACAACTACAAAAACTAGTTAGAAATTCCCTGAAAAAATACAGGGGATAGCTGCTGAGGGAGCAGGTAATACTGTGTGAGAGCAGAGGGTGATTTCCTTGGGCACTCTACAATCTCTGCCCTTTAGTTTCACTATCCATCATAACCCCACCTGCAGAATACCCGCCCTTTAGATGAAAGATCTGACTCTTTACTTTGATCTGGCTTCTAGGAAAAACAGGGTCAATGTGGACATGCTTATCTCAGGTTACTTTTGAACTCTTCGATCCAACCTAACAGATTGATAGGTAATGATCTCAGAGCTGGTGTGCTTGTGGTAACAAAAGTCTGCTACTGGTCAGGGGAGACACCCTGCCAATGTAGAAAGCCAAGGGGGCGAGCTCAGCTCCTAAACACGGGAGGTCTTCCAGAGCAGAGAAGTGCATAATTACTGCAATTGACACTTCTTGTTGTACCTCCATGCTATATCAGGTGCTGGAAGATCCGGGCAAGAAGCCAGACTGTGACTGTTCTCCTGTGACTGTTTACTTCAAGTGAGGCTGGAAGCATCTTTTGGAAATTCCCTGAAGGCTTAACTGCATGAGAACATGACATATCCTTGCTGGGTATTTATGTGTGTATAGACGGATGAAGATCCAGCTGTAACAATTTCCATCCAGATCCCAGAGACACAAGAACTGGAAACTCAGACACATGCTCCCTGCCAGAATTAAAGGAGTCCAGTTGCTGGCTGGTGTGTACAGTGACTAAGAAGGTGAAAAGGCTGTTGATCACTTGCTTCAAGAGTGCAAGGGGATAAACAGCAGAGAATAAAACAATGGTTAAAGGGTTGCAAAGGGAGACTGAGACATGAGCTTAGGTACTCCAAATGTCTCTGCTTTACATGCACTGTTCATCACGGCTGTAAAGTGCAGGATTGCCATGGGCAGCAGCTGTGTCACAGCCAGGCAGAGCAATCGGCATGTACAAACCTCCTGGGCAGCAGGAATGCAAGAGTATGGGTGTGGAGACTTAAATAGGGAGTGCAGTGCAAGAGGAGAAGTCTGGCAGAAGGAAACAGGATGCTAGTTAAGGCAGACCCAAGCTGTGCTTAGGTGCATCCTGAGAGCTAAGTTACAGTGTGCTTCATGCCTGCCCCTGAGTCACATAATGCTTTTGTTTTATTTTAGTGAATTGTGATGCAGAAGAGAGGAAATGAGGCCCCACAGAGCCCTACATCATCATCCACGGTGCTAAAATCTTGTACAGAACAAGAATAATAGTGTTAGGTCCTAAAAAGCTTTCATTCAATGACTCAAAGCTTTCAGATGCCAAGGGGGTAGCCCAAAAAAAAGGGGGGTAATATCACTCAGAGCACTGGAAGGCATGCTTCTGCACTCATTCTAGCAGAGGATCTCAAAGGAGAGAGATGGGATTTGGTACAGAATTGTAAGGAAAAAAAAATCCTGCTCCTCCTTGTACTGAAATAACCCCAACATTCACATTGTCAAGCCTTTGCCACAGTAAACTACTTCTTGAAGAGAAAACCAGTTTCTCCCAGAATCACAAAATTCTAAGACATAGTATTAATACATGAACTGGCTACCATGATTGCATGTTTAGCTTAGAAGTGACACCTTAAAAAGTCAGATACCAGAAAAAGCAGGTCACAGCCACAGCAAGGGATTCATAAAAAAAAAGAAATAGAAGTCAATTTACTGGCATGTGGTACAGCAGAAAATAACATTTGGTCTTTGAAACTTCCTGTACCTCAGGGTGTTGACTGCAGTAAGCAAAAGGCTTAAACCTCTTGTTACTGAAGGAGGAAGCAAAAAGCATTACTTGTCTTATGGCCAGGGAAGAGAAGGCCAAGAATGTTTTTGATTGCCTGGTTGACCCACTTTTTGTAATGCAGATGACTGACTGCTCGCCGCTCATAAACTTCACCTGTCTTGAAGAGAAGTCCTGTTACCAGAATAGAGCTTACGGGGTGGGAGGAACTTGGGAGATGCCTGCTTGACTGTGGGTGAGAAAGACAGGTAGACTAGCTTATAAGTTAAAAAGACAGGTAGAATAGTTTACATGTTAACCCTGGTGTTAACCAGGAACCTGAATCAGCAATCAGTTCTCTGTGATAGCTCAGTCCAAACTCTGAAAGGCATTAGCCCTGCAGTTACCAGTGCCTGGAGATAGTAATGACCAGGAGGGGTACTTCAGTTTAAGTGGAACTCACCCTTTAGAGGGAGGTTTACTGGTTTGAGTGATTGCCTTTGATGTGGCAGAACACGAAACACAATGTCTTTTTATGTGGGCCTGAAAACTTAAGTTTGGCAAATTTGGAGGGACTATAATACTCTTCATCTGATCGGCTAACACAGCTGGATAAATCAATGAGTTTTAGGGTAACCAACCTCTTTTTTTTTTTCCCCAGGTAAGCAAGTATATTCCCACAAGTATGCTAACCCTGGTCTGGCCTTGGTAGGAATCAGGATGGATAATACAGCTTTTAATGTGTTTTGCCTCTGCAACTGAGCTGCACTTTCAATGCTGTACTGTGGTATGCACACAAAGGACATGGCTCTAGGTGAAGGAATGATGATCATGCAAAAAATTACTTGAGAATGCCAGGTGTCCAACGTTTTATGTGATAGTGGGGTGGTGAAAATAGATTTTCTTACAGCCTTCCTCTGCTTTCTGCTATTTGCAGTTTTGTCAGCAGACCTCGCTGGTCTGGAAGGAGTGGAGATGAGTTGCCAGTTGCTGTTTCTCATCTCGTGGGTTTGAAGAGCTGTTTCTTACTCACACTAGCCTGAAGCCTATAAACACTCATTCCTGGGGAAATCACAAGAGGATTTTCCACAGCAAAGGCCACTAAAACACTGCAGTGCTTGGGGAAAGCTTCAGAGTGGGCAAATAGGATGGAGCCTGATATTCCATCTGTTTTAGTAACAGTGTC
The DNA here is from genome assembly GCA_013390045.1 of Picathartes gymnocephalus. Lineage (NCBI taxonomy): Eukaryota > Metazoa > Chordata > Aves > Passeriformes > Picathartidae > Picathartes > Picathartes gymnocephalus. Next base: position 52,992 of record WEKY01059649.1, read on the forward strand.
TTGAGCTGAGAAGTAAAATGCATGCAATTAATAAATTTAAATATACTGATATTTTTTCTTGCTTTTAGTTCTAACAACAAAGGACTAGTTCATGGTGAGGAGTGAACTCAAAACACTGAAATAAAGACTACAAACTTCGGTTTAATCATTTCTGTTAATCAGCAGAACAATCTGTGTAAATTCAACAGTGCAAAAATCAACCTCGTTCACATCTCCTTAGCATCCCTTCAGCCCAGTTCCTGGATTAGCTTCTATTCATTCAGCTGTTACTCTGCTTTGAGGCACTAAATTAACTTTGAGCTATTGTGTAAGAAAAGGAAGTGGGCAGGCTCCCCTGTGGTGTGACAGTGGGAAAGGACTGAAAAGACAAGAACCTGCAAGTTCTGCTGTTTGTGAAGACAGACTTTTTTTCTTCATGTTATGTATTAAATGGTAGGTTGTCAGGTACACATTACCTTCAATGACATGGAATTGTACAGCTTGTACAATCTGGCCCTGAGGCTGTCAGCCCTGAAAAATCTCATTGTGACAGAGCTGCAATAGCCAGAAAATGCATTTCCTTTTCCCCAGTTGTGACTCTCAGTAGTCTGATCTTCGGTAAATATCAAGTGTGGGGTTTAATTCTGAGTTTCCTGGCTCTCACACACCTTCTATTTTAACCAGTTTCAGACGTGACTGCTGGTATAGTTTTATCATGTGCTAGCAACAAGACACTACTAAAAGGGAGTGTAGTACGCACTTAGAATCTTGTCCTAAATACTACAGGCAAACTTAATCTTTTTGCTGATAACACAGTTCATAAGGAATAAAGATTACAGCGCGTAGACTACAATGGTGGACGTGCCAGCACTCCAGAACCTCCTCATTCTGGTGGGTGAAAGGAGGGAAATGAAGTTCAAAGATTTGGCTGTCCACCCAATATGACAAATAGAAATTGATAAGCTGTGTATGTTTGTTAATAAGTACTATAGCTTCCTTGGCAGTTCTGTTTGCTGGAGCTCCTTGCTTTTCCAGGAGCCAGTGGTGTTCCCCACTGCCAAGAGCTTTTCTAGTGGCAGGGACTTGGTATGGTCCAGTGGGGTGAAATCACAGAGATGGCTGTTTTCTGGATGCTGTAATATTACGTGTGCTCCCAGAGCTAAATAAAGCAGATCTCCTGATGTTTTGCATTCCACAGCTCAGCTCCAGCCCCTGAAAGGAAATGAAGGGGCTGGGGTGCTGCCTTCCAGGTCACAGAACTCCCCCAGAGGGGTGGGTAGTTCCTGGGGACAGATTTGACTGTCGAGAGGTAGCCTAGCACTAGAGCTGAGTCCAGGTTAGGTTATAGCTCAGGGTGCAGCTACGTTTGCATCTCCACTTGTGCAGTGACCCCTGATGCCTTATCAGTTTGACCTGGAACAGAGGCTAGACAGAATTAGAGGAATAAAGTTGGTATTTATTGACAGGCCTTCAAAGGCCACACCCTGGCAATACAAGAGCCTGGCTGCAGCCTTGCCAGGATGGGTCTCAAGATGGACGCAAAAAAGGGGCTTGGTCACGGGGTTTCACACTTTTATAATTTATGGTCCATTTCCATATTGAGGTTAACTGTTGAATGAATAACTTCGAATTATAAAGTTCCATCCTCCTTGCTTGCCCTCCTCTTTTTTACGTTGTTTATGCTTTTGGACCTGAGGTTCGGAACGATTGTCCTTGAATCTTGGGCTGGAGAGAATTGTTGTGTCTAACTACCCTGTGAAGAGAACTTAGTAACACTTAATATGAAGCTGAGAGTTACACACTAAAGCAGAATAGAAAAAGAAAAAAAATACTTAAAACTTAAGGCATCACCCCAAATGCCCAGGCCTGGCTCAAGAGACGCTATGAGGGTGAGGCAGAGTCACTGCTGTGCCTCAAACACAGATCCAAAGGCTCTCCCTGTGGAGACTTTTCCCAGCTCAAGCCAGCTCACCTGCGAGAAAAACAAAGAAGCCACGGGACTTCAAATTGATTTTCCTCCTTTTAATGACTTCCTCCTAAACACATCAGTTTGCCCTCAGTAACTCTGAGGTCCAAAGGCTCTTGGAAAAAACTCCTAGCACCTTCCTAGTCTCTCACAGCACGCGTGCCAAAAAAACCAGCCAGCTCTCCCCTGGCAGCACTTCTTCCCCGCAGGTCGGCCAGCAGCTTTCCTCCCAGCCGCCTGCTCAGACGGAAACAAGGGCGGATGCTTGACCTTTACCCTGGGATGTCTGGCTGTGCCGTGCACACGCGGTCAGGCGGCACTGCACTATATTCTCTTTGCTGGAGAAGTGTTTAGCGACAGTGCCCTGGTAAAGAGGGTCAGGATGTCTGTGCCGGTCCCCCGTAAACGTCATTGTCACCACGCCTGCGGTGGCTGTGGCAGCACACACCGATCGTGCCAGCCGCTGAAGTGATGTGATGGCCCGAACTGAGTGTGGTTTGTATCTCGCTTCTCAGCAGGGTTTGAGAAGCTTCCACTCCGCCGCCTGTTAGAACTCCACGGTGGGAGCACATGGACGCCCTCGGTGCACATCTCCTCCATGAGCTCCGAATGCCCTCGGAGGAAGGCTCGCAGCTTATGTCCCGCATGGGAATTGTGTTGGTTTTTTCTCAGGCCGCGCTGTGATGATTGCACTCTGCAGCCCCACGCTCACCCCAGCTCAGGGCTTGTGCAGGCTGCACCTCTGCAGGGCGGCGGTGTAAAGCGACCAAGCGCCGACCAGCCGGAGACAGCATCCCGTGTGCCAGGCACGGGATAGCGCCACTGCCCAACCTCACCAAAACCTCTCCCCTCTGAATTCAGAGCGATAAATCCGAGCTAAACGTGCTCTGAGGAAAACCTGGCTGGAAACATTTTGAAATCCACCCGCCCCCTTCCCACCCGCAGCCACGCAGGGGCGGGCGCGGGGCCTGCGCAGCCGCTCTGGGCGGCCAGGGGAGGTGCTCCTGCAGCTGCTGCCGCTGCTGCCCGGGTCCGTATTAGCGCAGGCCTTCCCAGCCCTACAAACGCCCTGCTCAGGGCCCTCCGGTGCCGTCTGGCCCCAGCCGTGAGGCTTCTGCCCGCAGCCTGCAGGGTTCTGCCCGCTTCCCCTCACCCTTCGGCGGCCTCGGGGCGGGAGGGCCCTCGCTGCACCCGGCAGCGGTTTGGAGGGCCCGAGGCGCGGCTGTGCGAGTGCGGCCCGGCTCGGGGCAGCCCTGCCGACTTTCTCCTTATTTCCACTCCCTGCCCCCCCGACATCTGACTGCTTTTGGGCTGCTGCAGCGGCATTTCCCCTCAGGAGGTGGTGAGGGCGTGGGCGCAGCAGCTTTGGCCAGACCGCGGGGTGCTCCGGCTTTGGCCCGCACCATTCTCCTGGCTCGCACCGTGCCCTGTGTCGCTCCTGTTGCGCTTCGCTGCCAAGGGAGTGGTTTTTGAAATAATGCGTGAACATTGCCTGCAGGAAAAGGGGAAAGAAAGGAGGCCGGGAGGAAGAGAACCCCATTACATGCTCAGCTGGGCAGCTGGTAAGGCTAGTGCCTCACACCCTCCTATATCCGTCAAGTTCTACAGCAGTGCTGCCAGCCAGGCAGGCCTGTGCAGGACAGGCCTTTAGGACATTCCTGGTAGCTGTGCAGTGCCACCCCTAAGGGTGGCCCAGAAAAAAAAAAAAATCCAGCTTCTGGCTGAAACTATGTCTGTTCTGGTTGCTCACTGAAAATAATCAAGGTAATGGCAAAGGAAACAGGATTTGGGTTTTGTGAGCCTGTGTTGTGCTCTACAGGATGGGTTTTGTGGCCCTCTTAAAACACATTTCCTGGTTGAGGTTTGCCAAACCGGCTGTTGACATCAAGACGCCTCTAGATAAACCTGTTGGGGTAATACCTGCTCTCCACAGGAGGAAGGGAAGGTTGCCAGCTATTACTTGCTTCTCTGCTTGATGAGTTTTGAATAAACAGCCCATCTGGCTGTTATAAAGCTTTTTGTAAAGAAAATCTTGTCTTTATTTCTAGGAGGTACCGGCCCCTTTTCTGGAGGTCTCCACTGCTGTCAAAATGTTCAGTGGCATAACTAGATGTGCTCTTTCTGATTCGTAGAAAAAACTTTTCCTCTCTACCAGGCCAGTGGTATATGTGATGACTGGCTGTTGACATTGGCTGGCATAAGCACTTTGAAAGGTCACCCTGTCCATCTGCCAGATCAGCTGGTGCAAAACATCTAACTGACCTGTTTGTTTCATTCCAGCAATCTGGGCTTGACAAACCATCAAGGAAGAATAAGGGAATCCTGAAGCAGGAACAGACTGTTTGCTCCTGGACTTTGTCCAAAGGGACTCTTTGCACATCAGTGCTCTCTCTTACCAGGTATGGCACAGAGGTAATAATGAATCTCTTTCAATTTGTCTGAAGGCTCAGGGCTGAGCCTTTTCTCGCAAACACCATCAGTTGTGGTCTCACCATCAGTTTTGGGAGTAGGACTGCTGTATGCTTGATTTAGGAAGACTAGAGGGAGTTAATCCAGAGGAATGCTTTTTTTTTTTTTTTTTTATTTGTTTTTTTTTTTTTTTTTTAACTGCTTTGTTTTGTCTAAACCTGATCAAAACGTGTTGTTAGTCCTGTTGTGGCAAGACAAGGAAGGGGAGCAGCATGGGCAGCTGGCAGAGACATCCAGGGCCACTGCAGCTCCCATCAGTGACAGCCTTAAGCTGCTGTGGTATCACACCAGCAGCTTCAATTGCTGTAATTTGCTACTTGCCCTTGGAGGGATAGAATTCATTGGGCTTGTGGTGTGGGTTTTTTGGGCTGTTTCCAGACCAAGGATGGGAATAGGCAGTTTAGTTCTGTAAAATACTTTTATATTTAAAAGTAGCAGACATCATAAACACAATATTTGAGGAAAGTTTTTCCTTCTCTGTGTTCCTTATGCACAGATCGTTGATATTTTGGTGCATGAAGAGCAGTGGAGTAGTTTCCTTCTGTTGGGGGAGGATGGTTGTGTACTTTGTTTTGTTTTTAACATTCCACTGCCTTTTTCTTGGAATCTTTGTGAGTGCACAGACCTTGTCCCTCCAAGGCAAGGCTGCTGCTCTTCTCTGGTATCACAGCCGTCATCTCCCCTGTCTTCATTAGTGAGTTGGCCAGCATTTTGCAAAGGTCAGAGGTGTATCTTAGCTAAAAGTTTATTCAGCACAGAAGCACCTAAGGAATGATGTGGTTTTTTAAAAAAAATCTGCATAGGGGTATTTATTTTTCAGTACTAATACCTCATGGGGATTTCCTTGCCCACTGTGGCTGTCACATTCTTTACTGATAATACTCCCAAGACAAGAATTTGTTGTCTTCATTTCATAGAAGAGAAGATAAATGTGAGCCTGCAGGGTCACAGGCCATTGCCTGACCACCCGATCTGGTTCCTCTGTCTTGTCACTCTTACCCCACCAAGTTTCTCACATTTCACTGCTCTTCTGTCCCAGACACTGGTGTGACTGTGCTTGGAGCTGCTGGACTGGAATGCTTTATTTCCATCCTCTCCAAAAGAGTTGCCCATTCACTGTAGCCCTTGATGTGGAGCTGGGTGGCACCAATCCTGTCTTGCTCTCCACGCAGCTGTGTTTTCTTTCCCTCTGTGGTGGTGGACTGGTTGAGGAAGCTTGATAAAAAGGTGTTGGGATGTGGGGATGCTTCAACCAAAGCTTTCCAAAGTGTTGTGCACAGATTATATAACACAGCTGCCCTGGTGTCTCCATGCCAGGAAGTCTTTGCCCTCCATGTGAGATTGAGGCTACCAAGTTTTAAGATGCTTTTTCTTTCTGCTAGTGAACACAGCCGGGAGGGATGGGTTTAACCTGACAGTTGTAGCAGCATCAGTGGAAAGGGACTCTGTAGAATATGTTTCCTTTTAAATGGCACACACAGGATACCCCAAAGGGAATATGCTCCATGGCTTCCTAGTTTTGGGGCCTGAGGCTGTGTTTCTGGGGAGTCTGTAGGAAAGCCAGATTTATTGTGGACTCCTAGTTAAGGCTAAGGGCTGTTGTCTATGGGGCTTGGTGTTGTTCTGTCTTCACATCTCTAAATTTGTTTTTATTTTCTTAATTGAAGTAGGATTATACTAGAACAGCTCCTTTCATCTCATAAAGCAGTACAAAAATCCCAGATCATTTGTGGTGAGTTCTGCTTAGATTTTCATGCTCTAAAAGCCCAACTGAGTCTCATTTCTGTCTGCAGTGGGACCATGGAAGGAAAGGAAGTGTCACCAAGTCACACCTCAGAGAGCAGCATGTTGGACCTCCCCTCTGTTTGTGACCTAGCAGAGCACTTTCTGCCTCCACACGGCTCTGAAAACAGTGAGGAGCTTTATCCTTCTGGGGATGTTTTTCCCTCTCCACCCACAGGTAACAGCTTCTGCTTCTCCACATGCTCTTTCTTTAGCCAGTGCTTCATCTATGTGGGCAGTCTGTTGCTTGACTGAGTCACTGCAGGCTGATACTGGGGCACCTGCCTGTCATAAAACACAATTTTACCAGAACTGCAGTCTGCTCCAGCTGGACAGATACTGGGGGAACTGTGGGTTGGTGGGGCACAGAAGAGGAGCTCAGAGGATGCTGTCAGCTGCTAATGTTCTGCAACACTTTTCATGTTTAATGTGTTCTCAGAAGGACAACTGATAGAGTAGTCTTTCGGACATCAGTAGTAAATACTGTCTTAAATTACTATAGTCAATAGAAAGAGTTTTTAAACTTTTCCTTATGTTTTTCATATGCTCATCACAAGCTCAGGATGTGGTCTCGTTACCCCACTACTTTAATAATAATAACTGAGTCTTTGCTTGTGCTAATGACAATGGTGTGTGGAGAACTGCTTCAGTTCAACTCTTGTGAGACAGCAGTTTGCTCACTTGAAAGAGGACTGGTTTCTGCAGAAGTAGCATTTTAGGTCAGCTATGGCTCCAGGTTCTTGGGAGTAATGGTATAAATGGTATATCTGAGAAGATAAGGGGCAGCTGGCAAGAAATGTGAAATCAAAATGTGCTGGCCCAGTCGCACTTCTTGCCATACATTCATGCTGGCTGGAATGAAGGTTCTCGTAATTATATTTAATATTGGGGGGAGAAATAAGTTCTGGTCAGTAAATAATGTGTGAGAGGATTTGTCAAGACACCTGAGCAGGTGAGACATCACTGACATTTCTAGTTGCTTTAGAATCTTAAGTAGTGTAAAAGTAGGATTTGGCTCCTCTTCTTACTCTAAAGCGGTTTTCTGTGGCTTACTTCCAGGAAATTAGCTTGAAATTCAACAGGTGAGTTTCTTTCAGTGGGAAATTTGCTATTTTCATGCTAAACAGGTGAGGAGTGGGATCTACCAACTGATCTCACTCAGCTGATGTTGACTCCTTGCCATTGCAGTTGACTTCAGCTCTAGGTGTGGGACATCCAGGGCTGTAATGGAATCTGCCAGCAGTAGAGACCAAGCCTTACTTTGGTTGTTCACCCAGACCAGGAAGTCACATGTCTTATGTTAATGATGGGAATCTTCTGCTGTTAACCTCTGCTTTAAACCACAGCATGTATCACATTCCATAATCCATGTTGCACTAGAGCAATAGTGTGTCTGGTTTGATGTTTTGCTTTATTTTTGCATGTAAAAGTAGTGACCAGCACTGCAAGGAATGTCCTGAGCTAGTCTTTTCCGCTGTCATGGGAGAGGAGGATGGGACAGCTGCTCTGATAGTGAGACAGGCTGGAAGGCATTTGTCTACTCAGGTTTCACAAGCCCTGGTATGAAGCAATCCCAGGAGCTGAGTGGCGTTCGTGGAATGTGTTGCACAAACACCACTTAGTGTGGCTCAGGGCAACTGGCCTTGGCTGCTGTATTGAATGGGACACATGGAATAACTGCATGACCACTTGGGAGTCCCGGGAATGTCTGAGGCTTAGTGGGAGCGATACGTGCGGAAATGAAGCACCAGGCAAATTCTTTGTGGTGCCTGTGTGGAGTATGCAGCTGAAGCTCAGCACCAAGGTATGCTGAGAGACTACATCCTGCCTCCTGGCTGTCCCCAACACCCCCTCGTGCCAGTGTGGATTCCAGGTGTGCTGAGGAGGGCAGATGAGGCTCATGAACCCTCCCCTTCCTTGTTGTGGAGACTGCTCATAACTGAATGCACCTGACAATAACTGGGATGCTCCCTGTGCTCCTGGGAGTGAAATAATCCAAGTGTCACACCATGACTAGTTCATGCTCTGAACATCTTCGCTCTTTTCTCCTCATAATAGCATCAAACCAACACACATACCTACTTAAGCACTCTCTTTTGATGCAACTTCAATGTTCCAACCCATTGAGTTTGGTCACTATGGCAGAAGAGACAGGGAGATGGTTTTACAGTCTGCCCACGTCAGATATTCTTAGGAAAGTAGGTTCTGTCAAGTGTATCTTGGGAAGGGAAGCTTCTTGTTTGTTTTGTCATGAGACACTGAGAACTGCTGCTGTGGCATGGTGTAAGTGAGGAGAGTGGGAGTGGCTGTAGGTTGCACCCCCACAGTATGACCAGCAGATTGGATCCTGTGGCTTGGGCAGGATGGGTGAGGGTCTTCCTTAGTGATTCAAAAGCATTTCCAAAAGGCTGTTAGGTCTCTGGCAATGTGACCACTTCCTCAGGAATGAAACAGATTGACAGCACAGGCTGTGTTTTCTGCCATCTGCCACATGAACTGGACAGAGACTGACTGAAGTACCACACCATCAGTGCCTCAGGAGGTGGAAATGGTCATGGGGTTGTTTCCACTGCCTGAGGCACCAGTAACAGGTTTTGTTAGTGTAGAGAGGCTCTGTCATTTTTAATAGCAGAAGATAGAACTCATTAGCCATGAATACAGAGGCTTCTGAAAGCAGGCATCCCCAGGCAAGAAAACACTAGTCCTGTAGGAATATTACTAAATCTCTTAAATTGTTTATAAATTCATTGTTTCATGATTTGTGTGGGAAGGAGGGTTCTGCTCTTGCAACAAGCATTCATACCTTTAGCTTACTGTTATAGTGAGTTCAAGTATCTAAGCGTTGATAGGCTGAGAAAATTAAATGGGATCAGTAAACACTTCAGTGTGCTTCATCTTTTTTTATCCCATACTGGAAAATAATTTTTAAAAATGTAATTGTTTATCATCACTCAGTTGCACAATACACCAGGAAGACCTTACCACTTCCTCTGGATTAAGAAAAGTTGTCAGCAAAAGTTCTTACTTGGCAGGCAGCACTCAGGTGTATGTGTGGGAAAGCCTTAAATTATTTGGATTAGTATTTCGTAGGAAGGTAATAAAGGTTGTTTCCAAAGAAATAAATCACTGGCAATATGACTTTCATGTAGGGCACTGAAACAGAGAGTACCAGGGACAGTGGAAAAGTACTATTTACCTGGAAAAATGGCAACCTAAAAAAGTGTTAGAGAATGAATAACAGATGTGCTCTACGAATTGGTAGAGCACAGGGTTCTGGGCTCTGCCCATGCTCTGTGGTCAGGCAGAACTGGATTTGCCAGTGCAGCCCTGAAAAAATTCTACTGAATTTGGAAGCAGCATGTGAGAGTTCAGCTGTGGAATCATGTGTGGGAGACCACCTGTCTGGACAAAGTTCAGTCCCATCTTCTTTCATGGCCCTTCCTAGGGCTTGTGATCTTGGGCAGATGTGTCTCCCTCTTTGTCCTGTAATCTCTGCCTTTGCTGCTTGTTCTTTGTAATGAAAAGCGGTGGAAAAGCTGTGTCCTTAGGAAAATGAATGGGTGGACAGGGTCACCCAGTGGAAGAAAATGGAGTGTCACAGGATCAGAGAAAATAAGGATGAAAGGAGAGAGAGAGGATAATACTGGAAAGATGGGGTGGTGAAGGAAGACACCTGAAAGTATCTAAAACCTGAATGTTGGGCTTGAAGAGACCTGAAAGTATCTAAAACCTGGCCAGCTTTTTGTAAGAAAGCAAAATTAATTAGAGCCAGCTTGGAAGGATAGAGGTGTTCAACCTTTTAGTTGACTCTCCAAAAGTGCTGCTTTTGTTCCTGCAGTTTGTTTCAAGTTTGAGCCTACTTTTAGTTGTTTTTCACAGCCTTCCCTGACCTCTGTAATGCAGTGGGAGTCCCAGGCTGCTCCTGGCTGTTCTTATTATGCCTGATTGATCCTTAGTGTTGGTACACGGTGAGAAGTCAGCTCAGGGAACTGGTCCAGCTTTCTGGGCAGCCATGTGAATATTTGTGTGAATGAAGTGGGGACAGCTCCTCTTCCTGGCAGCAGCACAGGTACAGCCAAGATCCAGTGCTCTGCAACGTGTCCTGGCTTTCACATGGAGTTACAGCCTTTCCAGGATGGTGGTTCCTGAAAAATGTAGTGTTGGATTATTAATGTCTTCTCCCTTGTGGGTAGCCAGGCTGTAGGTTCTCTCTGACCAGTTGTGGGGTGTTGTAGACTTTCTTCAAAAACAGTCCGTTTGGAACAAGTTGTGAGAGCTTGGTGGAAATGGGACAGACCCTTTCACTGGAGACTTTCTGGCTTCAGGTAAATCAGTGAGCCTGGGCCACGGCACTGCTACTGAACTTGCCACTCAAATCAAGTGGAGATCTGATCACAAGGTTACCCCAGTTTAAAAGGCGTGGGTTTTGGACTGTTACAGTTGCTTTCTGGGTTCTCAGGCGGCCAATCAACTATGTTAAAACAAAGCATAGATTTTCAACCTGTTAACACAGCTGTCAGTTATAGAGGCGATTGGAATTCCTCTGGAAAAAAATTGCTACCTATTCCCAGTGAATTTACATGCCCAGTTTTGCAGTGGGTTGCTGTGTCTTTTATTAGCAACTGAGGAGTGTGCTAATGTTGGTGCATGTGTTCTGACTTGTCCTTAAATGCTCTCTCCGTTCTACCACGTCCTCTGGCCGGTCAAGAGTTACTTAATCTGTTTTGCAGAAGTGGGTTTGTGTTTACTGAAGAAGTCTGGCATGGTTTGTGCTTTTCCTCTATGGGAGTTGTTCACAACAACTTTGACATAGAGGCTGACAATCAAAAGAGTGTGTTTTGTCACGTCAGGAACAACCTTTCAGGGCTGGCTCTTGGTGGGTGCTGGGAGTTTCAGTTCAGCCCAGAACTCGATGCTCATTACTTGGTGTGGAAATTACAGCTTGGCTGCCTTGGCTACCACTGCTGCCAAAATTGCCAAATTTCCGAAATGGCTTTTTTTTTTTCCTGGCTAAAGACTTTTATATATGGTCTCTTTAAGAGGTCTGTGTAACTCTGTGAATCCAAAATGTGTGTGATATTTTAAATCACTTTCAGACTGAGCTAAAAAGGGCTCATAAGTGCACTCCAGGTTGGATACAGAAACTTCTGGTAGTCTCCTTTGCCTGAAAGATATAGATCACATTGAGAATATCTTACTTTTTGGGTTGCTCTGAAGGTGAAGGGAAGGGTGCTATTCAAATGTGCTTTGTGATGCGAAGAGTCTTCTTTGACTGCAGGAAGCTAACATGCAAACTCACTTCAGTTTGAACTGTGGTTCCAAGCAACAGAGGTAATTATTATTAACAAAAGAACAACAGAATTTATTTTTTTTTTAAACCGGTGTGTTAGTTTGAAATTGGTTAAGCTCAGTGCTTAACTGCCTTGGCCTTGATGAAGAACACGTTCCCTGTTTTGGGAATCGGGGGGTTTTTACCTGTTTTGGTTTGTTGCCTGCTGCCCTCTAGTGCTCAATGATTCCACCAGCCTGGCTGGCTTAGAGGGCTGGTGGGTTTTTTAAGTGATGATTTTTATCAAGTACACCCTCAAGTATGACCAAAATGCTAGATTTTCTTAGACTCGAGTCTTATCAAGAGGAAAACGAAAGGCAAAATGTTTCAATGCTATTAATTTTGTATAGATGGTGTGATCTGGTGGGGCAGTGGACTTGAAGTCATGCAGCTCCACTGAAGTTATGGGCAGGCTCTTCAGTGGGTGACTCCATGGCTCTGGTGAATTTGGCATCAGGAACCCTCCAAATGACTCTTTTTGGCCCAGTTGTGTTGAGTTCTGGATGAAAAGGCAAGGTGGAATTTTTAACACCACGCATGAAAGGAATACAGGGAAACCACACAGGACACAAAAAAAATTACTGGGCACCGCTGGGTCACTGAAGGTCTTAGATCTTGTGTATATTAATTTTTCAGGGATGTGCTACATAAAGCATCCAGCCAAAAATAAATCCTAGAAGAGAGGAAGGCAGTTCTTTATTCTTCACAGTCTGAGGAAGAAAACTGGTCCTTTTTAAGGAGAATTAGAGAACTATACATACATCAGTAAGGAAAAAACTGAGACATGTGTCTTGCCTTTTAGACTTTAATGCTTCAGAGCACCTTTGTGTTCTATGAAAGTGAACAGTTTGTATTAAACTGTTAATAATTAGAAATCAACTACAGAGAAAAGCTTCAGTAGCAGAGACAAGGAGTTGTACTTATGCACTGAAGTTGTCTGATCAGATTCTGTGGTTCTCTGCATAAAGAGGAGTTTGGAAGTTTGTCTCTTGGGAAAGAGAATTTGTTTTGCTTCTTATTATCCTGCTCTGATTTTAATTGGTAATAAATTAATTTAATTTCCCCAAGATGAATCTGCCATGATGGTATTCTGTGAGTGGTCTCTCCCTGTCCTTATTTCAACTCATGAACCTTTTGTTGCATTTCCTCAGCCCTGTCCAGCTGTGGAGGGGAGTGTGGCTCTGGGGGCATCCAGCCAGGGTCACACCACCACACCATCAGTGCCAGACAGGAACTTGGCAGGTGTACAGAGCTCTGTCTGCCCTCTGGTGGGACTGGGAATAAGAATAAGAAATATCACTCCTCAAGTCTCTCTAAAAACCTCTTGTTTTCGTAACTCTTATTAGTAAGATTTCTACTTTTTTTTCCTGGTGTGATTCTAAATGTAGGGGTTTTGTCTTGTAATTTATCAGATTCACCTGTCCTGATACACAAAACACTTTGGAGGACCCTAATTTTGAGCACCACTGATCATTTATGCACAGCCTGACTTCTTTATTTTCATTGTGAAGCTTTCCTTACGTTTAGCTCTCAGTCATTCATATGTTTCACAGATGTAGCCTGTGACTCTGTGGTAGAAAAATCATCTGTAGTTTATTGGACCCAAAAGGCTCTGCACTGGAGGTTGTTGAAATGCAGCAACAGGAAACAAGATACATCTTCCTTGATTGCCGTGATCTCTTATTGCCTCTGAATTTATTCCCAGAATTTGAAGCTTCTTTAGGAGCTGCTGTGAACTGGCAACAGAAAAACACATTTCAGGGAATCCCCTGTGCTCAGAGGCAGGGAGGAGAACAAAAAAGTTATACTGGTGCTGTTTAAATGAGAAGCTGTGCTCCCAGGATGCTGCTCAGTGTAGAGGCCAGACTTGCTGCTGTGAAAGGATGCAAATTGTTCCTACCCAGTTTTGCCGTGGCAGGTTTTGAGTGAGCTGAGCAGGAGGCTGTGGGCAGGATGCCTTTGTTCCATGTGCCTGAGTAGAGCTTGGGTGGATGCAGTGCCTGGAGTGGTGCAGGGGATGCTCTATAGTTGTGTTGAGGGTGTAGGACTTAGCAGAGCTGCCTGCCATCACCATCTTCTGACTGCAGGTCCTTTCTCTCTGCAGTGATGTGGCTTGGATTAATGCCAGGATTGTGGGGATCATTGTGGAGTTTTCCCTGGATTTCTGTGCAGTTATTTGGTCCCTACTTCTGCATTTACATGCTGCTCTCAATGTCTCCTGGCTTCCCCTCTGTAACATCTGGCTTGTACCACACCCCATGGATTGAGTCCAATTGAAGTATTCCTAAAGCTTCACAGCTCAGACTCCTATCACTGCTTACCTGTGGGGCATCTGGCACTGAATTTAAATTAGATCTCTGTCTTCATTCAGGTCTCATTTTCCTTCTATCTTTCTCTGGTTTACTTCACTGAGCTCACTGGTTTGCAACTGATGAGGCTGCAGCATAAAAAATAGTGAGTCATAGCCCCTTAGCAGCAGACTTCCAGTATAAAATACAGCACACATCATCATCCACAATATTTTTTGAAGCAAAACAACACAGGCCAGTGATTCAGCATCAGTGTGGGTTGCAGTACATGAAGGTTTGTCCTGGAGCCCTCCTGCGTCTGATTTCTTCCTTCATTTCATGAGTTTAACAACCCTCCACCCTTCTTCGTGTTGTGTGCTGTCGATTCCATAGTAGCTGAACCTCTTGGCTGGCTTATGCATGCACATCTCTATGCCTATGACATATGGAATGCTGTCAGGATGAGCAGTGCTGCTGCCTTTCCAGGAAGCTTCCATGCTAAGGGTTTTCTCTGTGAAGGGTGACAGGCAGCTGGTTATTTACTGCTGCAATAAGCACTGGCAAGCAAATGACAGTATTCTGTGCCGTGTGCTGCTTGCTGCTCTTTTCAACCTGCTGAGGGATTTCTGGTTATGCTCTGTTTGTGTTCACTTTGAGTAGAGGTGGAAGCAAGTGGGGGCTTGAGTTTTGCAAATTCACTATTTTATAAACGTTGCACTGCCTACGTCAGACAGGTTATCTTATTCCAAAAGGTATTTGGGTTTGTGAAGAAGGTAAACCCTTTGCGTTCCTACCTTCCGTAAGTGCCTAGAGACTGTTTTATACAGCTCTAATTAATAACATGATGCATGTTACTACTAAAGGAGGTCCCAGCTTTGTACAGGCTGGAGTGCCTGACAAGAAAAGTTTTGGGGTTTTGTGTATGTGGTTTTTTTGTTGGTGGTGGTTTTTTTTAGTTAGTTTGTTTGTTGGGTTTTTTGTTTTTTTAATCTTAAAATAGGAGACAAAAAGAACAGAAAGACTAAGCATGGGAAAACAGACAAGTATACTGTAATGTCTTCTAGATGAATGGAAGCTTTGGTCCTCTCATAGCGGTCTGTTTTTATATGTGTATTTCTGTCTCAAAGAATGATGCAGACCTTTTCTTTTTTCTATTTTTAAAATTAAATTTAAACCAGTAATGATCTCAAGAGGAATCTGAATGTTGTTTCTGTGTCTGTGGGACAAAAAGGAAAGGCAGTAGAATCAAAATCAGTCACTTCTTACACAGCAGGTAATTAGATTATAAAACTCAATGCAGCAGGAAATCATTGAGGCAAGGAGCTTAGCAATGAGAGAAAGGGGACTATGCACTGATTCGACTGATAAGAGCCAGCTCAGTCAATAGTTCTTGCTGATACAAATGTTGCTGAGATATTGAATACATCCGATTGTGTTTCAAGGCTTTTATTAATCACTGTCTAATTTCAAGTGTCAGGTCACACCCACATATCCCCACCACGACATTGCCACCTAGAACAGACCACAAGTGGAGGGGACATACCAGACTAGAAACCGATCTAATCCTGCCTGGCTCCTCCTTCCTCTCCCCTTTAGATGAGTATTCTTGTTTTGCAGGTGACAAATGCTGTCATAGGTACAACTCTTGCCTTTGCTAGACTGTACCTCTTAAGCAGTGTTACTTGAAAATAAATCCCTGGATAAGATGCCCAGAAACACAGGAGCAGGAAGGGATTGTTGGAGTAGAGAACCAGGCAAGGCAGAGTTGAAGGAGGCGACAAACTTTTTTGGGGTCCACAGCTTAGGTTATATTTGTGTATGAGTAAATGTTACACTGGTATTTTACATAGTTAATGAATAATCCACAGATAGCATATATCAAGAATACAGTAATTTGTACAGACCTAAGGAATACTCATCCTTAGTATGCTGACCCACTGCCTAGCCCGAGTCCTTCTGTACTATTCATAATACAAACTTATTTTGAATTCGATGATTTAAGTAGTTGTTGTCTATTAAGATTGCAAAGAAATGTATCATCTCAACTCTGGTCATGGTGTAGCACAAGTGGGATCTGTTTCATGGTATCTTACCATTCAGTAGCAATTTCTTGAAAGGATGAACATTCTACTGAAGTGCTGAATTTACAGAGCTACCATCTGCAATCCCAGCTGAATTTAACACTTCTCTGGATCTCTAATGAGGTTATTTCTAGGTTAATTTTTCTCCTGATGCAGTCTTAATTAAAACATAATGAAGGTAGCAGAAGTTGCAAAATAAAATCACTTGAGAAGATCCATTTCATGCTGCACCAGTGCTTTGTAGTAGGATGTTGGTTATAGCTGCTAATTATTATTTTGTATGAGGCACTTGTCCAATAGCATTTGTGTGTGTGTGTGAATCATCTGCAGAGCCTGTGACAGCATTCCAGAAGTGAAGTTAGCTCCAGGGGCTGAGACATGGAGTTTCTGCTAGTGGGTTTCATGCCTGGGTTGGATTGAATGGAAGGATATACTACTATTCTTAAGCCCAGCAGTCTTGGAATATAAAGGGAAATATGTTTGCATTGTTAAGAAATCACCTATTGCTATTAGCTTTTGACAATCGCTGATAGTTAATGGAGACAGTGATCTATTTCTGATGTAACTCTAGCTGGGATTTTTTTGATTTTAAGGAATCATTCTTTTGCAGAAGATTAAAGCAAAAATGAGGTTGACAGTTGGATGTGATATTCAGAGTGAAAGCATCGTGCTCCATAATTAGCAACTGTGAGCTGCAAACCCACCAGGGTGAGTTAGACTGTGTGGTGAAAGAGGGTGATCATGGGTTCTTGGCAAATGAAATTCATGCAGAAAACAAAATGCTGGGTTTGCCTGTGCTATTCCCACACACTGCACAAAAATCACTTAAATTCTTCAGGGCTTCTCTGTTGTTAAGAGTACCTGGCAATGAAATATTTGCAGATGAACCTTTGATTATAGATTGACTGCTATCTCTATAGCTGCTGAAGAGTTGGTCATGGAATGAGGGAATATAAAACCTAATGGTATCTTTCAGGCAATAATCCATTGTTAAAAAGTGCACGTGGCTGGTCTAAACACTTCAGTCTCATAACCTGCTTTGTTACATCCTTTGTTTGCCAAAATCTTTCTCCCCCTGTCACAGAACAAAGGCACTGTGCTGTTTCTAGATGCCAGTGCCCAACTGTGTGTTGAAGTGTGGAAGCCTGTGCTTTCTGGGATTATGCTGATGATTTCCCCACTCTTGATTCTCCTGTCAAGTAAACAAACAGACCAGTTTAACCATTTCTTAATATGATTTCAGAAGGAAATCCTTCAGAGAGGATCTGCCAGGAGTCTCTCACCTGTTGACTACAACCAGAATTTGCCCTTTCAAACTGGTACTAAATAAATGCTGGTACTAAATAGGGATAAAACTGAGTCAAATGCTCTTGCAGCAAAGCCATGGAAAGAAACACATTATTTCATGGCTGAACTATTGGAGCTAGAGCCAGATTTGGCCTCCTTAGAAATACTGTAATTCTGTGTGCCACAAGATCCTGCTCATCTTGGTTCCTGTGGGATCTTGGAGCAGGTATTAAGGCAAGAGTGAGCCCCTAAAGAGTGGGGTGGTCAAATTTGTGAGAAGACAGGAGGCTTTGTTTGGTTTAGCAGCCTCAGGGAAGGTGTTTACTTGAACCTTGCAAACCTTTTGAAGCCCTGCCAGGCAATAGCTGGGCCCTTCCTTTCTCTTCACCTCTCAGAGACCTCTGCAGCTTCTCTCAGCCAGTAAGTTATGAGCTTGCTGCAGCAATCTGGCTCCCTCACTTGATTATTGCATGAGAAAATAATTGAGCTTCACTGCTGTTTTGGAAGCTGTTACATCTGGTAATGTGTCTGGGGTTTTCCTTTTGCAAAACGCTGTTGATTGCCAATTTAAAGCCAGTTGTTTCTGCTTCTTTCTGAGGGACCAATGTGTTCCTGTGGATTTTATTTTTCTTCAGGACACCATAGTACCCCTGATTGCTCTTGCTGTAGTGACTAATGAAGCGACAGAAGTGACTATTCTGATTTAACTCTTGGTTTGTCTTTTTCTGTAACACTTTGTCTAGAACCATTCTTGTTCTTCCTCTGTGAGTGTTTGTGGGAACATCTCTGGTCTCATTAACATTCATGTGAGTATTCCCTAAAGCTCAGTGCAGTCTTTAAAACATATCCCTGTCCACAATGTGCTTTGGTGCATATTAAGTCCTGCTTAAAGGCAAAAAACTAAGACAAAGGCAATAAACCACCTGTTACACCTTAGCTATACCTTGGCACAAAGAGCTCTCTTGGGGGGAGCATGTGCATCCAAAGGAGCTGCAATTTGTATGGCTTCTTACCCTCTGGATGCCTTCTGAAACCCTACTTCTCAGGGCCCTTCCACTTGATGTGGAGGATATGGTTCATTCAGGGGTTTAATTGGAATAAATAAAACCTAAGGTCCTTTTTCTATCTCTGCAGAGCTCCAGACACTAAGTGCACTGCAGATGAGGGCTGGTGGAGGGGTGTGGGAATGGATGCTTGGAAAAGAGTGGAAGCCTTGCTCTAGTCAGCAGTGATCTGGGAAACAGTGTTGGGATAGTTAATATGGAGATATTGGCATCTCTTGCTAAACGCTTTTTCAAGTCTGTGGATTTAGAGTATTTCAGAAAATTGTTACCTAGATGTTCTACTCTTGGGGTAGTATTGCAGAATGGAACAGAACATTAGCTGTAAGAGCATTTTATGAAAATACTTCTTAGCTTAGTTTCCTGGCAAGAAACTTTTCAAATATTCTCCCTTTCATATGTGCTCAGTAATCTGTTCATCTTTTTTCATAATATTTTTACAAAACTGGGGAGTGTTTAGGTTTTTTTTAAAGGAAATTAAATTCTGTTTTCAGCTAGGGGCTTTTCATTAGACTTAGTCTGTATCATGTGTCTCTAGCATCAGTATCAGTCTGATACTGGGCAATAATTGAGTTTTGCATTCTGTCTGAGCAGAGTTCACCTCAAAACCTAAAATCTGAAGGAAAAAGTAATTTGTGCAGATGGTCTTCATAAAACAAAGACAGATTAAATCTGGAGCTGTCACAGAACTGCTCTTACAGATGCGTCTGCTGCAAAATAATTACCTCTCTTGAGCCCAGTAAGTTAATCAGTGTCTTTTGTTTGTGTCTGCAGTGAGAACAATTAAAAGCTCATTTCCTGGTTTTTAGGTAAACCTACAGATTCTCTGATTTTTAGGGGTAATTAGATTCATTTTGCTGTGTATCACAGTCCAAAGTGTTCCTGTTGGACAACTAGCTGTCTGTAATATAATTTACTTGTAGCCAGGATGTAATTTCTTTTTAATCACTTTTTTTTGCTAAAGAGTTCAAAATCCTTTTGTCTCCGCTCATGTAAACTGTATTTTAAAAGCTGAGGGCTCTTTGTACAATCGTAAGAAACGCCATTTTTAAATTTATTTCAAGTTTCCTTTAAACTAATTTTTTGCAACATGAGGAAAAATTCTCTAATGTAGTTGAGAAAATAACCACTGATCTCTCACAGTCAGTGAGATGTGTGCACCAAGTGCACGTAGGTAGAGAGGGGCCCTGCTGCGATGGGCAGTGGATGTTAGAAAGCAGCCACTGACACTGGCACCTGATTCCTCTCTGCAGGGTAGCAAAGGATACCTTTCTCCCTGCTTTGCACAGTCCCTGCTCCACCAGGACAAGCCATTCCTTTGCTGTCTTCAGATTGACTCTGTGCTGCCTGTAATGTTGGTTTTTGTTGACCGTGAGAAGATTTAAACAACTTTTCCCGTGCCTTCTTTTCCTTGTGGCTTAGCAGGAGCATGAATTGCTGAGCCAAAGGTTGAAAAAAAATAGCCCCAAACCCCAAAAAACCGCAAGGTCTTTTAAACTCAGTAGTAGATGGTAGTGATGGTAGACTTAAAAAAGAAGTGACAAGACCACACCCCACGATTAACCTTGCATGCCTTCTTTAGGATGGCTTCACTTTGCTCTTTGTGCTCTGCTTGTCGCTTAGATTTTAGCATTAGATCACAAGTGCTATGTCACTAAAATATACCTTTTGTCTCCACCTCTGTGTGAATACCTTAATCTCTGAACTGTTTCAAGGCTGTGCTGCAGCAGACTGGCCTCTAATTTTTTTGTTATAAAGAATGAGTGACAGTAGCTGCAGAGAGGACACTAAGCCTCTGTGCAGGCAGGCAGATATATTTGTTTTATTTTAATTCTCAGTGACCTTTATTTTATCTTGATTCAATTGCTTACTCAAGGGCACCAGTTTGGTGGGGTTTTTTGTGCCCTTAATGCATTAAACATTTCTCCTGCTCAAGGAAGCATCAGATATATTTTCCATTGTCTTAAGAGTCACGACTAAACTTCAGCAGTAAATGTGGCCAAGGGGAAGTGAAAGAATACGGAAGTGGATTTGTCTGTAGAGTGGAGGGAATAAAAAACTCCTGTGCTATAAACATAGAGGTTTTAAAACCTCAAAGCTGAGGGATCTCCTGAATGTCATTTTTGTTTTCTGACAGCTGTTCCTCAGTGTAATTAATGGGAAATGCAAATAGCTGCCTTTTCTGTTGTTTAATAATGTTCAAGTCCAAATCACTTCTGAATATGAGCATTTTCTGGTACACTCTTGTATGTGCAGCTGCACCTTCTTTAAGAGGCTCAGGTGTCTATATGCTGTGCGGAAGTGTCCTCTTGCAAAGGTGCTGAGGCTTTCAGATGGCTTGTGAGGAAATGAAACAGATTAAGGTAGCAGGTTGTCAAGGCAGTGGAACACAAATTAACTACTTATGTCCTCACGTTGTCCACATGTGATCTGAAAAATCTCTATTAAGTAGCCTTTGAAGACAAATCCCAAAACTTGAGCTGAAAAGATTCACTGAAGTCTTTGTTTCAGAATTATTATTATTTAGAAATAAAACAGCTGTATTTGCTACAATCACGGAATCCAGTCTGTTTGAATTATGTACTTTTTAGGCATTTTAAAACAAAATTCTTGAGCGGATCATGAACTTTTTGGGATTTTAAAAAAAGTTAAAGGAAAATTACCCCGAGGTGTGATCTGCTAAATTATGTGGGCTGGCAAATCCCACACATCAACCAATGTCAAACAAGAACAAGGACGCTTTAGCTTGTACTGGAACACAGCTGTCAGGAGTATCTCCAAGTTAGATACAGGAATTACCCAGTGCTAAAACTTTCCTTTTTATTTGAAAAATGGAATCTACCCTCACTG
Organism: Picathartes gymnocephalus; assembly: GCA_013390045.1. Taxonomy (NCBI): domain Eukaryota; kingdom Metazoa; phylum Chordata; class Aves; order Passeriformes; family Picathartidae; genus Picathartes; species Picathartes gymnocephalus. Next base: position 74,084 of record WEKY01059649.1, read on the forward strand.
CTAAGGATCTGTTTTATATCATACACATACTTACCCCATTTTATCATTGAAGAAAAATGTAAATTTTCAGGCATTCATTATGATAAATATTTGCTTTATCCTTTGAATAGTTTAATGGCCATGTTAATATGGCTAATACTATTAATTATGTTTGTATTAATGTTTACCAGGAGTTCTAATGAGTAGTGACTTGTCATTAATTCACTGACATTTTTAAATGTGATTGCACCTTTGTTCTCATCCAGATGACAGAAGAGCAATAGGAATTGTTAGATTCCCCAATTACATTGGTTGCTTCACATTTAAAAAAAAAAGAGCTGTGCAATTTTGGGAGTCTGATCAATAAACTGCAAATTCTGAACTTGCTGGTGTTTCCTTGTATCTGCTTCTGTAGTCTAACCCCTACTCAGAGAACAAATTCTAAGCAAACCATGAACATTATTCATCTCCCTGCTCTGTTAAAAGTCATACAAACTTCCACATCACTTGAAAAATACTTGGGGAGTGATTCTTTACTATTTGTAAATGATTGAAGTATTTATACCTGCAAATATCAGATAGGTTAGGTTAAGTTTTAAAAAGTTTTCTCACTTTCTCTACCTTACTACTTGTGCACTTATTTTTGAATTAAGTAGGTATTTAGGGCCTAAGGTGGGTGAAAAATGTTTCCTTTTAAAGGAACACTGAAATTCCTCTAACTTGCTCTGGTTTATCTGTCTTTCTATTCATCTTATTTTGCAGGAATTAGTTAATTTTTCTGCTCACAATTATTTGGTTGCAGTAACTATCACTAACCACAGTTCGTCAGTAGTTGAAGGAGTTACTAAAAAGCTCTAAGCAAGTGCTCACACACAGCACCAGACTCTTTCCTGATGAAGTGTGTGCAGTCTCCTAGAAGAGCCATCGTGGTGCAGAATTACTGTGTGATAATAATATGGGATGGACAACATAAGTTTTGTTTTATTTTGTTGGCTTTGTAAACAGGATTTGGGCTCTCAGTTGCCTTCATAGTTTACCCAGAGTTGTATCCACAATTAGTTCGGGTGAAATGTTTGATTGGGGGCAGAACTGAGAGGTTTGGGGGCACCCAGGTCTGCTCATGGCTAAGAAGTTTTCTTAAAAGGAGGACTAATAGTCTGTAAGAGCCAGGTAAAAGGATGTAAACAAGTCTGGAGTGACTGAAACCTTTTGCTGTTTGCCCTTTGAGGGCCAAGCTGGGAGATGCCTGCATTGCCAAGCGTTCCTCGTGACTGGATGAGAGGACAAAGTGAGGAGATGGGGATGCAGACTTGCTTGCTCAGTGCTTTTTCTTCTTTATAGCTTTTAAAGTCATACTCCTTGTCAGTGTCCTTCTCCCTTCTGCTGTCAGTCCATTCAGAAGCACGGAGAGTATCCCAGCCATGGCACCACCTAAGAAAAGTTGGGAAGGCAAGTGCAGCCTTGGGACCTGAGGATTCACTCCCAATATCATTCTTATGTTAGAACCATTCCCGATTTCAGTTTTCAGGTGCTTGGTTTATTAGCCACAGAACAATTCCTGCAGAAAGCTGGTTGATTAAATGGCAAGACAATTCTGTTCAAAGCCCAATTTTCTCTCAGGCTAGTTCTGATGGAAGAGATTTTCCATGATTCCCAAAACAGCATGTAGATAATTAAGCAAAAGCCCTTGTGGCTGTCAAACCTCCAGCATTTGTGAATGGTCTATAAATGTGCCTATTGCTCTAGTCCAATTTCTGTTCATTACTTGATTTTTAGTAATACTGCAGCAAAACTAGATGGCTCAAATATTTATTCAGTGTACCTTTAAAGTAGCAAGCCAAAATGTCACAGACTAGTGATGAGAAAATGTCTCCCAAGTAATTAAACATGTATATCTTGTTTGCTTTTCATTGTAGTCTGTTCAGTTTGTGTTTTCTGTCTCTTGAAAATTTCCTTGATGACTGTTTGATGTAACTGACACTGATTTCTTCAATGTCAGGCTGTTTCATTTATTAGCCTGTGCAAAGCTGATAGGTGGAGATTGATATCTTGCTTCCATTCTTATTTTTGAGTCTATTTTTTCATTTTTAATCAATGTCTGATGCACAAGCTGCCAGTGGCAATGCAGAGGAAGAAAGCCCCAAGCTGTGCAATCTCACAAGCCCCATGGCTGGAGAGGATGTGGGTCTGCTCTTTTCTGTGCCAAGGCACTGGAGGCTGGCACATCTCTGCACAGCCTGTTCAGTGCTCACAGCCACATCAATCCTGCAGGGAGACTGGGAAAATGCCACATTTTCACTAGAGTATCAGTAGTTTTCTTTACCTTTGTACCTGCTATTTGCCTGTGCTTTTTGAGATTATTTCTTTATTGTTTTTATTTTTCTATTCCTGCTTCTAAAAGAAGAGCAAGCCTTTCTGTGTTTGTCTGCCATGCAGTGTATTTTCAGGAGCATGACACAGATGTGAAGCATGGTTTCAAAGCCATTTTATTGCACGTAAATTCAGGAAACCATCTCTGCAGATGTTCCTCTGTTGTTCTTTGTGAAAGGTCAGTCCTGACTGAAGGTAAAGACCTGTGATCTGAGGAGGTATAGACTGCACACATTCAGGTGTTTCACTCCCATCTAGAGGGAATCAGTCCATTTTGTAAGCATTTCTTGCAGTATTCCCACACTAGTGCTTCTGGCCTTAGACAAAAATGAAATATCAGGATCTTAAAATCTGATAACCACAAGTTACCCTCTTGTTCTTCTGCTGTAGAACTTGCAGTGATCTGCTCCTGAAGAATTAGTAAAGGTAAAGCTTAGATGGCATTGTTTTCCAAACAAAAAAAAATCTCTGTGACATCTTCTAAATTTGGTAAGAGCATCTGTGTATTCAGCACTCCTGAAAGTCTATGCACCAGTTTGGGATCTGGACCTAATTGTAAGTTGGTACACAGTTGAACAAATTCACACAAATGCACCTAACAGACACACAAGTATGTAGGTTGGAGGTCTAAAAAATTGAGAGGAAGTTGTACTTAACTGAGCTTTCACCTTCCTCTGCCTTATTTGACTGTTTTCCACCTCTGCAGGTTTTAGATCATTTTCCCTTTCCCACAGTAGCTGATTTACAATAGATGGATGATCGGTGGTACCCAGGCATCCACTCCCCATCAGGATTCAGGTCTCCCATGAAGTGCAGGACCTCCCATGAAGATGAGTAATGACAGTATTACGGGTCATAACTCATTTGTTCTCTAAAGTATTTACAAGTAGTACAATTTCACCTACATGTCAAGAGGGATGCTTGAAAAATACCTTGCTTTGCAGTATTTTCTTGGTCAAGAAACTGCATTTCTGCCTGTGATTCTTAAGTCATTGGTGTCCACAGGTGTGCAGAGCTGGTTGGAAGCAGGGCTGAAATGCCTGAGAATCTCTTCAGTGTAACCTCTGTTTGTGTTTGTGGGTGTTAACATTGTAATGAGTTGGACTTTCAAGTGCTGTAATGACAAGGGAAGGCAGAGTACATTGAACAACTCCTCACCCCATCTCCTATTCCAAGTTCACACAATCTGTAAATAAAGCAAATATTTTGCTAAATTTTATATAATATGTCAGTCTTCTAGTCTGTTCTTATCATTAAAGAAACACTGTCATGGCAGGCTCTTCGCTTTCTGTTTTAGCTGTATGAATAGCATAATTTCCTGTTTTTCCAGGCAAACTGTCATAAATGTCACTCTCCAAGGAGGTGCAGAAGGTAGAATTTTTGTAAACTGATGTTGGGACTTGAGCAGTTGTCTCCAGTGAGAGCTGTCTGCCTATTCTTGCCAAAGGCATTAGCTGAAGATTATTGGTCCTCTTGATTGCTGATAATGTGTAACTGAATGAGAGACAAAGTCTTTCAGACATAAAGAAAGGATATTGCTTTGGGTTTTCTTTTCAATAATTACGAATAGAGTGATACTGTTTTCCTCAATAATACTTGTAATCTAGGGCTGTTTCCTGTCATTGCTAGTGGCCATTACTGAATATTTCAGAATAAGTGGCAGTTTTCCTCTTTTTATGTCAGCTTCATCCCCAACATGGTGTTTACAGCATTCAATGGGCTGACTGTTGGGCCCCATCCATGCCTCTAGGAAAGGGTTTGTTAAAGCCCTGAAGAATGGGACTTAATAACTCTTCCAGATTTTTTTTTTTGCTAGTCTTGTCTATGATCACTAATTCTCATCCAGATAGATTTTTAAGTCCACTTTTAATTTCAGCTCACAACTTCATCAGTTCTGAATGACCACATCAGCAACATGTCTAAAATTTCAGTGTCTTTCCTTTGTGAGCCTTGTCAGAAATAAGAAGGATTTCTCCCTGCTTGTCTTTTGCCTTAGAACCATGAAGAATGTTTTCTTTAGACCCTCTCCCTCTCTAGGAGAGGTATCCTTGGATGACTCAGGTTCCCAAGGGTCTTTCTCAGTTCTTGGCTGAAGAGGTGGGCATAGAAAATCCTTTTCTGAATTCTGGAGTTTCATCCCTCTTAGTGAAATAGGGTTCCTTAGGAAATGCTTCTTGGGTCAGAAGGCTAACAATTCATGAAGAGCTAACTCTACAGAATCAGCTGGGGATAAAAAGAGAATAGACAAGACTAGAATTTACAGTTTCTAAGCACGAAAAAAGTATAAACAGAAACAACTATCATTTGCTTCAGCTGTGCAATGTAACTAAAGTGAGAAAGCTTCTTCAGGCACCATAGAACACAGATTTCCTCCATTTTTACAAATTAAGATTTTTACAAATCTTAAATGCTGAAAATCAGGTAGACAGGATTGTTTCTCACCTGTTTGAAGCACCAGACTTTTGCTTTTATTCTGAAATAGGATGAACTTAAAGACAAATATGATCTGGGGCTAAATTAGAGCCTTCCATGCATAAAAAAAACCTAATACTGCAAGTCACAGATTAAAAGAAGGGAAAATCCATCATTTTACTAAAAACCCTTCTGCTCACAGGAAGACAGAAGTCAAGTCTATTTCAGATGGTGAGTCGTCCCTGTGGGCAGAGCAGTGCTGTGGTCATGGTGCTAAGGGAGGGACTTGACCTGGGTGGACAGTTCTGATCTTCACCAACAGAGAAGGCAGAGGCTTGGCCTGGGGGTGCTCGTGTTGGATCCTGTCTGTCAGAGCTTGAAAGCCCATTGAGGTGTGTGGCTGTGGGTGAGGAGAGGGTGCTCCAGCACAGCGGTGTCTGTGCACGTGAGCTTGCTGTTCTTACAGTCACTTCCCTGTGCTCTCCTAACACCTAATTAGAAGCTGAGCAATTAGCTCAAGAAGCCTTATCAGAGTTTCCTCTGGGAAGTTGGTGCCTTTATTGTTACACAGACATGGTGAGTCAGGCTGAGTTCCCCAGGCTATGTGTATAACAGGAAAGCAGCAGATAGTTGCAGTTTAATAAAGCCCCTTGATTCCCTCATCTTTTGGATGATAGCGTCAATTGACAGTTGATGTTTTCAGCTGTGCAAATTTTTAAAAAATTATTATTTATCTTTCAAAGAAAGTTTACCCTTAAAAATAGAATCTTCAACCTTAGATTTTAAGCAATGTTTTTAAAATCACAATTGGAGGCAAATAGGATGCTTTAGGGTGTTTTAGTGGCTCCAGCATCATGTAAATTAAACCACTCTAAGAACACCTCTTTGAAAAATTCTTAAATTTGTTGTTTGTATTTTTAGAATCATTATGAACTCCAAGGGAAGGAGTTACCTTGTGAAAATAAAATCTGAGGCACCCCAGTGTTGCTGCCCATCCCTTCAAAGACGTCTGTGATCTTTGCAATGACAGAAGTCCCTGTATGCTGTTGTACTTCGAGCAGCTATTCACAGACAGTTCCATCGAAAGCCCATTGCTCTGGGGCCTGGCTGAGGATGTATCATCATCATCCTCAGGCTCTTGGGGCACAGCTGTGAGTGATGGTGTTTATGATCTGCTCCTGTTTCTGCCCATGCCTATTGCCCTGGCCTGTGGGGCCTGGTTGCTTAGAAACAGATCAGTGAGGTGGCAGTGGTGTTTATCTCTTGGCCTTCAACAGATAAGGAGTGTTAATTTGTAGTTCATATTGTAGCTGACTTCCTCTGTGGTTTATTAAATGCAGTGTGTTTAACCAGTGTGTTCTCTGAAAGCTTTCATTGAGCTGAGCTTCCCAGCTGTATTAAAAGCTGGGCGCAGCAGGCATCGGATGTGAGCTCTCGGAGCAGGGCAGGGTTTAATACCAGTGTGACATTTGGAAGAGTGTCTAGGGGAATGCACTGTGCCTGGATATTGCATTTCAAGAGCACTTTACCATTTGCCAGCCTTTTTATTTTTCTTGAATTTCGGATTCCTAAGGGGGTTAGACTGAAAGAGAAGAGTTTTTATGCTTCCCTAAAATAACTGCTTACGTCTTACTCCACGCAAATTGAACCCGCCCGCCCCCCCAACTTTTCACACCACAAATGTGCAGCAGAGAGAAAAAAAGCAGAGAGCCTGACTCAGTACTGGGCCATAGCCAGTGCTATTCCTCTGTCACTGTCTCCCTTCTCTACTCCAATCCCCAAATTCCTCCCTTCTTGCTGCCTTTTGCCCTCCCTCACTTTCTCTGTGTCTCCTGAGAGAGCAGCCAGCATTTGCAGAGCTCTTGGCCAGCACTCAGCAGTCAGACACAACCACATGTGCCTCTTCTGTGGGCTGGGGGATGAAGAATATAGCTGGTTATGTCATGTGTAAAGCAGAGTCTCACAGATCCCATCTTGGGAGCTACAGCCTACTGCAGATGACAACAGGACAAAGCTGGTTTGTGTGGCACCAGGGAGACAGCAAAGTAGCAAGGCTTATTGTATTCTTATTTTCACTTTCAGTTCACAGTTTAAATACCCAAAAGGAACAAAAAAACCCAGTCTTTTTGAATGATAATGTCATTGGAAATTTCATTTTGCCTTTGTCCAAGAAGACAACAGCTGTTTTCTGCAAGGCAGAGAAATGGTAATCTCTGCAATTATTCAGTACTGTACACCAAAGGCTTTAAGATCTGTCATTTACTCAATGTGATAAGTGTTTGTGCAGTATTTTACAGGTTGATACTTATTTTCTTGATGCTTGTCTTTCTGGTGCTGTTCCAATTTAAATGTGATAATAAAATCCTACGATGCAAATATATTTCAGCTCCTGTAAAGGAATGTGATCAGCAGCTCACACATGGGTTTTTAACTGTGGTAATCAGAGGAAATGTTCTTAATGCAAGCAAAGGCAATAGAATTTGATCCTCAAATGTCTAGATTTGCAATTTCTGAGTACTCGGGTGTGTGATTACTGGTAGGCTAAAGGGCTTTGTGAGATTGGGGTAGAATGAGCTCCTGCCAAATTCTCCCAAAATTTCTTCTTTCTTCCCTGAGCAGAGAGGAATTCCATTCCCATGATGATACATGCACTTCAACTGAAAATCAGTGAGGTGGAGAAAAAAAAACCCAACAAAATATGCTTTTCTATGCATCAACTGTCTCAAGTGCTCAACACATGTGCGAAGTTTAGCTGCGAGATGGGACCTGCTCTCACCTCCTGTGCAGATGGAGGCATCCCCAAAATCATGTGAATTGGCACAGATATGGTGTCAGCTGGGAGCTCTGCTCTAGTCCAATTGGTATCACCTCTCCTTGAGCTTTCTCATGCCATATGGATATGTCCGATGGAGAGGCAAGAAGTGACTTTCTAGGAGCAGGGTGAAGGCTGGAGCAACTCTCAGGGATGGCATCAGTGTTTGCTTGTTTTAGTACTTCATGGCAACCACAGAATTGGGGACCCTTTCTTGTGGATTATTACAGTCACCCCAGGTAGATCCTGACAGGCTGGTGAGATTAGAGAAATAATACAATCTGGGAGAACTTGTGCTTGAATACAGTTATAAAAAAACTCAAACAGCTACATTTTGTCTAAGTGCAAATAATAATATTGCTGCATTTTTGCCTCACTGAAAGTGGCCCAGGTTCAAAGCAGGGCTTGGTTCTGTGCTTCAGGCAGTAGGGTTATGTGCCTGCACCAGATGGAGCTTTTAAATTTTCATCAGCAGGTTTATAAACACAAGAATATCTTCTTATCTGCCCCTAGCTCTTTTACTAATTAGCTGCAAATGCTGAACTTCAATTAGCATGGAGTGGGGGAACAGATGAAATAATATACATTCTTACTCATGGTTCTCCATCATGTGAGAATGAAATAGACACTCATAATGACTGTTTCTGTTTTTTGGGGCTCTTCTGTTGGTGCTTTTTTCTTTTCCTTTTAATACTCGGTAATATAAATGAGTGAACATAGCTAAAAATAGTGAGCCAGATTCTCTGATGATGAAATATTGCAGGCAAAGAGTGAGAGTTTTCAGCCTTGCTCATCTTTGCCTTGACTCCCATAGGTGTTGGGCCGACCAACACAAGGATCTGTGACAGCTGTGTTGTTAAGTTCGCCATGGAAGGATTTCACAAAGGAATTTATAAAACTACATTTTTCCAGCTGCTGAGAGGTGGCCATAGAGGTCTAGGCTTTGAAGCAACTCTGCTGTGTGTTATCAGAGAATCCCAGCTTTCCTGAGGGGTGCAGGTGCATGGAGGGGCAGAGGGATTGATGATTTGAATGATGTCTTTGCCTTTAGCAGCATGTTTGCTGGCCTACAACGTGTGCTTATGTGCTCTGTGTGTGCCCCAGCTGAGAAGCTCTTTCTGGACCCTGCAGGCATCCAGCTACTGTGTTTGTTCTGTGTGGTTTGTAAATCATTCAGGAGATTTGCACTTTTCAACAGCAGTACCAGCTCCTTAGAGGATATCAAGGAAGGATCTCTACTTTAACTGATAATTTTTTGTCAGGAAAAGGTTTGGGTGTATTTTCAAACATCACACTTGGCACGCAATTTGAGAATATGTTGGAAAAATGTCAGGAAAGCTGAGGAAAGGAACCACTTCGCGAGGTATAGACTGGTTCTGGGAATTCTGCATCCAACTTTTCATGTCATAGAATCACGGAATGCTAAGGGGTTGGAGTGGACCTTAAAGACCACATAGTCCCAACCCTCCTGCCATGGACAGGGACACCTCCCCCTAGAAAAGGTTGCTCAAGGCCTTATCCAGTCTGGCTTTGAGCACTCCCAGGGCTGGGACATCCAACCTGGTTGGATATCTTGCCTTAAGAAGGCTTTGCTGGAAAAGTAATCCACTGAGAGGATAGGACCTACTGTTGGGAAATAGAGATGCATAAATCTGAACCAGTAACTGAAAGAAAACTGTTCCCCCAATAATAACAGTGCAGTATGTTCTGACTAATCAAACCCCAGAATGTACCTCTGAGGCACTTACTGGTCACTTCTTTGATGGGTTGTGCTTCAGCAGAGGATGTCAGCTTTACAGGCCACACTGACTTTGGAATAAAATGCCATAGAATCACTGAAGTTGGAAAAGACCTTTAAAATCATTGAGTCCAGCCATAAACTTCCTCCTGCCAAGTCCACCACTGAACCGTGTCCCCAAGTGCCACATCCATGTGTTGTTTAAACACCTCCAGAGCCGATGACTCAACCACTTGCCTGGGCAGCCTGTTCCAGTGCTTGACAACCCTCTCTGTGAAGAAATCTTTCCTAATATCCAAACTAAGATGGTAGGAGAAAGGCAAAGCAGCATTGCTAAAGTCTCCCCTGACGACACGGAACCAACAGAACTTCTCTTCCCGAGTCATGCAGGCTTGATATCTGTAGCTGGAGGCAGCTGCTGCTCTCTCACAAAATGTAGCTCTGAGCAGGAGGTAGCAAAAAGCCAGCACGACTCAGGGGTCTGCAATTGCCACAGGAGTCCAAGTGCCACTTGATTGAATTATCAGGGATGCATGAGGCTTCAGTTCTAAATTAGCATAGGCTGAGAGATTACTGAGGAAAAATGGACCTGTTCTCTGATTTGCTATTCTGATGCCATAGATCACTGTTAAAAGAAGGCCACCGAGCTTCTCTTTGTACTGCATTGCAAGGGGAGGGAAAGTTCTATTTAAAATTGCATAATCAGAGATGAAGTGAAATTGAAAAGAAAGATCAAAGATAGAAAGTAGGGACAGGAAAAAAGAGATGAGGTACACTGTGGCTGCACAGACAGCTCAATTTCATGTTAATGAATCTCTGCTTAGGAAGGGAAGGGTGGCTCTGTGTACTAGGAGAGAAAAACAGCCTTCTGCCACCACACTGAGATTCCCTTTGAACATGGTCTCCTACCAAAACGAAGGACTGCACTCTGCTTCACATTTCACAGAATTAGAAAAGACCAAGCTATTTGCTGACTGCCTGCATCCTGCTTATGTAACTTGCAGATGACGGCTGTGCAACCTCTGGCTGAGCCCTGGAAAATTTCCTTGTCAGTGAGTCAGGTGCTTGGCAAACGGTCTGGCACAGTGGGCTTGGAGATGAGATTGCAGTCAGAGGCACTACCTGGGTACCAGAGCCCAATTCAAGGTCTCTTCATGGAACTTCTTCCTCCTAGAAGCTTGCTCATCGTCCTGGTCTGGTCCTTGCCAAGTATCCCTGTTGTGCTGTATTAATTAGTGCAAGGCATCCCCCTTGATTGCTCTGGAGCAGGAGAAAACCACAGCCCTGACTGTTATGCAGATATGTGGGTCAGCAAGGAAGGAGGAGAAGAGCTGGGCAAGAATGAGTCCTTGGCCTTTACATAAATTTTATCCATAGAAATTCCATCAGGATGTGGGGAGAGCATTTAGTGCAGTGGGGCTGCAAAAGTGGGACTCTGTGGGGAAGCCAGGTCCCCCTTTGCAGTCCCGATTCTGAAACTATGTGCAGTCACCAGAACTGTTGGTTTGGAGGCTGTGAATCTGGCTGAAAGCTGGAGGTCAGGACTGCACATTGTGCTGTAGGAGTAAAATTGAGAACTATGAAAAGTAAGGGTTAGACCCAGGGATAAGGTAAAAAACTGAAACAGATGCAGAATTGTCTCAGCTGCAAACCAGACTTCCCTGTGGGCCAGCTGTCGTCTCCAGGTGTAGCAGATCCCAATTTCCACCTCTTTGGAAGTGTAACAGAGGAGCCAGGTGATTTGTACCACCAAGTAGGTCCAGTCATTGCAGTGTCAAGGCTGGGACAACTGTGAGGTCCCCAGATCAGCCCATCTTACACCAGTCTGTGCAGGAAAGCCCTGTGGCAGCCCAGATGTGTTCAGAGCAGCACTTGGTTTCCTTGTGCAAAGAGCCTGTTTGCCAGACTGCAGTGGGAGGGGGACAGAAAAAGACTTTGCCACAGGGATGACCTGGTGACTAATGAGTTTCATTGATCCTCTGCTTGCAGGAGAGAGCAATCCATCATCAGCAGCTCCTGTGGGCTGCTCTGCTGAAGGCTCTGAGGAAGCAAACGTGAGATGTTACCCAAAAGGAGGGCTGTGTGAGCCCTCTGAACCTACTGTTGCTGCGCTCTCATGGATGTATGAACATGATAGTGCAGAAGACCCCGGCATCAGGGACTCTCTGGATGGCTTCTACAAAATGTATTGCAGAAAGCAGCCAGAGAGAAAGGATCCGACCTATGAGGCTGCCTCACAGTGTCTGTCACAGAAGATTTCAGAGCTGAAAAAAAAGGATGGAACAAAATACGTGTCACGTTGTCTGCAAATGGCACAGTTGGTCTTGAACAGAGATGTATGTAAGATCTTTCCAAACCACCCTGCTTCTGCTTGCTTTTCAAAGGCAGCAGAAGGAGAAGTCTTGTTGGAAAACAGGAGGAGGACACCTGGACTCTCAGATGACATCCTGCAGTTCCTCTTGAAACAAACGCAGGCAGAACGTAGCCCTGATGGGTCACACGAGAAGTGAGCAAGACACCGGTTTGTTTCTGTCATCAGAGCTTTGCTTTCACTCTAGAAAGAGGTGACTTTCTCTGAAAGACATTGTTCTCCAAGCATCACCTTCAACACCAGAGGCTTCATGGAGAGGTTCACCCACACCAGACCTTGCACCTTGCTCTCTGCAAGACAGCACTGTGTGAGGAGCATCCATGTAACTGCTTGGGATGTGTTGACTAATTGGGAGGGGTGATGCAGTGTTTGTTGCTGGGACATGAATTGTGATAATTTATACCTACCAGGCTTTTAAATTGGCCTACATCCTTACCTCAGCTTAGCAGTGGTCCAGCCCAAATTCAGGCCCTGTGTAGGCATGGCTGTCCAAGTGCTGTTGGCTATAACAGACTGTTTGAATGCCCTTGGCACAGTGTGCCCCAGCTCTACAGAGGCAAAATTAAGATTTTATTCTGTATGTTTGCTTCCACGGGGTGCCTGTTAGCTCTGATTTACCTGCAGACATATGACCCCAGAGATCATGATTGCAATGCCAGATGAGTTTTTCCCTCAGAAAAAGTGTGTTTGCATGAGAAAGAGAAAATACAGCTCTGAGTATGTTCTCTGTCAGTGTTTCTGTCCTGTTTACCTCCCCACCATCACCCCCCAACAACCTTCAGTTCCTTTCTGACTTTCATGGTGGTGCTAATGAGATCCCTGGGGGAATGTTCTCTTTAAAATGAAACGGATCTCTTTGAGCCCAAAGAGGCTGATGTCAGTCAGCAACAGAGCAATGAACCCACACACAACCACTTAAAGGTTTCTCTCTGGGAACCCTCCCGGCTTGGTGGCTTCCTGCTGCTTTACTGCCTCTGCCAGGCAGATAAATGTCTTTGTGCATGTTTTCCACCCACTGGCCTGTCCACTGAAGGAGCAGTTTGCTGTAGTGATGTTGTTTGCTCACTGGGGAGGCCATTCTCCAGTGTGGGTGTGAGCAAAGAAGCACAGAGTGCTAGAGGAAAGGATGTGTTTAAGATGACAGCAGGTAGGCAAAGGAGAAAGCAAGCAAGAGAGAGAGAGAGAGAGTGGCTGGGGTCTCAAAGGTCAGCATCAATGTGGTTCTTCAGTACAGCCACAGTGCTGACACCAGTTTTGGTATTTGATATCCAGTGTTTGCCAGCCCAGCTGCTGAGACCTCTCATCCACTCCCTCTCCACACTGGCCAGATCTCAGAGTGGGTGTTTGTGTTCCTGCGTGTCACATTCCCTGCTGCAGTCCCACACGGCGCTGCTATTCCTGCCTTGCTGCCCCCGGCAGATTGGCACAGCTGCTGTGCTCTGCAGGTGTTGCCAGCAAAGGCAATGGAAATTTGGCTGCAGCTTTCAGTCAGAGCAGGAGGAGGCCCAGCTGACTGCAAGTTATGGCCAAAGTTCTTAGGACTTGGTGTAATCTCTCTTTGCAAATAAATTTATATTGGAAGTGCCTGGGTTTAGTTTCCTGTCTTTGAGTCATCGTGGAACATTGGCTTTGTGGTGGTCCTGCTTGGTGTGTTGCTTGCTTGCTTTTATGGCAGAGGTGTTGTACATGTGCTGGAGGGCACACAGAGCATTGGAGCAGACCTTCAGCTGCTCCCCCAGCTACTCAAGTAAGTGGTGCTAAGGGGAAAAAAAGAGTTGAGGATGCAGCATCATTTCTGTAGTAGCAAACAAACCCACAGGTACTTGTGTATCAAAATCCAGATAAAAGCATCCTGCTGGCTAAAACTATAGAGAAAAGTAATATCAGCTAGTTTAGCCATAGATATAGCTGTAAAAAGCAAACATGCTCCTGAGTGTGCTGTCAGTAATTACAGTAACATCACTGGCCCCTCTGCCAGCTCACTCTGCTTAACCTGCACGGATCTATCACACAAGGGCGTTGGTACTGGCAGATACAGGGAGCTATTGCTAAGGGTGTACAGGGAAGAAGGAACGTCTTCAGTGTGAATCAGATGTTGTTGCTTTTAATTTTTTGCCAGCATTTATGCTGTTCTACACAGTTTAATTGGTTGCTGTGCAAAACCTCTTAACTGCTGATTTAAAGGAAATAAAGTCCCATGGAGAGAGAGATGGAGAAATCAGAGGTCTGCATCTGAATCCCTTTAGTTGCTGTATTTGGTTTGTTGATGAATTGGTCAGTGCTTTGGGTTAGCTCTAAAATCATCTGGTCTCCTATTTAGACTTTTTTATTATTATTTTAATTTTTAAAAAAAGCTAAAGACATGCAATTTCCACAAAGAAAGCTTACAGAAAAATAAGAAGTTCCTGCTCTTTAGGAGAGACCTGCTGCTACTGATGTTTGATACATCCCTACTGGGTTTTGATGGAAGAGAAAAGAAGCCCAGAATGACAAAATAGAGAATAGGTGGCTGCTGAAAGAGCATGAAGAGAGATACTGGCAGAGGAGAGCATGAAGCTGTTCAATTTTAAAGACCAACGTAGGCAGAACAGACTGGATGCAGATGAAAAATTTGGATTATGACTCATATCTACAAATCTTGGCTGGCATCTTGCAGAGGACATGGTAATCTCTGTGCTGCTGAAACATGCAGACTTTTCAGAAGTTTGCACCCCTCAGAATCAGGAGTGTCTGCAGTTCTTCTGTGCACTGCTCACTTTCAGTGGATTGTGGATATGACTGTCCATGGCTCCCTCAAGGTACAAAAAGAGTCTTTTTGCACGTACCAAGAGTGGTATGAAGCCCTCACAGAAATGTCCCATGTTCTGTCCATTTCTCCCATCCTGTGCAATAATCTGAGAAACAGTTTATTCCTGAGAGGTAAAGTGCCTTCTTCTCTCCCTGGCTTGCACTTGACTTAGTTTTGACATTTCTGTGGTTCAGCTCACCCTACCTCACCAACTTGCTGGCCTTCCCAGCACTGGTGGTTCTCACCTCTGCTGCCAAAGCCAGCGGCTGTCACCTCTCTTCATCCCCCTGTGCATGGGGGCTGCTTTAGTAAAGGCATTTGGGGGCTTACACTGCGGAACAAATCCAAGGGGGCTCTTTTCTTCTGCTTGTTCAAGGCTCACAGCCGAGGAGCAGCTCCCTGAGCCTAACTTAGGACAACACCTGAAAACCTACACCACCTCTCAGGGCTGTGGGCATACAAGATCCCACAAGATCCTCAAGCAAAATGTGTAAGGGAAGTAAAAGATAGGGAATCAGTCCCATAGAGTAAGACAAGCAAGGCCAAAATTGGATCCCCCATTGCCATGTAGGAGGCACACAGGACATGGTGAGGACTTGACATGGCCCAGGGGTCTCCCTGCTGCACAGCCCAGGTCCAAATCCCACCCAAGGCCTATTAGAGATGTTATGGGTGTTTTGCACCTGAGCTGGACCAGCATGCCCAGTGTCACACCAGCCACTGGAGTAGCCTCAGCTCTTAGCCTAGGACTAGGTCTGGCAGGCTGAGAGTGCTGCTCTATTTCCTCTCATAAATGCCTGATCCAAGCTCTTTTGTCATCCTTGGCGAATCCTGCTGCTGTTAAGTCATTCCCTAGGCTGGGAGCTGCTCCAGGACGTTTGGTATCAATGGCCTCTCTGCTGCTTACTCCGACAGCATTTTTATTTTCCCTCCCACGCGGCTGCTGGTGGGAGGTTGCTGATTCATGCCAGCGACCTACCCTGGAGCCAAAGGCAGACAGGGAGAGCTGAGCTCCTGCCGCAGGTGCTGAAGCAGGCCCTCAGCAGGCCTCAATGAAGTGAATGGAGCAAGGGCCCTTTACACCTGCAGAGGGTTTTTCCCCAGGATTTTGAGGTGCTTTGGTATGCCTGGATATATCAGGACATATGGTTGTTAAAACTGGTATACAACAGGCATGTATAAATGTGGCTGTTTCATTACTGAGCATTGGTGATTTTGTGTGGGGCTTATGTTTTCCCACAACACAGAAGTTCATTTTAAAAATACCCTGTTCTGTAGGCTTTCCCTAATGACTATTTTCCCACACACATCGATTAGGCAACAACATATGCCAGCATTTCTTCCTTAAAAGTAAAATCTGGCACATAGCACACAGAGCATGAAATAATAAGATGTGATTAAAGCAGTAGCTGGAGCCAACCAAAGCCAAAAACCTTGTGGCTGAAAGGTAAAACCTTTTTTTAAATTGCCTTTGCAGTGGCCTGTTTGTTTACAGATGCTGGGACTTGAGAGGGAAAGTCTTGTAATGAAAGAACAACTGTCATAGAAAATTTCACCGTCAGTTCAAGCCAAACAAACTTTCACTTGCATTGGAAGGTAGGTTCTTGTAATGGGCAATGCCAGTCAGCCTTAGGGCAGGTATCACTTTCCAGTGTTACCTGCATTGCCGTGAGAGATTTAGCAGGTGCTAAATGGGTGCTAAAATCAGCACCTCCCGGCCAGAGAACCAGGATGATTCTGTAATTAGGGATAACTGAGGTGGGGATGCTGTGCCCTGCAGCACATTTGCAGTTTGACTTCCACCAATTAGTTTTTCCTAAGTTGCCAGCTGCTTGTTTTGGGTATCTGAAAGCTTCAGAGAAAGATAGGGTAGGGAATTTACACCCACGTCTTTGTCTAGCAGCAATTCCCTTCAAAACCCTCCAATTAGAGGTTGAAACAATAACAAAGATTTTGCATCTCTAGTCCAGACCCCCCTGTTTAAGAGGCGACTCAGCACGTGTTCTGTGAGGCCAGCTTGGTTGTGATCCTCGTTTTTGCACCTTCCCTGGGTCTGGCTGGTCCCTGAGACAAGTTGAGCATCACATCTTAAACGTGTGAGTGCCGAGAAGTCCTGGGGCTGGGTTCTGTCTTTGGGAGTGTTAATACTGCTTGTCTGGTGTTCAGGAATAGACTGGTGGCACGTGAATTCCTGGGAAAAAAAATTCTTCTGGGATAAGGAGACAGACTGCTGTATTGAAGGCTGGGGGAGTCTTTCCAAAGGCAGCAGCGAATTAGGCTGAAAGTGCAATGGTGTGCTGGTCGAGGGTCACACTGATTCCTGTGCCACTTCCTCCTGTTCCCATTGCCGTGGGGTGCCTCTGCAGCTGATTTTTCCCAAAGCCAGGGCATGACACCCTGTAGACTCAATATGCCTCACCTGAGTGCTGGCAAAACCACCCACTATGGCTTGGTCTCTCTCACATCCTTTCTCATAGCCTTTCATACCCTTTCTTATAGGGTAGCAGAGTCTCTTTCAGGGTCTCCTTTTCTGCTTTTCCTGTTTGGATCATGTTCCCACCATCAGGGTTACTAGACAAATTACTAGATGCTCCACAGATGGAGCATCTTCCTAGTATTTTCATTTCCCAAGGCTGCCTTTAAGCTTAAGCCTCTTAAGCTTTTTTTATAAGCACACAGCATTTCACACAAAGAGCATAAAAGTCTTAAAATCAGGGTATGCAAAAGGAAAAAGGATATTCTAAGGGGAAGAGATGCTAGCAAAATATCCTCCTGCATTTTGTAGGTTTTGCTCTCCTTCCTAGGCTTTTTTTGCAATTGGATTTTGTTATTTGTGCCACTGGCGATTCAAAAAAAGGTGATGGAAAATTTGTTGAGCAGTTCCTTTTGCTGTGTGAATACTGCTGTCATAAAATAGATCTCTCAACACTGTGTTTTCAGTCTGCAATTATGTGCAAGGGCATAATTGGATTTTTTTCAGTACATAACATTGTTCAGTAATAAAAACTTATTCTGAAGTCATTACTGTCTGTTGCAGAAATCTATATGTTTTTATCTTACAAAATGGAAATTTACCTCTGAAATTCCCATCAACCACAAAACAGTATTGTTCTTACCAAACAGAACCCTTGCTGAGAGTCAAAGTGCTATAAATATTTAAAGAAATTAATTACTAAATAAACCAGAGTAGTGCCCCAGTCTTTAAATATTAAATGGAACATACATAGTTGACAAAAAGCAGGCAGAAACACTGAATGGGGCAATTTAATGGCCTAAATGTAATTATTTGCAGTGCAAAGGCAACTATTAAAGTCATTTTTGCTTAATGACAAGCAGTATTCAAAATATGAGGGCTTAAGTCCACATTTTGCTTGCTGAAAGAAATTTCTGTCTTGTTTTGTATTCTACTTCAGAAGCCCCTAAGTTCACCAAGGGGGTTAATTAACCAGTGTGAGTGAAAAGGGGGCAGGGACCTTTGGGCAGGGGTTGTTTCACGAAGGGCTTTCTTTGTAGCAACACCTGGGAGTGCAGCTCAGCCATGCCCAGCCTGCAGGGTGAGAAGGTCCACAGTCTCCAGCTGCTCTTTGGGCATCAGCCGCCTGGGAACTTCAGTTCTGCAGTGATGCCAGGCCTCCAAAAGCCAGCCCAGAGAGACATGTTGGCAGCTTTTGGGCACTGATCATTGCCCAGGACTCCTGGTCTGCTCGGGAGACTGTTGGGGTGCTCTTAACTTCCCGCTGTGTAGAGGAGGAGGCGCCTGGGGCTGTCGAGGTTGCTTCTGTTGTCAGCAAGGCAACTTGGGGACAGCTGAGACTAGGAGAAAGTTTAGTCATTGCCAGATTTGTAAAGCCGTGAGTAATCACATCAGGGCTGCCTGTGCCCCTGCTCAAGATCCAAAAGCTCCATTTTACCTTGATGACCGATTCACCTGGACTGGTCAGTTTTGACTTGGAGTCCTGCAGATCATTTTCTGACAATCAGGTGACAAGTGGCAGCACAGAAAAATTGAAGTCTTGCAACTAAAAATCCCGGTGGTTCCCTCATTATTAGGCAAATTCCAACTTTCTCTTATAGGAGGAGATGTGCCTGTTGTTTCCCATCAGTGTCATCTTTCCCATGGAGACTCTTAACAGTGGAATTGCAGGAGCTAAGTTGCATTTACTGCCTGGACCAAGCAACGGCAGCGAGTTGCTACTAGGGAAGGACCTGGGAAGTGGCACTTCATGCTGACTTCAGTATGGAAAAATTGTCCTTTGTCCCCTAGGCCCCAAAGTATGCTATTTATACATATATATATATTTTTAATTTATTTAATATGTTAAACTTATTTTCGTATTGCAGTATAATCTAGTTTTCTGCCATCTGAGAGAAGGATGACTGGGGAGGAAGAGAGGTATGTGTGAGCAGCATATGGGAAAATGTTCTACGGAAAACCTGGGATGTGTGAGAAATGGTTGTGTTTATACTTGGTCTTCCCTCTCTCACCTTTGTTTTGGGTTTGGTGGTTTCTTTCATTCTGTCGCCTGTGAATGTATCCAGAAGCCCCGAGGATTTGTATCAGGTAGCACAGGCCTTTTTCCAGAAAACCACAGCAGAGTCTGTGCATGTATTTTTCATATCACTTAACAGTTATGACATGCCTTGTAGGCTTATTTTAAACCTCTTTTCAATTTGCCTGTATAATATTTGACCTCATTTCTATGGAATAGATACATCACTGAAAAACAGGAGTTAGAAGGATTCTGCATGGAAGAGAAGAGGGCTACAAGTGAAGAAAATTTGCTTTTTTTTTTTTTTAAAGAAGACTAAGACATTTCAAGAAGAGTTGGACTGAACTTTTGAGATTCTCAAACAAAAATACACAGTAAATTCTTTAGATTTTTTAATGAAGAAAGTCTTTGACACTAAAGACTAGAAGTCTTTAGTGTCAGTTCCTAGCAGCTGTTTCTGCACTGCCTAAGAGCATGTGGCATGAACAAAACCCCACAGTGTGAGGTGCTATGTAACTACAGAAAATAAAAAAAAGATACTTGCCCATGCTAGAGAAATCACCCATCTGTACCACATAGGGTCTCTCAGCTGCAGCTCAGTTTGCTGGGCATTGGTACCATGTGTTAAGGCCACAGGTGGTGACAGTCATGTTTCACTTTTGTGGATGAATGACTCAAAAATGTACCAGTTGTGCAGCTCCATTATCCCTTATGTTGCAATGAGCACTGCATATGACAAGGTTTCTGAGAGGATTTTGGTTGCTATTAGTAGTGAAACTGGATAGGTGGTGGCCTGTAGGTGCAATTGTCTTTCTCCAGACCCATCCTCTTGGCACCTTCTGAATGAAAGAGATGAGTTTGTTCATTAAATGGGCTGCAGTATTTTAATGCCTTGAAAAGTAATTGGCATCCAAGCATGAAGATAATCCCCACTAGTACATCTAATTAGAAAAGCAATCCTCATATTCCTCATGCAGTCTCCTTTCAGTTTAGAAGGAGCTCAAGCACAGAAATTTGCTTGCCATCCTTTGAAGTTCCAGCTTCTAGCATAAGCCAAATGTGCAATTTTTTAAAAGCATTTGTATTTGAGAGAATCCCACAGAATAAATACTGTCTATTCATAGAGCAATAGATTGTCACAACATTGTGAGGCGTGGATGTCACTGCAATCAGAGGACTGACACATCTGAAAAAGGAGGTTGGGGTGTGCCGCTCGGAGCTGATCAAGTGAAATGTGCCTTTGCCTGCGGTAATCCTGATTTCATGCAGTCACAGCTCTCTCTTGATTTGCAGAGAAACTCACCCCAACTGATACCTGGCTGTGAAAGTCCGTGTGAAGTGACATTGCTTTGAGAACAGAGGCAGCAAGATGCTTGGATGCTCTGGTTTTCCAGTGCTGGCAGAAGAGTCTGTGGGATCCGGTTTTGGAATCCTGCCCTGAAGACAGGATTGGATATAGTCCAGCCAGTTCTGTCCCTATTCCTGTAGGAGTACTACCTACTGCAGCACTTGCAAATCTTTGTAACCTCGAACCTGATCGAATCTGAAGGTGTGAAGGTGCTTCCATGTAGACCCTGATGTAACTGATGGCAAAACATACTGTTTATATGCCTGCAGAAGCAGAGAACACACAAAAGGCAGATGTTTCACTTGAAGTTCTTTATCATGAGCAGCTGAAGAGGTTGAGGCCAGGCTGTATTCTCACATGGACAGGGGCCTCGGAGCCAGGGAAATTTATCGGTGTTTTGAAACAGGCTCTTGACTTTCCAAAGTCAAGGCTGGAGATATCCAAAGAAGCATCTGCCTCTGGAGCTGGCCTGGCATAGGCAGTACAGGAACAGCATGCAGGAGTGGGAGATTGGGAGGAGATGTTGCACGTGATTTGCCTTCCATGGTGGCCAGGTGACTGGGTTCTGTTATTTTGCAGAAATTGTAAACTGAATGCAAGGTGAACAATGTGTCTGGCTTTGCCTCCTGGTGTCTCCTCCAGGCTGTCTCCTGAAACAGGCTTCAAATGGAGCTGGAATTCCTGCTTCCATTATGCACAGATGAAGCTGCTCGAGAGTTTGATTGGAGCGCTGTGTCCTCTTTTCTGTGTTTAAAGGCTGCATGGTTGTAGCAGCCTGGCATTGTTAAAGGACAATAGAATGGCACACAGAATGATAACAGAGGGAACTGCCAGCTTGATATATAGATCCATTGTCCTCCAGGAATACTGGCAATTAGAGGGCCATCTGCTTGGTTCTGAGGACAAACAAAACAGAAAACTGAAAATACACAGAAAATTGGGGATGGCCCTCTGAGGGTTAATGAAAACCAAAAGAAGTTCAGGTCTTTGCCTGGCTCTGAAGGGAACTGAGTGGAACATTCAGACTTCCTCTATGGAGACCTCGTTTTAACTTGTCATTTCATCTTTTTATTCCACTAAGGAGTAATTGGGACAGCGGGGGTTGTTAAAGGAAACGATGTAAAACCTGGTCTCTGTAGGCTTCCTCTGGCTCCCCAGAGCATCATCACAGTAAATAAGAGGTTTGCCTGTGGAGAGGGATGCTGAGAGCAGTGATTTCCCTGGTAGAATTCTCGGGGAATAGTGTGTGTCATTCCCTCCCCAGGTGACACAAGTACCAAGATTACTTCCTAATCATTCTCTGGGTCTGCGTTTGCTGGGGGTGAGGAGGGGGCGGGGGAAGCTGCGAGAGGAGGGAGCAATGAGGGGACGGGAAGGGTCCAAAACCTTGCAGGAAGAAAAGGCTGCAGCAGCACCTGAAGAGGCTTTGATCGGAAAAGGATGTAGAAGCGCGGCGGTGATTTCTTGTGGAAGCTGTTTAAGAGGGATGGGTCCCCGCAGAGGCTCGGAATCGTGTGACGGTGGGAAAGACCTAAGGATGATACCGCATCCTTTGAGCTGGAGAAAGAGGCAGGGAAGCCCCGCTTTTCCCCTCTTCTGAGGCACGGTGGGGCGGGGGGATGTACCGGGGTCTTGGAAGTATTAGTCGTGGGGCAAGAAGGGCGGCTGCGGATGCTGCCAAGGAAGGGAAAATGAGCTCGGCTCGTCCAGCCTGTGAGAAAGTTGCCCTGCTCCGGAGGGGAGGGGGCGGCCGGGGCCGAGCGGGTCCCGGGCGGCGGC
>WEKY01059649.1:96185-118870 GCA_013390045.1 Picathartes gymnocephalus
CTCCTCCGCCCCCACTCCCCTTTTAAACCGCGCCGGAGCCGCCGAGCCCGGCGCAGCGCAGCCGAGCCGAGCATGGGGCCGCGGGCGCTGCTCGCCCTCCTGGCGGCCGCCGCCCTGGCAGGTGAGCGGGGCGCGGGCACGTCCCGCCGGGAGAGCGCTGGGAAGGGCGGGGGATCGACCGGGGAACAGCCCCAGGGATGGAGGGGCTCGCTCCGGACAGGGGACGGCAGGGGCGGGGCCCGCAGGCCGGGGGTCGCCCCTCGGGAGGGGGCGGTGGGGCCGGGCCGTGGGGATGGCGCTGAGCGAGGGCCCCGCGGCTGCTCCGCCTTTCTTTTTATCCCAGTACAGCATCTTTGCACAAAGACTTCTCGGCGTCGTGTCGTTACAAGGGTGCCGCTGGATTTTTGCCAGCCGGTGCTGGATGCTGGGAGGTGATGGCAAAGTAGCGGCTCTGCAGCTTTAGCTAACAGGGTTTTTTATTGTTTTTGCACGCGGCATTAAATACTAAAATCCCTCTGTGAAATGAACCTTAAACACAATGGAATGAGGTGGTGGCTTGGCTCTATAGTGTTTTATGCATACTTACATCATTGCTTGAAAGAGTCAGTGTCATTTTGGGTTGAGTATTTCGGCTTTAGGTCTGTTAGAAGTCTCCACACTTCTGGGACTTGTACAGAGACTGTGAGGAAGTTGACTGCCTTCAAGTGCCTTTATTGAAATCAAAGAGGGAGGGTGGAATACGGGGGGGAGAGACCCCAACACAGAGAAGCTCACCACACTTAATACCATAGATTCTGTGGGGGTTTATTACTAAGTATTTTTTCCTGTTTATGCCATTAAACAGATCACGTACTCCTTTACATCCTTTGTGGCTGTCATACTTTCAAATGTTGAATTGGTTAAACATTAACTTCAAGAACTTTCTGGTACTCCTGCAAATCAATATGCCTAAATTTTAGTGATCCTGCCTAGGAAGGCACTGAGACATTTTGATGAGGAATGACACTGCACTGAGTCATCTGCACTGATGAAACAAAGCCATGTGGGGATTTAATCAGGGACCCACCCGAAGATCTGTTCTAATCTTGGAGATGCAAGCTAAAACCGTGTGAATTTGTCCTGCGTTTATCATAATTTTTCATGATATTCATCAACTCTCAGCACTTAGGCAAAATCAAATAATCTGATTGTAACTGCCTGGCCAGACTTGGTTCGGGAGGGTAAAGCAGACCCAGGGCTTGGCTTTACTTAGTGAGGCTGTGGTTTGTTTCTTGCTGCGTGTTCAGGTGCAAGGTTTCCATACTGGCAGGTGCTCTGACTTTGCTCTGCTCTGGAACCCCAGAGTGGTCCCGTCTCCGTCTGCTGTGTTCCTGCAAACCCACGGGTGGGTGCCCTGCTGCCTGACCCTGCTGTCCCTGTCAGGGTGATGGCCTCACCCCTCCTGAGCACACGTGGACAGTGAGGCAGCCGTGTTGGCCAGCACCTTCTGGTGGCAGGTGGCCCCGAGGGAGCTCTTGCCAGTTGGCGTGGGCTGGCACTGCCAGCACCTGCATAAAGTGGGGCACTGCTGGTTCCCCACTGCCTTCCTGGCTCAGCTCTGGCAGAGCAGCTGCCTCAGAGTGTTATTTCAGGCTCTGGCACGGATTGGAGGCTCATTCTATTTCTCCAGGCAGGTTAATATAACATATGTCCAATCCCATTTGGTTCTCCTGACATTGTTATGATGCTCCCTCTTTGTGCACGTTGGCTTTCACTGTTAACCAGACTCTTGTGAGCTTTTGAATGACACAGTAAAGGCAGTGGGTACAACCTGACTTTGCCTTCCTGTGCCACTGACAGCACTCAGGGGATGGCCTGAAGTAGCAAAAGATGTCCAGGAGTTTGTCTGCTCTGTGCTTTATCACATCACCCGGGTGTCACTCACGGGAGATGTGCTGTGGCTGCGTCACTAAAAGGACAAAATCAGATGTTTACCCTAGTGCCTATCAGATTCTCCAGGGCTGGAGGAGCAGAGGAGCCTCCCCAGGAAGAAGCAGTGAAGGGGCTCTTACCTGTGCTTACATGTGAGTGGTGACTGGGAGCAGCTCCTGCTGTAAGAGCAGCATCCCCGACACCTGTGGGACTGGGAGAATGTGTTTTTATGGATAACGCTTTTTTTAGTGGAAGGGGCTTTGTCTCCTGCCCCCATGTATGCACCTCCTGTTCCTCCATGCATGCAGCAGGGTGGGCTGCAGCAGTGTGAGAATTATTTGCATACTGGGTTAGTAAAGGAGCTCAGAGCCTGCCTCAGTCAGCACTGAACGCCAGAGATGGGGGAGAGGGTTGGCTCTGTGCAGCACCATCTCCCCTCACGCACCAGCTGGCACTCTGGGGGAATGCTGGGGGAGGGATGCAGTGCTATTTTAGGGGAATCCCTTGTGTGGGTTCCCTTCTCTGGTGGCGCTTGTATACGCAGGGAAGGGATGGGGGCTGGAGAAGCACATCCCTACATATGTGTTTGGGGGAGAGCACAGAAATATCAGGAGTTATTACTGTGTGATGCTCAGCTATTATACTCTGAGTCAGTGCTCCAGGGGATGTCTGCTTCCTCTGCCAGCACAGGGAATAAAGGTTGTGTTGCTTTAAATAGTGCAGGGCTACATGCTCATGTCTTCCTTGGGGCAGTGTTCATTCTCCTGCTGTTGTAAGGGAAAACTGACCTCCTGTATCTATGATGTGCTGTGTGTTCATCTGTTTCAGGAGGTCTCTCACTGACCCAACCAGAGAGAGGCCACTGTTGTATTTAGGACTCTCCTGACCCGTGTAAGGACTTCAGAGCTGCACCCCAAGCTGTGTGTTTGTGTTCTGCACTGTGTGGGAGGCCTGCAGAGCCAGGATTCAACAGGCCCTGCTTCCAGACACTCCTGTGTGACTGGCAGAGGTTCTTCACGTCCCTCCTGGAAACCTCCAGGTGGATGGGAATTGACACAGTTTATTAATAACACACAGCAGCCAAGCTCATTAACCAGCTGGAGACACTGCAGCAGTGATGGCAAAATAAGGCAGCACAAGGCAGCATGGGGGTTTTATTGGCAGCAGCTTCTTTCCAAAAGCAAATTCCTTGGCCCAGATACGATAGAACTGGTGTAAGGAGGTGTGAGTTATCCCACATGTCCTCAGGGCAGAGAGAGAGAGAGGGATGGGTTGTACTGCTTCCTTCCTAAGCAGTTTTCCACTGAGATTTGAGGGGGTTTTGCTTATTTCTTGGAATCATAATGGACCACTCAGTGAATGGAAATTTTCCTGTCCCTTCTGGCTCTCTCCATCCTTCCAGGAGCCGCCTCCAAGTGAGACAGGATTCCTTCAGCAGGATTGGGACAGTAGTTGATTTAAAGTCTTGAAGAATGGTCTCCTGTTGGCAGAGGATGCACCTAGAGCTTCTTCAAGAAGCCAAAAGATTCTTGGGGTGCAAACAGGCCTTGCTTGTTGGGTTTGATTTATTTTTTTTTTAACCATCAAACAGGTGCAACTACATAAGGGCCTGATTTGAAGTAAAGTTCCATTTTGGAATTTAAGCATGTCTTTCTTTGGTGTTGCATTTTTTGTGGGTGGGATTATTCTGGGTATTATTTTAGTGCTACAAGTGTTACCATGCCTCTTCTCTCGTGCTATGCCTCAGTTTTACATTGGCTTTTCCATCCGAATAAGGTTCGATGTGGAATGTGCCTGGTTTAGTTGACTGGCCAGCCCAAAACTCAAGCTGTCTCATCATCCTCAGTTTGACTGAGGACTCCTGTCAGTGCTGCTTGTATTAATGAGTCTCTGGTAATTGGTTTTTCTTCCAGGTGCCAGCGCAGTCCCAGTGGAAAAAGACCATACTGAAGAAATGGTGAGTAACTGCTTGTCAAACCAACCTCAGAAAGTATCAGCAATGTGTTCTCCGTGTTTTGCCTTTAAACTTGTGAAACTCTGCGTTGTACAGCTGCTTGAAAAGTGATCTGAAATATTACACAGTGCATGTTACTGTACTGTCAACAGTGAGGTGACAGCTTTGGGGAAAGATGAAATACCTACAGTTACCACTTGTGTAACAGACTTTCTGATGTAGTCCTTCTTCTCCTGCTTTGGAAAGAGATCTAACCCTGTGTGATTAAATAAAAGGTCAGCTGCTCCCAGACCCTTTAACCTGACATCAGACCCTCTGCACTGGTTGTTGCTGTGATCATCTAGATTAGTAAACAGCTGGTAATAACCAAAAATATTTAAAAGGTACAAATGGCTCTATAAATGTTTCATTGTCTCCTCCCAGTCATGCCCACAGATTGTCTCCCAGATTTGCCCATAGCAAACAGAGCACAACACCGACACCTTCAGCACTTCAAAATAATGTTTTACAGAGGAGCTACTTCAGTAGTGCTTAGAATTAGAGCACGTTGTGTGACTTTCCTAAGTCAATCCATTTTCTCTGCTTCCAGACAACCCAGTTGAACGTTCAGTGCTAAAAACCAGGCAGGACTTAGAGTACACACACGTGAAAAGGTGGAATGTATGCCTTACAGAGGACACAGAGGTGTTTTTGTTTATTGGCAATCCAAACTGCCTTTGCAGTATCCTCATTTGGACAGATCCTACAGGATAATCCTCATCCTTTGAATGTGTGTTGTGTTTGTTTATTTTATAGGGTGTGTTACATGTCGTTTGACTCTTCTTTATACTAAGTAGGGTATTTAATATTTTAAAAGGTGCAAAAGAAGCCCGATAAAAAGACCTTATGCCTGTTCTCTGCTTACTGGTGTTGGAGTGAGGAGCAAAGCCTGAAGGCACAGGATTACTCAAAACTCATTAAATAGTAGCACAAACTCAATCTCAAACAGGCTTTCCTACCAGCTGGGTCAGAAGTAGAGTTTCCATTTTTGCCATGAGGAGTTTTTCCTCCTGTTTTGTCTCTTCCAGGTAACCCGGTGCATAGTGGAGGTTCTGTCCAATGCTCTGTCTAAGCCAAATGCACCCCCCATTAATCCTGAATGCAGAGAAATCCTGAAGAAGAGTAAGTACAACATTACTTAACTTATGAAAGGAATTTGGTGCATGGTTTCACTCTGGTGTTATTTCATCCTGTGTGAAACTGGTGCCTCCAAATTTCAGTGCCAGAGTTCTGGTTTCCTTTTGTTCAGTCTGTCTCGCTCAGAGAATAAACAGTCTGACCTGGGCATTGTCAGGGATTCTTGGCTGACACTTGTGGCTCTCTCCTTGAACCACCTGCACAGTCTGAGAGGACTTGACAAACTCTTTAGGTAGCCTGAGAAGATGAAGCATAACTATAGCAAAGCATCAGATTTCTTTAATTATTTTTTTTTTCAGTCAATTTTTCAAAACTTTTAAAATTTGCTAAAACATCCCCAGTGTTTTTGAGTAGCTTGGAATAGATGGTTGTCTTCTTATTGTGAACAAGTATCTGTGATGGGCCAGGTCTGACATTCGAAGAATTGAATGCAACTCCAGATCCCAGTGATTTTTAATGGGAATGAGAGCTAGCTTAATTCAATACAAAAAATGTGATCACAAAAAAGCCAAAGAAGGAAAATTATTCTGGAAATTCTAGGGGAACTTGTAAAATGCCAAATTAAGTGGAGTTAATTAGTTAATCCTTTTCCAGGGAAGCATACAAAATAGTAGCAAAATAATGATGTTAAAAGCAGAAGTAAGAAATCAATTATGTCCAAATTTCCTTGGTACTTTGGGAAGCCAGAAATAACACTTCAGTGGAGGGTTGGATTACTCCATGATGCTGCTTTTGTAATTGTAGGTGATAAAAATGACAGAGAGAGAAGTGAAAACAAACAACCTGAAGTGAGGCATCCCACAGACCCAGCAGAGACTGAAAAACATCCTACTGGGAGCGTGGAGAAAGAACAAAGGCAGGCAGAAGAGGAATCTAAAAAGAACGTGGAAGGAGGTGATGAGGAGAAACTTGCTCGTGAGGAAGGTAAAAGCAAGGAAGAGGAGGCTGGACATCACACACCTGGTCAGGATGAAACACTTCTCACAGAAGAAAAAAAGCACTATCAGGAAATTGGGAGAGAGGAGGAGAGGAATTACCACAGTGAAGAGGAAAGCAAAGAGGGCAAGTGTTGTGAAGATGTGGAGGCTGCTGTTCTCACCAAGAAGTCCCACTCTGAGGGCATGAGCATGGATGAGTTCCGTGGTGGGAATGATCAGAGCCCCAGGGGCCGCTGGCAGCTGGAGGAGGGAATGCAGAGCCCTTACAAACAAATTCGGGAAGGTGAAGAGGGAGAGGAAGAAAGGAGTGAGAAATACCACGAGTCTCAGGAACGTGGTTTCTCCCACCAGCAGGAGCGTGAAGAATCTGAGGAGAGCGAAGAAGGAGAGGAGGAAAAGGAACCCTACAAACCCAAAGGTTATCATGGGAAGCACAGAGCAGGTGACTCCTATGAAGAGAAGAGGGGCCATGGTGCTGAGAGGGGGGAACCAGCTGGGGGATCACACCCAGGGGAGGCCAACCTCTGGGAGCAGTGGAAGCACCGTCAGAAACATCAGGAAGAGTCTGAGGAGAAGGAGGGCTATCCTGGGAGGCGTGGGCCTGAGGAGCTGCAGGAGGAGAGGCCTGCAGAGCAGGGCAGTGAGGAGCACAGGGACAGCTGGCAGCAGAGCCAGGAGAGCAGGGAAGAGGAAAACAAGAGGCATCACCACAATGAGGAGAGCAGTGAGAAGTGGCGTGAGGAGAGGAGACACCATGATGGATCACACCATTCTGAGGGCAGGATGTACCTTGCTGATGACAACGAGGAAGAGCTGGACAGGTATCTCAGCAAGGAGAAGCAGCGTCATGGTGGAGGGAGATCCCACTTGTGGAACAAGGAAGAGGAAAGGTCACAGAAGGCCTATGCTCGAGAGCACAAGGGGCAGGTCAGGAGGCACTACAGCACTGAGGACAGCCTGGAGGAGGAGGAGGAGGAGGAGGTGGAAAAGAAGCATCACAGCAGTGACCAGGTGGAAAATGAAAAGGAGGAAAGATTTTCAGAGAGGGAGGAGTACAGAGGCCATCTCCCTGCAGAGAAAGAGAAGAGAACTGCAGCATCCTACAGGCCTTTCTACCCACTGCTGTGGTGGAAAAACCGGCACTTGGACAAAAGGGACGGTGCAGGGGAGCAGCTTCTGGAGGGCAGGGAGGAAGGCAGGCCCACCCTGAGTGAGAAGAGCCTTTTCCCTGAATACAATGACTATGAGTGGTGGTCAGAAAAGCAAACCCAGAGCGCCCTGAACCACAGGCGCACCGAGAAGAGGAATCCTGGCAAAACAAACAGATATGATGTGGAAAGGCAGTATAGCAAGATGGGTCAGCTTGCACAACTTCTGAACTACAGGAAGAAGTCAGCTGAATTCCCAGAGCTGTACAGCTCTGGAGAAGACCTGAAGAAACGTCACGTCGCTGGGAGTGACAGAAGGAGTCTAAGTCAGAGGCCCCTGACGGAAGAGGAGGTATGTGTACAGCAGTTTCTCTGAAAAGCTGGGGGAAGCACACTTCCAAATCCATTCCCAAGGCAGCTGGGAAACTGTGCATAGGAAAACACACAGAAGATTAAATCACATTTTGAGAGTAGATTTTCAGTGATTTAAAAATCTGCTTTCTTTGAACAGTGCAACTTTGAGTTTAGTGAAGTACCCCAGATCACAGTTCGTGGGATAAAGACACAGCTCCCCTCTGCTGCAAGACAGGAAGGGAAAGATTTTATTCCTCTTTGGGCCCTGCCTCTCCCTCGAGGCTCTACAGACTGACAAAACAAAGGTGCCATTGCAGCAGGAGCAGAGGGGGAACTGTTGAGCACCACTTGGGCTCTCAGGTTGTTTAAAACACAGAGCTGAAAAGTGAGTTGGGTATTTAGAGGGAAATCGGCTGCCCATGGATTTCCCTGCTGGAATTGCAGAGCAGAGGTACCTGTGAGTCCAGTTTGTGTGTTTGGTTCACATGTAGTCAATCCTCTTGTTGTTGTTGTTGTTGGGCTTCCTGTTCTGCTCCAGTATCCAGGAAAACTGAGCCTATACCCACCAGCTAGATCCCATCAGGCAGATCCTCCTCGTGTGTGTCGTTGTGTCTGTGCACTGCACAAAACTGTGCTGGGAGCAGTGGAGGCTGGACACTGATTAATACAGATGTTAATTGGTGTTAACAAGTGCTCATGGTAAAGAATTGGCTTCTGCTCTCCGTGCCCTTGCTGCACTCTGTGCTTGCTGTGGGACCTCCTAGGGACAGCATCTGTAGCTGTGGCATGGCAGGAGGCCACCCCTGGGTAATGGTGCTTTCAATCTACAAAGATGAGGCTGCAATTAGAGCCAGCTCTCAGAATTAAAGTTTTGATGCTATTCTGCTATTCCCAGCTTCAGTTCAGTCCAAAGCAGGGAATTTCACCAATCATCTCCCAAGAATGAGCACCCAGCCTGCTCAGGGCTTGGGAAGTTCAGGACAGGATCTGCTTTAGAAATGGCCTTTCCTTTCTATGGAACAAAGCATTTGTCAGCGTTAATGATGTGTAAAACGCTGTCTATGTTTTCACAGGAAAAGGACCTAGAAAATTTGGCCACCATGGATCTGGAGCTGCAGAACATAGCAGAGAAGATTAACAGCCTCAGGAGAGGCTGAAGGTGTCCTCGCAATACCCGTGTTTTGTGGTAAATTCACTCAATTGTTGTTTGCCCTAAACCCAGGAAATTCTATTCACTGTCCACTCTCGTGTAGTGATTCAAACAGCTGAAAGTGTCTTTAATTTGCTGTTATGCTCCTGAGACCTGAATGGCATGAATTTTAGTAATATAACCTTTCATGTGGGCAGGTATTTTTAATATGCTTTTGGAGATAATTGTGTTAGTGTTCTTCAGGAATATATTTGTCTGAGTTTGCAATAATAAAAACCATTGATCTTGGACCAAACCTTCTCCTTGTTCATGTGGCTGATGGGGTTATCTGAGAGTGAGCTGGATCAGGTGGGTAGATTGTGCACAGAACATTGGTGTTTCACCAGTATCTTTTAAAAGTTACTAGGAGCCCACCTGTGCATTTTGTTTGCCAGTTTGCATGAGCATGAGAGGGAAGAAGGAATTTGATATCTCCATAGTGACTTGTTTCCTTACTGGTTTTCCCTGCATTTTACAAGGATGATGGCACTTTTGAAAACTGGGAAAGTGTTGAGACCGTGTCAGTGTCACTGGTGAAATGGAGCCAATTTGGCTTTGATCCAAATTAACTCCCCCAGGTGTTCCAACACTGTTTATTTCTCAAACTGCTGTATTATGCAAATGTTTTTTCCATGTTATTGTTTTTATTGTCACGGTATCTAGGATAAACAGGCATCTGGAACGAAGAGATGGTGGAATCTACATCCTCTCCTTTTATGGGTTTTTCACATAAGGAGAAGAAGAGAAGAAAGAAAATAGAAACTTCCCAAAAAGTAGGAAA
This sequence comes from Picathartes gymnocephalus, assembly GCA_013390045.1. Classification (NCBI taxonomy): domain Eukaryota; kingdom Metazoa; phylum Chordata; class Aves; order Passeriformes; family Picathartidae; genus Picathartes; species Picathartes gymnocephalus. The sequence continues at coordinate 105,637 of WEKY01059649.1, forward strand.
ACAACACTGGAAAATTTACAAAAAGCAGAGGTAGATAAAACGTGAAGATGTAGTGTACCTGTTCTCCCAAGAAAAACCTTTAACCGCTCCTTCCATGAAATACAACTCCTGTTTTGAGCTAATGCTGCCCTGAAAGAGCATTACTCTTCTCAAACTACTGAACTTTACAGCTTTATCAAGTCTCAGCACTTGATCCCAAAGCTCCAAGTTCTGTCCAGTCAGTCCAGACGCTGAGGAGGGAGTTCCAGAATGGAAGCCAAGCCCTCCTGGCCCTACAAGCTGTAGGGGTGTAATGGGGTGCAGCTAGCAGACTATTGTCCTCCTAACGCCTATGCTGGACCTTTTTATTTCCAAAAAGGGAAAAGTAAGAAAAAGAAGATAAATTTCTTTAGGGAAAACACCCTGTAGTTTAATTGAAATGGCAAATGCAAAGTTAAAAAAAACATTAATTAAAAAAGCCAGACATCTGAAAGATCCAACAGTAGAATAAATATATATACATACAGCAGTTTTCAAAATAGTAATATCTTAAAAACATACAGCAACTCTCAGGAAAATGACAGACAATACTAATAGAGACATTCTGTTTAAATATTTAGTATTTTAATTTAAGAACATGCACTTTCTCCTCTGTATTTCAGGAAAACATGGAGTCATGCTGTAAGCATGGGGTCATCTCTACTATTAGTTTTCTCTTTTTATTGTTCCTTTGGGGAAAAAAAAAAGTGTATGATTTTTGCTGTTCATTCTGTTTTCTTCAATTACTGAATAGAGCTGAAGTCTGTGTCCCAAGTGGGAGCAGATCACCACGTGGAATCCTGAGGAGAATCCTCTGATGCCTTTCTGGGATAATGGAAAGCTAAGTTGGATGTGTTGACTCCAACTCAACCTTTTAAAAAACTACCTCATATTCAGATTTGGCAACAAACAAACAGAATGCCTGCACTGAGGCTTTGTCTTCTCTTGTTCTTCTCTTCTTCTTGAAATTCCTGTGAGTTCAGTGGGATGTTTGCTCCCTAGGGTTTTGCTTGACATTCAGATGAGGTGAACTGCTAAGGAGCAGGACAGTCCTCCCTCCCCTGCAGTTCTGGTGCTGTCTCTGACAGATGCACGACAGGCACAGCCCTGTGCTGCCAACAGCGCAGAAAGGACTTGCTATTTCACTAAACTCCTGAGATCTAAACCACAAGTCAGTTCTTCAAATGTTAACAAGGAAGGTCTTGAAGTTTGCATCTTTTAGATGATGGCTCCTCCATCTTCAGTGCTTCTGAGTTACTGGAATCAGATTTGCCCTTCTCCAAGACAACAGTGATGCCAGACAGGAGGTACCCTCCACCTCCACTCATGGTCAGCTTGGGATGGCTGCGATCTGGTAAAACCTTTAAAACAAACACACAGCAACAACAAAAGGCACCCAAAACACACCCCACAACCAGCACCTGTAAAAATTCACTCTATGTGTGCAGAGTAATTTCAGCTTACAGGATAAGAATGTAAATTTTTTTCCCAGCCACAACAACAAACAGCCATTTGGGAAGTGTATTTATCTTTAAAGTATCTGCAGAGGAGGATGCACTTGTAGAAATCCATAATATTACAGGCTGCTGCCTCACTGGTTACTTCTTCATGGCATTGCCAGCAAAATTATAAAGCCAAGGTTTGAGCACATGGAAGTGCCATGATGTGCTCAGAAGTGAGGTACTCTGCAAGAAACCACAGCTACTGCACAAACCAGCCTGAAGGTATTCTGTGATTTCCAGTTCTGTCCCTATCACCTTTCTGCAGCCACCCTCAGGGTCAGACACAGCACTGAGCCATCCCTTTCAGCCACATCACACGTTTTTGTAAAGACTGTCACTTCAGCTGTGCCTCCTCCTTGCCCTGGCTGTCCCTGCAGGTCTCAGAGGTTTTACCTGTGGCCAGGACATTGCAGTGCTGTTCTCACTGCACCTGGACACAGGACCCTGGTCAGGCCCACCTTGTGTGGACATGTAGGAATTATTAACCCTGTCCCTTTCCTACAAATATTTCAGCAAATGTTTAATGAAATGTAAGACAGTAAAGTCTTTCCCTTTGAAATTGCGACAGTGAAGCAGGAAAGCTTCAGAATACCCACTATTCTTGGGCGGAGCAAATGCCTGAGCTTATACAATTACACGTTGTTTCAGTCAGCCCAACCCCCCTCCCCCATTTTCAGGCAACGTTTTGCTCCCCAGTATTGCCATGGTTTTGGCAGCCCCTTACTGCCCTCCTTACCTGGTAGTTCCGTAGCCAGGTTTCAGACAGTTTCAGGTTGATGACTCCACCTCTTTCTCTCAGCTTGGTGTAACATTCTAATAAAGGCTTAGAAAAACCAAAGAGGAGGTCACACAGCAGAATGGCATCACTTGAACTGTAACAGCTAATGTAACATCCTGATTTACCTCTTTATACTGGCAGTAGACAACAAAAGGCCTCGAGGGAGCAACAAATTCCAATAAAGAAAGTAACAAGGGTGTGGGATGAAACTTGCTGGCTACAATTAAGCTGCAAAAGAAGTTTCATGCACATTAGTTTTCTGCTTCCGAAAACTACTCACCTAGTGACATTTCCTCCTACTTAGCACAGCAATCAATTACAGCTTAGAAGTGTCTCATCATCATGTTTTCACTGCTCTGACAACTCCCCAAATGTAAAAACAAATCATGATTTCCTACTGGCGTAATAAACAGGCTGAAGCATTGTTCCCCAAAGTGCAGAATATTAAATGCATTGCATCACTTCAGCTGTGTTGGGCTCCACAATAATTCTTACCATCTAAGAAATTGTTTTGCTTGCTCTGCTCCAAGACCATTTTCCAAACCAAATTTTTGTGACTGCCAAATGTTACTTAGAATGTAACTTCAGTCACGACTCTTTAGACTGAGTAGTCTTCATTAAATAGTTTTATATAAAAAGAATATTCGAAGAGAGAACAAATCCTTAAGAGGCATGACTAAAAATCTTTTAAAAAGAAACTATGTCCTCAACACCCTAAAAGCTTCGTATTTTAGTCTCCATCCTCATTTTAACATCATAGGATAACTTGAATCTACAGATGGTGGAGATTCTCTACTGCTACCTTCAGTTTTAATTCAAAAAAATCACTGCTGAACTACAGTGCAAGAAATGGTTGATAATTAGTTAATCAGTTATTAAGTTGTGCTTGTGCAGAAAGAATTGGCTAATTAAACTCCTTCTCCAGTGTACAGAGACTGCTGAGATGCCCCATCAATTAACATTTGTTCTCCAGGGGAATGCACAGCACTGGAGCAGAGTTAAACTTGCCTGACAAAGGGGAGGTAAAAATTGATGTTCAATATTGTAAATACAACAGAGACAAGGAGGTGAGATAATTCTTTTTCAATTGTTCCCACTTTGGTTGTTTGCCAGCCATGACTTTGCAGACCATTTGCTTCAAATGCAAACCTCAGAAGAATTGTGCTCTTGAACCAATGAATGAACCAAGCAGGCCATAAAGGAAAGACTCATCCCGTGCCTTGGAAGGCCTGGAACGCTGCACTGGCACTGCCAGGGGCTCTGCCAGACTCCAGGAAGGGAAGTGAGGGCTGAGAGACTGGGAGAAATCAAATGCTGCTCTTTCATATGGCAGCACAGATTGCTGCCAGCAGGGAGCCTGGCCAGGCACAAAATTGATGCAATGGGTGAGGGGGAAGCAGGAAGAGGCAGAGGAAGGGCAGGGAAGGGCAGAGGGGGGGAGGTGGTCTAATTCTAAGCACATGGAATGTCTATGAACTGATTTCTGCTTCCACAGTGTCAAGAAAATGTAACAGTCTATCTCTCAAGTCTGTCTTGGTGTTCTTTAAAGAATACCAAGTACCCACTGAACATCTTCCTTTTTGCCCTCAGGGGCCTAACATCAGACCTCAACTCTCATAAGAGGAATTGAACAGATCCAGTACAAACAGTGTTTGACCAACACCACAGAAGATAGAAATTGAACTGAAATGGTAGCTCCTGCATTCAGTAATAAATACTGTTAAATTCAGGACTTCAAGAATTCTCCTAAAGTTGGTACCTACCTTCACCTAATGAACAGCTTTTCTTTACCAGTAAGTCCCAGTCTTTCTCCCCACCTCCAGTGTTAACCAGCTTTTCCCCTATCCTTTACCTGTTTCTCTCCTGCAAAAAAACCCCAAACCTTTACTTTCCCTGCCAGCTTCTACTCAGGTACAGAGTCGTTAATTTGAAGTATTTCTTTATTCCATGCCAAGTTTTTTGTTACCCTGTGGTTCCTGATCTCAAGGAGCAGTGGCTATAAAAGGCAGATGACTGAAGAAAGAGGGTCAGGTCTGAGCCATCTGGGATGGTGCTCTCAGGCACCATAAGTTCTCTTTACCCCCATCCTGCTGGAGCTTTTCTAATGCTGGGAATCACTCATCCCTTCAGGAATGTCATTTCTTACAGCTTTCATGCATTACAGAGGCCAAAAGGAGGATAAAAGTGATTGAAAACAAATAAACAAGAGACAAATACTAAACAGGCCTCCTTGAACTCAATTAACAACTGAATGTACTATTTTACACGAAAGGAAATAACAAATATTAATTTTGCCTTTGCCAGATCATGCACAGACATTAATTGCTGTGGTGGTGCAGGAAACAGCAGTGAAACCAGACCCAAACAGTGCCACAGTTCAGGCAGCTCAGTGCTCACAGGCACTGCCGGACAGATGTGCAGAGATTTTTACAAACCTCCTTGACCATTTTACTGCTTCAGACAACACAGCATGACCTGGTTCCTCACGTTTATAAATCCTACCACTTGAATATGCTACATGAGGTATATGAATGAGTTAAAACATTTCATAGTAATAAACCCAAAAATATATACAACCATTTCAAAATGACCAGTAAATGTGCAGTAAAACTTATCCAAGCAGAACAGCTTCATTTCTAGTGAACCAATATTCTTTGAAGAAAAAAAATGAACAGGAATGTTATTAAATTAACTCAATTAATATTACCTGGTTAACTTGAATCACTTCAGCATTTGCTAAGAACTAAGTGAAAAAGTCACAACCACCAAATGCTCTTACACTACTTTGGAGCTCAATTTTTAAGAATATATTGATTGTATTTGTTTTAAATTTACGACATTAAATCTTTGGGATAAATTGTTCCTCGGGAATAACTGATCCTGGCTAAAGCCGGTAAAATTAAGTTCTGTGGTTTTTTTCCTGTGTAAAAAGGAAATGTGTTTCTAAAAACAAACCAACCAATAAAAAACCCAGAACAACAAATTTAGTTCCACTTCAACGAACTTAAAACCTCAGGTTCTACTTTGCCAATTAGAATCCTGTGATTTTTTTGGCAGTCATTTTGTATTAGATTCTACCTGAATTCCATTTTTCTTTGGATAATTTTTTCATTTTAAATATTTGCTTATATTTAGTTGACTTTTAGATCATTTCAAGCCATTTAAATAAAAGAAAAAATCTCAACCAGTGCCTTTTGTGCCCCCAGTTCTCTGCTCCATCCCATGGCCCCGTAGTCTGGGGTGTCTCAGTGGGAGCAATAAATTGGGAATACCATTCCCAAACTATGACAGCTCTAGGCAGACTCACCCATCAGCATTCTTCTCTCTCAGCAAAGCAGCAGCCTCTATCAGCTTTTTCCTTCTCTCCCACTGTTTTATTTGCCTTTCCCGAACCTTTGAACAACAAAACAGACAGCTGGCACTTTAACTGGTAATTATTTATCAAATCATTATTGCCTGGCCTGCATTTTCATTTTTCCTCATCTTAATGTAAAACAAAAGACAACTTCCAGAGTTCCACTTTAACACCTGACTAAGCTGCATTTCAGCAGGGCTCATTCAGACAGCAGAATTTTATGTCCACAGACACTGTGAAACTTCAACAGCCACAATAAATATTCTTACATTTTCTTTATGTTCTTTCTCTTTGTTCTCTTTAAATTCTTCAGCATTAATGTCCATTGTGTCCTGCTCTTCTGTTGGATTTATCTCCATAGCTGCTTCAGTAGTAGGTTCCTCCTCTGTTTCCTGCAGGGAAGTCTGTTTCTCCTCAGTCAATCCATTGCTTTCCCCTTCCACCAGTGCATTCTCCTCAGGGTCTGCAGGCAGAGTCTCTGCAGTGAATGTCCCAGACAGGAGACTCTGCACTTTACTGAGAGGAAATTCATGAAGATTGTCAAAGAAAGGTTTGGGAAATCCAAAACAACTGGTGGCAGCTCTAACAGGTCCCCCTCCTGGGTACATCTGAATGATGGATCCATAGCCTGTGGGAGGGAAAAGAATCAAAACACATTGGAAAGATGGAATTCTTAAAAATTTAAAACTCTTTCTAAAATGCTTAAATGAAGGGTCCACTTAAGAAGAGGGAAGTAAACTGCCTGCTCTTAGCCCAACCATCAAATGTAACAAGTTGTGGAAATGTGCCTCAAGGCAGAAAACCTTTATTGAAAGGACAACAGTTACTGAAACTCAAGAGGACAAGGTAACTCATGGAGTATTTGTTTTAAGCACATATTTAGGATTAGCTCAGAAAATATAAGCAGTGACAAATTGCTAGAAAAGCTAATTTAATTAATAATTAAAAGCCAAAATTTCTACATTTTCTGTTATTTATGGAGTTGCTTGATAAAACCCAGAAGTTAATTTAAAGCGCTGTATTAGGCAAAGAATTTCTTCAACATCCAGGCCCTAAAGAAAGAGCTGTGAGATGTTAAACACACAAAAAATAACTTTACAATTTCAGCATAACTGTTGAATCTTATTTACTTCAAGAAGTATCCCTATGGCCAGAAGTTGCTGAAACAAAACCAATCTGTAGTAGCACTGCTTGTGTGCTTCCTGGACAACAGCCAGCACATCTGTGTGCACACCACAGCACACTTCCTGCCTTTCCAGGCTTCTGGAATATAATTGTCGCCTCTACCTTGTGTCTTAGAGTAATGAAACTGATTAACTGAGTTTGAAAAACAAATTGAGAATCAAAATTTTCCTAGAATATGCTCAAGGAAATGTCACATACTTCCAAAACACACACTAAACCTGGCACAGTGAACAAGAGGAATAGCAACATTTCCAGTGCTATCTGAATTCCAGTGGCACTATTCCTGATTTCTGCCATTCACTTTCCTGGACTTCCAGGTGTCTGGGAAGACTCTCCATGCAAGCTCCTTACAGCTTTTTCTGTACTCAATGTCATTATGCTAAGAGAGGAACTAAAACAGATCTACATACAAGGCTTTCAAAGTTAATTTAATCAAAATTAATTATATAAGCAGTTATATCAAACTTAATTCTCAATTAATTTTTAATGGTTTTTTTAAGTACTGAAAAATAAATCCAACTGATGCAAAATCTTTCCCCAGTGGAAAAACAAGTTTTTCCTTGAATCCTGGAGGTGGTAAGACCAGATCTCAAAAGCTGAGGAAGCCTTTTGAAGTGCTGCCTTTCAGCAGTGTGACACAGGTGTGTATGTCCATTCCCCTTGGTGTGTGCATGACTAAGGTGTGGCTCACCCCCCATTCTCTCCATGACGGCCCCCAGCACCAGGCCTGCACACGTTTCCATGACAATCATCTTGTTGCCGGCGTGGATGTTCCCCAAGGTCAGCATCTGAGCCAGGGTGTCGTACCTCAAGTGGCTGGAAGACAAGAGCGGTTTAACAAACATCAGTTTCTTAGAGATACTGCCTACTAGCCAAGGAGCCTGCCTAAAAAAGTTGGGTTACAGGTAGGTTCAGAAAATGCATCAGTGATCTTCAGAGTCACCACACAGAAACTTATAATTAAACATCTGGTAATGAAGAAGTAGAACAGGAGCCAATAAGAAATCAGCCAGGAAAAGCAAAAGTAGGATATGCAGCGGGGTGCGCATAACAAAGTGAACATCTTGTGCTGTGCCAGTCAAACAAAATTTTTTTTTGAGCTTTTGCTTGTTTTTTCTCTGACGTGTCAGCTTTGTAAAGAAGAAATGGTATGGATGCATTTCCTGATCCAGTAGTGAGTTCCTTGTGATTATCACCTGTTTTGCAGGAGCTTGCACCACCTGCAACCCAGGACCAAAACCCAACACATGCACTGAAGAGACTCAGTGATAGCTAAACAAACTACAACCAATCTTAACAGTGAAATAAAACCAAGTGACAGAGATGGTGGAAGGAGAAGGAAAAAGGTTTGAGAAGCCTTAAATAACATGTAGTTGAAGATTTAAATCTCAGCATCTTAGATCTACTATTCCTACATTAAAAAAATGTATCAGTCCACCTTCAATGTCTGTCACAATGTATCTCTTGGGTTAGGGGAGTGAAAATCAAAGGGGGCCCGATCTCTGTAGTTTGTAGGCCCCTCTGACTCCAACCCCAATGTTACCCACACCTTTTTAAACTCTGGAGACTCCTGACTGAGGATTTTGAATCCCTGACGTGTTAAAGACAACAATTCTTGCCTATGGTAAGTGGCTGATTATTTTGTTACTGAGCCAGAACACAGGCTCAGTGTTCACCTCCAGCCAAAGCAGGGGAGAGGTACCTGTGAAAATGCAAAGAACCTCTGCCTGCACAGGTAACTAGCAAGGTGGTGTTGATAGGGAAATGGTAAAACCTGGTGCTGCATGCAAAAGAGCTCTCCTGTTTCCTGCAATATTGACTCATTTTCTGTATCACATTATCTTTCATCAGTTCACAATCTTCAAGTTGATGGAAGAGAGAAGAAGGTGAGTATCGTATACTTTGGTATAGTGCAGGTATTTAAAAAGTATTCAGGTATTTTTATGTTATAATTTGAAAAAAGAAACAAAATGAAAGCTCACTTAATTTTTCCAGGTTCCCTTGCATAATACATGGTTGAAAGGATGCGAGTGGATGGTTTCACAATTGTAATAACTGCCTCATATCTGTAAAAAAAACATAGTAATGGCCTTATTTTAATCTTGACAATTTAGGGAATTACCAAGCATTTTTCAAATTTTAAAATTCACTTACTTTTTTTTCTTCTTCTTTATGTATTTATCTTGAGCAAATTCTGTTTTGTCTCGGAATGTTGTACTGTTCTCTATTAACTGTTGAACTATTTCCTTGGAAGAGACAATTCATTTTTGTTACAGCTAGCATTTATTTCTCATTCATTTCATAGGTAGTATTTTTTAAAATAAACACTGAAAATATTTTCTTCTAGTAGAGGTATGTATGCCATGAACTTCTCCTGACACTAACGGCAAAGTCAATTTCTGTTAAACAACAGGACATGTGAGGCACTACACTATGTAGGAATTTAATCATACAGTTTTGCATAAAAATGGTAAAATTGAAAACGTTTATCCTAGAATATTCAGCAATATTTAGTTTAAATCCAACTCCCTATTTGGGTCTCTCTGATTCCAGCACCTCTGAGGGTATGTTTTTTCCTGTTTCATGTAGTTCCTCCCCTCTGCTCCGGTCAATCACCAGACATCTCCCTCACTCTGTTAATTCCCTCAGTCTCACCAATTGTGCTTTACTCCTGTACCAGCTCCTTGCACAAAGTCCAGCTCCTTAAAATTTATTATTTCCTGCAATAGCCCTCCTGATTTTCTCCTTCTCTAGCTCCCAGGTTTTCCCAGAATTCCAGTTTTGGTTTCTTGGTCTCCTTTTTCTAATCTCCACCCTTTGCCAACCCAATTCTTTCTCATGGTTTCATATTCCAGCTGGAGGGATCATTAGGACCTCCAGGAAAACCAAACCAATCCAACAGAACTTTCCTTGCTTGAGGTTTGTTTCCATGCCAGCAACACAAGAACAAATGCTGCTGTTTTGGGTTCTGTGATCCAAGCAGTTTAACTGCTAAAATTGTGGGTTCTATTAAACACAGAGGGGAGGAATGACAAAAGGAGTATTTCCAATTTGGACACTGCAGCTCCCATTGTGCTTTCAAAACCTGCTCAGAAAATGGAGTGGTGCAGGTACTCCTCACTTCCTATTGCTGCTTTTCAGGCCATTATTCCTTCAAACGGTTAACATGTGCTGTTAGTGGTGTGAAACAGCATCTCTTTCTTTTTTGCTTTATTCTTGGAAAAAAAACAAATGCGGTGTCTGGGTTGTTTATGTTGTTTTATAGGGCTTTCTTTGTTCCAGTAAAATTTACAGTGAGGAAACTGGGAAGTATCCTGCACCACCAAGACATGCCATTCCCAAACAGGAATTCAGATTTTAACAGACATTTAGGGAGGAATAATATCTATTGCTGCTAATGTAGCTAAAAATGAATATTCAGTTAGAGGCCAGAAAGCACAGTTAATAAAAGCACAGGAGATGCATGGCACAGGCATGCTGAGGACACACAGGAAAGTCAGAGGGATCTTCTGCCATGGACAGCGAAAACAAAAACCATCAAAGCTGTAAGCCTGATCAGTACATTCTTCTCCAAGAGATAACACAACCAGCGGCACGACAATGGAAACAGAAGAACCATTCCAAACTCCTTGGAGCCAGCAGGCAAAAGCAGAAAAACTCCTCCAAAGAGCAAGATGCAAACAGGAGATGAACTTGATGTAAACACGAGCAATTTCCTGGTTTTATTAGAAAGGGTAAACCAAAGACAAGAGAGAATTTTGCCTGGCAGCATCTGCAGAACAGAACTGGCTGCAATGCTTCAGTAACATTTAAGATGGCTTAAAGAGCCCTTACCTTATGAAAGGTGCAGGCTTAAATACCAAGCCCTTTCCTACCAGGACAGAACTGATCTCTTGAGAATACTCTCAGTTTCCCAGGTACAGATAAAGCACCAGCACCACCCCTGCCTGGCAGGCACTGCCCACAGGCCCACTGGTGGTTCATTTGTTACACAGTGTTACTCATTAAGACTTCCTTGTTTGGCCATAATCTTTTCCTACACCTTTGACAGTTTAATTATTGGACGATTTTAATACATCAGTAATACAGAAATAGTATTTTGAAGTTTATACACAAGCAAAACTAAATGGTGATTATGTGAGCTGTACTTGTTCATCTGTTATGGCTTCTGATGCCATAAAAATTTATACTTTACTCTCTACTGATAAAGTTGCTGACATTACATAAAGTTTTCTCTGAAAACAGCCTTAGCATTTTTGTAAAACCAAAAAAACATGACTTGACCAGAAGAACAAAGAAAAAGCACTGAAATCTATGCACAGATAAAAAGAATATCCTTTTTTTGAGAAACTAAAATATAACTATCCAGGAAGCACAGAAATTACACCAAAACCTTATTTTTACCTGTCCTTTAATACCTTTGTCCTTCAAAGCCTTTATGTCATCATGAGTCAGTTTTTGAGACTTCCCATCGTCAACTATGTTACGATTATCTGTCCCTGCTTCCTTTGTTTCTAAAGGAAAAGGAACAGACTTGTAAAATCTAACTCCGAATAAGTAGGAGAAACACATGATTTCAGTGTCACAGAAAGCAGATTTCTCGTGGTTAAACACACATTTTTCATGGCCTTGCAAAGTACAGCCTAAGCAACGAAGTGTAATATGTTATGTAATAAAATCACCCAGACTAAGGTTCAAATTTTCTCCCACATCACAAAGCTTATTTGTTACAGGACTAGGGAAACCACTGATCAAGACAAAAACCATGCACTTTTATGACAGAAAGAATATAAGTAGCATCAAGTTAACAAATGATTAATAGAAAGCTTTCCCAAACTCTTTGATATCATAAAAAAACCAAACTGATTTGAAATAGTTTTTCAAACTGTCAATCCTCTGGAATACCTGTGGTAGTCTCTTCCACTTCTTGCTTTGGCTGGAGGTTTCCACCACTGGTTACTTCAAACGTAGTTCCATAAATATGTCCAATGGCATTATCCAGGTAGAACCACTGTTTCTCAAAAATTATTTTTCTGAAATAACAGAGAAGTGAATGATACTTAAAGCATTATTTTTAGTATGTCTGAAAGCCACTATAGTTGAGCTTAAACTATAGCTTTATATATGACATTTTTATCTATATACCTGAAGTAAAGCAGGACAAGCATAAAGAGTGAAATTAACCACAAAACACACATTCAACTGAAACTGGTCAGGAAAAGAACAAAGAACTTAAATAGACAATATAGGAAGAACTTATTTTTCAGTTCAAAAGAATTTTCAAATGACAGATAAAACAAGGCTATGGCACTTGTCAGCATCATTTTTGACAGAGAAAGTCGGAAATATATAAAATCCAAGCTGGGTCATGCAGAATAGTGCAAAAAGATGAGCATGGACCTGTATTTTGCACAGCTCCTCTGAAACAACATTTGCCAAAAGACTACAAAGAAAACAAACAGTAGAGTGTGTCTTGTAATCCTGGAAATGGTTCATAAAAAAAAAATTTAAATTTATCATCCCTTTCATTTTGATTGCACCAAGGCAGGTTTGCATTTTTTCTTTCTTCACACCAAACAGGATTCACAAAGCCTTTAACTTTTAGGCTGACCAACAAAGTCTGCCTTACTATCCCTGGAAATACCAATCTTGGCAAATGAAACAGGTAGCAGGACCTATGCCACATTCACATTCAAATCAAAATTTGCCAGTATGAGCCCTAATTATGCAAATTATACTCATCCCTATTTCTGAACTACATCATTTTCAAACCAGTCTCATTCAAGCACGGTACCTTTCAACCTCCACCCTACTGAATCAGATGTCTGCCCACATTACCCAACGCTGTTTTCTACACACTGGTCTACAAAACTGCAGAGCAGCCAGGGGAAGAGTCCATCCTGTCTCCAGTGATTTTAGCATTTCCCGCTGGGCTGCAGGCGCTTTCTTGCTATGCCAGTTGGCCTGGGAGAAAGAAACAGACTTTTCACGGCACCCTCCTCAAAGCAGCAACGACGGAGAGCGCAGTGCGGGCATCCTGCCGCACGCCAACGCCGCTGAGCACGCCGAGGGCAATTAACAATCCCTATTAGCATTGCACAGAGACTGCGTGCCACGACGAGTCGAGCGTGACGACGACCACAACCTGTTCAGGCTCCTCTTCAATCGGCACCAGTTTGACACCGACAACGCAAAACCCTCTTAAATCCCTTTCAAAGCCTTATGAGAAATGCAGCCAGAAGATCTTCCAGGTTTAAGGGGTTTTTTTTTTGCCATAGGAACCGAGGCAGCATTAAAACCTTTTCCGTCGCCTGTCACACGAGCCTGGCGCGGCGGGACAGCCGCGGGCCACGCCGGCGGGACAGGGAGCGGCACCGGGAGCCCCTTCCCTCCGGC
>WEKY01059649.1:118901-133941 GCA_013390045.1 Picathartes gymnocephalus
CACAGCCGCACCGAGAGTGGCGGAAGGCGCAAACCTCGGCCGAGGCGCCGAGCGGCCCCGGGAGCCGCCGGCACAGCGCTCACCTGCGGCGCAGCACCGACACCGCCTTGAAGACCTCGTCCCGCTTGAGCACGGCGCAGTCGCCTTCACGGATGCGCGCGCTCGGACCGCCCTCCATGGCCGCCGCCGCCGCCGCTCGCGCCGGGCCCTGCGCAGGCGCCGGACCNAGGCGCGCGCGGGAGGCGGGAGCTGCCTCTGAGGGCAGCGGTCGCTGGCCCGGCCCCGGAGCCCCTCAGTGGGGCGGCTTCGTGCTTTCCCCCGGCGCTGCGATGGTGAGAGGAGGGCTCTGCCTCCCACCAGGTCACCGCTGGCAAACAGCACTACTTTAAATTAAGTATCTTCTAGTAGAATTTGTTTCCCCACCTCGGTTTGGTGCCGCGTCCCCAGGCTGGCGCCAGCAGCGAGACATGAGCAGAGACCTCAGAGGCAGAGGATGCGCCCGGGGCAGAGGCTTCCAGGGGTGGCGAGGAGGATGGAGAGGAGGAGGATGGCGAGGAGGAGGAGGATGGCGAGGCAGAGGACAGAAGGGAGAGCCCAAAAGGATGCCCCAACCTGGTGAGCCAGCCCCTCTGCTTCTACCTGCTTTCTGAAGCCACAATACTTTTCTTTTAACGCAGTGTGCTAGGCGATTACAGCTGTTTGTCTTCCCTGGTCAAAAGAATCACTGATAATAAAACTTGAAAAATTTCACTATCCGCATTCTTCCAATCCACATTAAAATGTTATGTTGTTTTTTGTTTTCCTCCCCCCCAGCAAAATCTCGACTAGTTCAATCAACGATGGACCAATTTATTCCGTATAAGGGCTGGAAACTTTATTTCTCTGAAGGTATCTTTAGACTAAAATTACATGTTGCAAATATTTAAATTAATTTTTTTCTAAAGTTAGTTACATGTAGTGTTAGTAGTGTTATAAGTTTAATAAAGGACAACCAATATTTCATATATAAAAACAAATACAATAAAGACTTCACTATTGTGATATACTGTAATCTCTGTGATCATTACTGAGATACTGTGGAGATCTATCATCTTCCTTAGTTTTGCAGCACAGAAAAACAATGGAAGAAAATTTAACCTGGTTCTGTATTTTGTGAAGTGGAAAGAATTTCTTGTCACTAACATCTTGTGTTTCTAATTAGTTTTCAATGACAAGTCTCCTTTTGTCCAGAAGACTCAAGCTTTTGAAAAATTTTTCATGCAGCGCATTGAGCTTTATGACAAGGTAAAAAACAAACCCAAACATGTCCCACCCCAACAACCTGTTGTTGATACAAGAACACTACAAATTTTTGGTGGTTTTTTCCATCAAAAGTAACTTCCATCATAGACATGAAACGTTAATGATGTAATTTAGATATGTTTGGCTTCCAATTTGAAGTGTATTTTATCATTTATGATGTTTCCCAGGATGAAATAGAAAGAAAAGGAAGCATTCTCGTGGATTATAAAGAGCTAATCCAGGACAGAGAACTGACTAAATCGATACCAAATATATCTACTGAACTAAGGGACATGCCTCAGAAAATACTGCAGTGTATGGGTCTGGCAATTCATCAGGTAAACATGAAGTTCTCATATATGGAAGCATTACCCTCACAACAAAAAATAATCACTGACACTTAGAGGCAATTATGTTATAAACCCCAAATCTCTGTGGTTTTCTGTCTTAGGGGAAATTACTGTTCATTTAAAACTCAAATCCTTTAATCTCTCCCGTTCCTGTATGGCCCACAAAATCACATTTTGAAGTTGCTTCGGTCTTGGTGCATTTTACTTATTCATCATTGATGCAGTTGACTAAAACCCAATGTAGTCCTGACACCTATGTGTCTCCCTCTTGGGAGTTCTAATTCCTGTGGGCATCCGTGTCCCCCTTGCTGTGCCACACAGGTGCTCACCAAGGACCTGGAGAGACACGCTGCAGAGCTGCAGGTGCAGGAGGGATTGCCCCTGGAGGGGGAGCCTATCATAAACGTGCCTCTCATCCATGCCAGGTAATGGCTGCTGGGCAGTTCTTCTTTCAGGAAGAACTGTTTGCTTCCTGCCTAATCCTTGCTAGTGTCCATGCATGGTGCTGGAGGCTTACATATTTACGGGAAAACTGGGCTCTGTGAAGCCTTTTCCAGAAGAACACTCTACGTTTTGCTTTTTTCCTCACCGTGACTGCCTGTCCTTGTGAAGAAAAAAGTGAAATGAAACCTCCTTATAAGCTGAACAAACAACTTGAACAAGAAAAACTTGGAAGTAGAGAAGTGGCTTATAAGTACAACAACTATTCAATAAAACATGTATTGACTGAAAGCAGAATTATTTAAATTTCTGTTGACTGGAGAAGTTTTTAATGAAACAAGTCCTTAGACCTTTTTTTCTTTATCAGAAGTAATGGCATCTCACACTTCAAGGGTCTGAGGGAACTGGTTGTATAAGCCCTATTGGAGTTCAAATGGAGTTTAAATTACTTTTAAAAAATTATTTTATTTTTTATTATTGTTTTTAATTCACTGCTGCTGGCGGTATAACCTTAATAAAACTTTGGTCCTTCTGTGTCTCAAGTCTAAGCTCCAGTCTTTATCCAAAACAACGGAAGGAGACAGTTATGGATGATCTTAAAGTGATGCCTGTTGTATTGCTAGGCCAGAGGTGTCACTGGATAAACAAACTGTACTGTTTGAGGCTGTTGAGGTCAATTCATGTGGAGAATATTGAATGTTCTGCTGCTTTCTAGAACAAAAATCAAAGATCATGCTACAAGTCTGCCAAAAAAATACTTCTAAGCGTTTTTTTCTGGATTACTGTTATTAATTGGGAGGAGGACTTTTTTGTCTGTTTATGTTTGGATGGGTTTGGGCGTTGTTTTTGTCCTGCATTTCTGTGTGCTGATGCTGAACTTTGGTGCAGGGTGTACAACTACGAGCCTCTAACCCAACTGAAAAACGTGAGGGCCAACTGCTACGGCAAATACATCGCCCTGCGTGGCACTGTGGTAAGGGTCAGCAACATAAAACCCCTGTGCACCAACCTGGCCTTTGTCTGTGCCACCTGTGGGGATGTGCAGTGCGTTCCTCTCCCTGATGGGAAGTACACCCTTCCCACCAAGGTAAGCTAAAACCATTGGACTTTATGCTTTTTGTTGTGTTTTGACCAAAAGCAGCACCGCAGGTATTAAAAAAGAAAAAAAAGAAAAAAAATTAGTCTTTAAAGCTAGGTTAAATAGCTGATACATTGAAAAAGAGTTAAACACACCGAGCAACTTTTCTTACTTCAGACCCTTGTTACTTGTAAGAAATGTATGTTGCTGGAACAGGATATGTGACAAGTAATACATAGGAACTCCCTGAAATGGGGAAAAAATACTATCTCTTTTAATTTTCATTTCACCAGTTGTGTTTAAAAAGACTCTTCCACCTTGCTGTGGTGGTTTTCTATGCTTGCATTGTTTGTTTTTTGTTTAGAATTTTCTATTTTAATTTTACTTTTTATTATATGGACTTAAAACGTCATTAGACATAGGACAATGCCTGGTTAGTTTGTGTTTCCTGATGTGCTCAAGCAGAAAAAATTAACTCCTCTGAAACATCTGTGAGTATTAAAAAAACAACAAATCAAAAACCAACCAACCAAATAAAAAAATACCACCCAACAAAAAACCAACCAACCAAACAAAAAAACCCCACAAAACAAACAAACAAACAAAAACAGCGGTAAAAAACACCCACTACCTCCTCTTCCCCTCCTGCCCTTCCCCAGCTCAAACCAGTTCACCAAGGGGATCACACAACTCAGCTGTATTTGTTCTTAACAGCTATAAGTCAGAATTCAGGTGTCTGTGCTTGATAGCCCTTCATTAATTACGTATATCCTAATTTGTAGCCCTAATTTAACTGGCTTTTTTCCTGGAACGATACTGAATTATATTGGGGTTTTTTTGGTAGTAGTGGTTTTGGTTTGGGGTTTTTGTTGTTGTTGTTGTTTTGTTTGTTTTTGATTTGTTTTGTTTTTAATGAAATAAGACAATTTCACCTTAGGACTTTAAAACAGGCTGGGAATGAATCAGAATTCCTGTTGTTGCAGTGCCTTGTTCCCGAGTGCCGGGGCCGGTCCTTCACAGCTGACAGGAGCTCTCCTTTAACCACCACAGTGGACTGGCAGTCTGTCAAGTAAGCATAAAAATGTGAAAAATGTGATGTGGCAGGGTGGCTCAACAAGTTACACTGTGTGATTTTAATAACCTTATTCTTTTGCAGCAAATGCTCTCCAACATTTGTATCACAAAGCAGTTGTTTTATCCAAGCACTGGCATACTTTGTAACCTCCCCAATGTAATAGCTTCCTGGAAATTCCTTCTGCCCGTAGGAAGCTCTTGGAGAGATGCTCAGCTTGTGCTCTTTGCTGCTTTTCTCAATCATTTCTAATTGCATCTACGATTTAATGATTCCCTTTAACGAGCTGTAAGTCAGCTAGAAAAGCCCTGTTAGGTTATATTGGTCAGTTGTGCCACTTGGCCTGAATGAACTGGAAGTTAAACTGGAGGGTTAAAAATCTTAGTTTGAAGTGATAATAATTTAAAAACTTGTGCTGATATTAGCAGTTCCAGAGGGTGCTGTTCATCACAGCTTCTTTGGTAAAGCTTGCCTTGGCTTCCAGGAAATCTCACAGTTCCAAGTGCAGAGCCAGAGCTGGAACTCTCACAGCCAGAGTGTGAACTACTCCTTTTGTTATGGTCTGAGAAATTCCTTGGGCTTTTCCAGGGTTAGAATACCAATTAAGAATTCATGAGGACTATAGTGTCTGAAAATGGGTCCCTTTTACTTCATGTACTGTACTTATTTCTACCAGAACGTGCTCATCAGCGGTAGAAAATCTGAATTTCAGCTTGGAGTTCACAGTTACTGCATTTCTGGGCTTTATGCATAGTTTCTACCCATTTAGTGAAGTTTGACCTGACAAAGATGCCCAGAGCTGCAGGTGTGGTGTGCTGCAGTTGGATTTGAAGGTGCTGCATAGTGTCCAAGCTGCCCCCGGTGTGTTGCAGGGTGCAGGAGCTCATGTCAGATGACCAGCGGGAAGCAGGACGGATCCCACGCACCATCGAGTGTGAGCTGCTCCAGGATCTCGTGGACAGCTGTGTCCCAGGAGACATGGTCACAGTCACAGGCATAGTGAAGGTGTCAAGCACTGAGGAAGGTGAAGTGCAGCATCTGGTAACTCCTTTTTCCTACGCTTGGGCTTTTTTGGTAGTGCTTACACGAGAGCAACAACAGTCACTCCCCTTAATTGGAGCTCTCAATGTTGTAAGTGCATAAAGTGTAAATTTCTTCAGAAGTTACCAAACTTTTACAATGAAGAGTTATTTTAGGGCATTATTTGTTTAACATTTTCCCTTTAACATCTCCTACAAACATTAGGAGAACTGTCACACTCTTGTGAAGGAGTGTTATCTTAGTTTTCTCTCCCTAGAGAAATTTTTCAACCCTTTTTTTTCCTTTATTTGCTTTTCTTTTCCTCTTTTTTCAAAGTGAAGAAATATGTTGTGCACTGCTCTGAAAGAATTCATCGCAGATAGCTGCAAGGCTGTTTTACTCTGAGACTTCATTCTCTGCTCTGTAATCAGTCTATAGAGAAAATGATTAATTTTTAGTTAATAATTACTGATTAATTATTAAGCTACATGTTTAATGCTTCTGCACCATGCATCTTTTTTTCCCCTCTAAATGTTGAGTGGAAACATTTTATACTCATCTTTTATTTGACTACAATAATGCAATAATTTTAAATCCCTGGAAAAATTAATTCATTCTGGGACAAAAGTCTCTCTAGACATAAGTCCTCCAATTCAGGAAAATATTTATTGTGTATGTAAGTGGAGGGAACTTCAAAGAACAAGTGTAACTAAAAACTTATTTTGCAGCAGTTTTGCAAAATGCAGATATTCAGTACTTAAATATGAACATGGCTGTACATGATATTTCTGAATTACTCTGTGCCATTTGTAGATGAGTACTTATTGATAGAAAAAATGCTCCATCATCCTTTCTCAATTTTTCTAACAGGAGCTTCTAAAAATAAGAATGACAAGTGTATGTTCTTATTGTACATTGAGGCAAATTCCATCAGTAACAGTAAAGGACAAAAACTGAAGAATTTTGATGATGAGACTTTTCAGAGATCGTTCATGGAGTTTTCCCTTAAAGACCTCTATGCGATCCAGGAAATTCAAGCTGAGGAAAATCTGTTCAGGCTCATTGTGAAGTAAGTTGTGTCAGACCTAGGCTGGATCTAGGATTAGATGTGAATTAGTGTGGCAACCTTCAGATAAATGTGACAGCTCATCCTAAAGCTGTGAAATGTCTGAGCCTTGTGCAATAAAAACCACAGAGATCTAACAAGCTGCAGTGGGGAAGGGACTTGGGAGGGAGTGAAAGTATTGCAGTGGGAATGTTGGGACTTAGGGGTTTAGGGATACAAGAAGTTACCTGTGTTCTAGTTCAACCTTAGACAGAAAGCACTGGGTAAAAAAGCAGTAGTTAATTTTGTTCCTCACCATGTGAATTCAACTTACAAGTACAATATTGTCCTCTGCGTCTGTACAGTGGAGGAAGGAGGTGCAAGAACTGAGCAGAGGGTGTGACAGACCCTCAGTTCAGACTAAAAAGTACTCTTCCAGCTGGGGTGTCCCTCTGGCCCTCCCAAGAGAGTCAAAGAAGACAAAACCAGCACTTTGAAAGGAGGGTTACAGGTAGTTACTTGATTAAGAGAAGGGTAGGTACAGATACCACTGGGAAGCTGCTTCTCCTTTGTCTTTGTGGGTACTCAAGTGAAAGGCTTTTCTTATTTCAGTCATTTCTGGTTATCCAGAAATTTGGTTTCTGTTGGAAATTCAGCAACAGCTACCCAAAAAGTTTTATAAGTTTATTAAGGTGTTCTATGATGAGAGAGAAGACAAGTGATTATTTAAAGTAATACATGATTTATCTTCCACTTACGTTACCTTGTGCTTTGCTTTTCAGCTCTCTTTGTCCTACAATCTATGGGCACGAGGTAAGTCATTTTACAAGGCTTGCAATTCCAGTTTGAAATGTTTATGTCACATTCAACTCCTAAAGGATTCACAAAGCTTATCTGGGATGGGGGGAAAGGGCAGGGACTGCTTTTACAGGTGACTGTGGGTCACAGTCTCTTTGGTATCAGGGAAGTGGCAGCCTTATACCCTGAAGTTCAGTGATCCAGAGGAAAGGTTTCTACAGCCAGTTCTAGGGAGCTGTCAGTGTTGGTCACCACGATGAAATGCTTACCAGTGTTGGCCTGTATCACAACAGATTGTGAAGGCAGGTTTGGCCCTGGCCTTATTTGGAGGATGCCAGAAGTTTGTGGATGACAAGAACAGAATCCCAGTGCGAGGAGATCCACATGTTCTGGTTGTTGGAGATCCAGGATTAGGAAAAAGTCAGATGTTGCAGGTATGGTTTCCATTATTACTATTTTCTGTTTTCCTCTAATTCCTTGTTATCTTGACTTGCAATCGTGGTAGGATAACTGTGCTTAAGACAAAAGGGTTGTCTGAGCCTGGCTGGAGTTAACTTTTCATGTAGGATGCCTCAAGTATAGGATATCATCCAAAAGGCTCTCCTGCCATCCTCTCCTTCCAGGGAGCCCGTTAAAACACCAAAGCAGGTGTCCTTGGTCAGGCCCATGGGCTTTCAAGGACAGGCTTACAGGCTTGCTGTCCTGCCCTTATATAGTTCTTTTCACCAACCTTTTTCCCCAGAGAGGAGGTTCGCTCCTTCCTATCTTCATTTAGCTGGTCCATTGTGAAGTAAAGTAATTAATCTCTGAACAAATGCAACTTTAAATACTCTGTGACTCTCCTCCTGTGAGGTTTAGTTCCATTCCTTACCCTATTTCTATGTTGCTAGCACAGATCTTGGCTTCTTGGGAAAGGGACTTGCTGCTGTGTTTGGGTTTTGATCTCGGTAGGCATTTCTGCATGACTGTAACAATTACTAATAGATTTTAAATCTTTTTTCTTAAACTGAGTGATTTTTAAATTCCATGTCTTTTTCCATGGTTACTAGGAAGTGAAAGAGGCACAAAGTTCACCTAGACCTTCTTTAAAAAGTCTTTCTAATGTGGACCTGTTATGTTAGGATGTGATTTGCAATAACTTAGCCAAAGTGATGGATTTCCATGCAATCATCATAACAAATGAATTTTTTCAATTATTCTTTTGTTGAATGGGAACTCTCGAGCATAGACTAACTGATTTGTTTGTTTGCATTGTTACTAAAAAAAGAATACCATTCAAGAAAAATTACTCCTACTACTTTGCAGATGTCTCCTGGGGTTGCAAAGAGTTTTAACTTTACTGTTGGTCCATGTTCAGTAGAAAGAAACAAATTTGGGTTTACTTTGAGTTGTTTCTCTGGAATAAGGCTTATTAAATTCTTCACTTTGGGGAGGGAAAAAGTACTTGTTTCTCTTCTAGGCTGTGTGTAACATCGCTCCTCGAGGTGTGTATGTTTGTGGTAATACTTCCACCAGCTCTGGCCTGACTGTTACACTGTCCAGAGATGGCACTTCTGGAGATTTTGCTTTGGAAGCTGGTGCCTTGGTGCTTGGAGATCAAGGTAATGCATGTAATGCCACAGGTTCTGCGTAGCTGTATGTGAGGGGCAGGAGTGTGTGTGCTGCTGAGTCTCAGCTAAGCCAAAGTGCCCACTTAACTGTGGACTAAAAATGTCTCTTTGAAGTATGATACTGGGTTTCCACACCATGGGAATTTCTGAGCTTCTCCAGTGACTTCTCTGGGGTCAATTCCTGCTTTCCTAGAGAGTAGGAAAACTTCAGTTCTGCAATTAACATACCAGACTTACTGTATCAAAGAACTAGGATTTTTTATTTTTCAGAAATCTGACTTGATGTCAGCTGCTGGACTCCTAGTGATTTTGAAAAAGGACTCACTTATGAGATTTGTTGTCCATTTTTAAAAAGCATGTTTTGTCATCTTAATGAATGATCAAGGTGCTGCATCCCCAAGTCAGGCTGAGTTCATAGTGGTTTGGTTGCATTACCATGGAATGAAAACAAAGCTGGCTGAAATGGAGACTTTGCCTGATGTCTCCTGCAGTCCCCAGGGTTCTAAGCTGGACTTCTGATGTAGCACTGGATTGTAGCACACGCTTGTTCTTTAGTTAATATGTTGTCTGGTAAGTCTTTGTCCTGTTTTAATTGCTTCCAGGAATTTGTGGAATAGATGAATTTGATAAGATGGGAAACCAGCACCAGGCTTTGTTGGAAGCCATGGAACAGCAGAGCATCAGCCTGGCCAAGGCTGGCATTGTTTGCAGTCTGCCAGCTCGGACATCCATTATTGCTGCAGCAAACCCGGTTGGAGGACATTATAACAAAGCCAAAACAGTGTCTGAGAACTTAAAGTGAGCACTTTCTGAAATGCTGCTTTTATATTTCACATGCAGGAATAGATGTTTCTGGCAGTCTTGTAGCTTGTGTACAATTGCTTTCTAGGATTAATAATTTTTAGTGACTTTTGAGAGAGAAATTGATGTTCTACTTTATTCTGAATGAGCAGGACAGGTTCCTTGTCTTTCCTCCAGAATGGGGAGTGCTCTGCTGTCAAGATTTGATCTGGTTTTCATCCTGCTGGACACCCCAAACGAGGACCACGACCACCTGCTGTCCGAGCACGTGATGGCCATGCGGGCCGGCCGGCGCGCAGCCTGCAGCAGCGCCCTGGTGACCCGGGCCGGCTCCCAGGAGCACTCTGTCCTCCAGGCCACCTCAGATCGACCCCTGCTCGAGAGGCTGAAGGTGGGACTTGTCCTGGGGCTGCTGCACGAGATGTTCTAAAGCAAATTTGCTGTATTAGGTTTCAGTAGAGAGCTACAGAACTTGGCGGGGTGTAATAATTTGATATAACCTGATCTGCGATGGAGTATTGAATCCAAATACAGCAGTGTGGAAACAAATCCTTGGGCATCTGCAACTCCATGGATTTGGGAAGTATGGGAGATGAAGCATATTTCTTACTAGACTTTAGTGATGGCTTTGAGGATATTGTCAAATGCCACGTCTTGGGAGAAATACTCCTACTGGAGCTAAACCCATGCACTTTTGGAAACGGAATATCACCAGTGTTGGTTTGGTCTTCTGTGGAGTTGTAACAATTGGGAATTTGGATTTTCTCTTTTTAAGAAAGGATTTAACTATATAACAAATTCTATTTGGCACTTCCTACGATTGCAGATGAGAAGGCTTGGCTCCTTTTTCTGAAATGGTGAAGTGTGTGTTTACATGTCTGAGCATGGTGCGGGGACTTGAAGTACACTTCGTAGATGAAGCACTAAAGCCCTTATAGTGATTACTTCACCAGATAAAGCATAAAGATGATGGTTTTATATTAAAATTTTTATAGAACTCTGACAGACAGAAATCTAACTCTTTGTAATGGTGCCAGATCTCAACAGGAGAAAACTTTGATGCCATTCCCCATCAGCTACTGAGGAAGTACGTGGGATATGCTCGGCAGTACGTCCACCCAAGCTTATCGCCAGAGGCTGCACAAGTCCTCCAGGAATTCTACCTCGAGCTCCGGAAACAGAACCAAGGAGCAGACAGCACCCCCATCACCACAAGGCAGCTGGAGTCCCTGATTCGACTGACAGAGGTAAATGCAAGCTGGAATGCTTAAGGGATTGAAAGCAAAGAGATTATTCCTAAGGTACTCCCCAAATCCTATCATTTTTTACAGCTTATTCACCACTATGCGTTTTTTGTTTTGTTAAAAAAAGAAAAAAAGTGAGAATGCAAGAGGCTTAGAAGTGCTTAAGAGCTACTGCTCCTTAAAACTCCTTATAAAGCAAAACACCCTTGAGGAGATGGAAAGACAATCTGTCACATTCTCCAAAAGGAGAAAAAGTAGGTGCAGGCAGGAACAAACTGCTGCCCATCTGGAACTTTGAATGCTTCTGTTTTCCCTAACACTGCCTTAACAACACTATTTGTGATCTGCTGCTTCACAAGGCTACAGTGCTAAAAAGCAAATAAATTCCAAGCTACAGCCTAAAAGTGCAAGTGTGCAGGAGGTGACATTGACACACTAACAAAAAATACAAAAATCTTCCTCTAATCCTCTAGGCTTACGTTCTATCTCTGCTCCTAAAATTTGTGCTTGTAGCCCTTGTAAAGTGATTGTAGCCCTTTTTCTCATCAGCTATGATATATCTTAAACCTTTGTGGGGTTTTTTTTCTGTTTTAAGGCACGATCAAGGCTGGAATTAAGAGAGAAGTCTACCAAGGAAGATGCTGAGGATGTAATAGAGATAATGAAATACAGGTAATAGAAGACACTGCCTTAAAAATAAATAAAGCATCATGGTGCTATTCATTTGAAACTTTTCTTCTTTACATATTCAAACACAGTGAAGAAATTACTTTATCCAGCTTAGGCCCATGATACTAATATTTGGATTTGTTAGCTGCTCTTTAAAAGCTGCCAGCAGCCCTAAGTCAAATACAACTGCTTAAGCTTGTGAGTTATGTGATCACAGTGGTTCTGTGTGTCTGTGCACAGTAATGCAGACATGAGGCTTTGCTGAAGGGTTTTTTCTCCCCTGTGATTACTCTGTGGTGCAGGTGAACAATTAAATTTAAAAGTGATTTGGATGAATGCTTAGTCTAAGTTCCCTAGAGAGTGACTTCCTTGATAGGGGATGGTTTTCCACCAGGCTTCTGAAAGCTCTCTCAAGCAGTTATGTTTTGGGAATCATATCCATGTATGTTTGCTTTTATCTCCTGCTGAGAGCTTTATCTCTCTTTGTAACCTGGTTGTAGCATGCTGGGGACCTACTCGGATGAGTTTGGAAAACTGGACTTTGAGCGCTCGCAGCACGGCTCTGGGATGAGCAATCGGTCACAGGCCAAGAGATTCGTGTCTGCCCTGAGCAGCCTTGCAGAGAGGACCTACAACAACCTCTTTGACCTGCAGCAGCTGCGGCACATCGCCAGGGAGCTGCAGATACGGGTGAGCCCGGCACCAGCCCCTTCAACAGCAACAACTGCCACACCACCCACAGTTACCTATTGCCAAAGGGAGAGGAGCAAAGGCACCTCTGTTTTGCCTCTTTGCAATGGCAGAAATAACCAATTTATTGCTATTAGGCTGAGCAGAGCTCTTGAGGTGTCTCTGAGCTTCACTGTGCTCACAGCTGTTTGCAACAGCAACTCCTTGCACTGGTGAGGGCTGATTCTACTGATGAGGCTGGTTCTGAGCAAGATTCTGGTTTGATCTGTGAAAGGCAGTGGTGGTTTCAGTGCTTCACTCCCTCTGCCTCCCCAGACGACACACCTGTTTTTGTTCCCAAATTTAGACTTGTGGTGTCTGTGCTCTATTTCAGCAGTGCAATGATGTTTCTGCATGAGCTTCTCTGGATTAAACTTGCCTTTCAGGTTTTCATTCCTGCTTCAGACATCCTAAGGTTGTATCTTGATAGCAACATCATGTAGGATCTATGGCCACAAATGTATTCTGCCCTGTAATTGATTTGCATTTTGTACTTGTGGGGGCTTCAGCAAAACAGAATTATTGATAGCTAATTCTACTTTTTACTCCATCGACTACTTATTAAAGTTTATTCAATTAACTCTAATTCTCCCTTCATATATAGAATATTTTTTGCCCATTCAAAGTTTTATACCTGGAAATCAGGGAGAGTTGTAGAAATCATGCTTTTCTGTGGTAGGTACTTCTGTTTCAGAACTGGAATTTATACATATGTAACTGCATCCTTTCTGCATGTCATAAAGGAGAGAATGCTGCTTCTGTCTAACACTGCAGTATAAACAGTGTGTAAGTAAAGTACTGATGGTATGAGACCTCCTAGTAGGTGAACAGTTTGCTAAGAAAACTGACCTATTCTTAGCCCACTTTATTTCACTAAATTCTTTCAAATGGTTTATGTTGCTTTACATCAGGTAAGATGTCATTCTCCAATTTGATATTTTTGTCTTTATTTTCCCAGGTGTCTGATTTTGAGAGCTTTATTGGATCCCTAAATGATCAGGGTTACCTTTTGAAAAAAGGTTCAAGAGTTTATCAGCTTCAGACCATGTGAGAAGAGTCACTGTGGTGAACTTCCTTGGGATGATTGTTCCACTGGGCTGACAGCCCTGCAGCAGGAAGGCACATCCTCAGCTGAGCTGCACCTGGCACAGCACTGGGGTTTGCTGGGGTGGAGACTCCCCTGCAGAAAATTAATTTCGAAAGCTGCAGCAGGACAAACTGACATGTGGTATTGCTGCATGGCTGATCCTGCAGCTCTGCTGTTCCAAATGGGACTGTGCAGGGCCATAATGCACCTCATCACCCTCGAGGACTGGAAAGTGTGTGTTTTATGTTGACATTATTACAGTGCCATAAGGGATTTTACTTCTGAAAGAGATGCTGGACCCACAAATTTCAACCCAGAAATCTTTCATGAGAGGATGATATGACCTGTACTTTCAGCACTGTAGTTCATTTAAAGTCTAGAAATGTTTCCAAAAAGGTGTGAAGCTTTATGTTGAGACAACACCTTCTTATAGCTGTTACCAAATGAAACCCTGCTGAAACTGACTTGATTTTCTGCTTTGAAACTTGAAGACAAGGTTTTATTTGAAATCCAAGTCTGATTTAAGAAAATATCCTTATTACAATATTAAATTTGTAAAGCAGGGATTGGATTTTGACTTCCATTAAACTTTACGTATGAGAAATATTATTTGTTCAAGGCTGTTTAATGGCCATTACAGAATCTGTAACACCAGCGGGTTCTGTTTGTTTCTGGGTACCTGTTCCTGACACGGAACAGTGTGTGTTCAGCACGAGTGAAGTGCTGAATGTTTCCTGACTTCGATGAAATCAGAATCGTGGTCTGGTGCAACAAAATAGCAGCAGAGAAGCTTTCAGTGTAAGAATTAAAAAACACAAACACCAACACCCCACCTTAAAGAATATATTTTAAAAAATCAAGAATGCAGTGCTGATTCTTTTGTTTTCCCTCATTTCTCAGGTAAAAGATGATAGATCAAAAAAATCAGAAATACTGAAGCTCAGTGTCTCATCTTCCAATTAAGGGACATCAGGGTCTGATCTGCACCGTGCTTCCACAGCCCTTTGGTACCAAAATACAAGCTTTAGATGTCAAACATATCAAACTTCAGTGCTTCCTAACTGGGAGTCTACCCCAACATCCTTGAAAGTGAAAACTGGTCTGGCAGATGAAATGCTTTAAGTATGAAATTACAGTTCTACATCTGAACCCTTAAGGGGGCGAGGTCTGCTCTATCAGCTAATCGGAAGTAGGTGTTGGATACTGATTTTGGCTTAATACACTGTTGGCGGACAGGAACGCGCCTCAGCGGCAAACAAACGACTGCACCAGGAAAAGTGAACTCGTTCCTGTTTCTCCTTGAGACAAAGTAAATACGGGCAAGCGAGGGCCAGAAGCAAGTACACAGCACAAGAGACCACTTGCGCTCTCTGAGAAGTCTCTTAAGATAGAGCAAACCTTCCCCTTCCTCCCTCAAGGTCTTGTCTGAGAATGGCGCGGCCCCGCACCGCCGACCCGCCGTGAGGAGGAGCGGGATGAGCCCGGCCCCCCATGGACAGCGGCGTCCGCGCCCGAGGACCGCCGGGGGAGAGCCTGGGCCGGGAGGTAGGCAGGAATGCGGCAGGGAAGCGGTGGAAAAGCAGCGAGAAAACGCTTTCCCCCAGACCGGACCTTCGATGTCGCCGTCGCGAGTGGCCGCCTGCCGTAAAGCGCGCGGCCCGGCGGAGAGGCGGGGCTGGCGCAAAGCGCCGCAAAAGGTCGCGCGTCCCCGACAGCGCTCGCGGCACACGCTCCGCGCGCGGCTCGCGCGTAGTGCCCAGTCCCGCGGGGCGGATGGCGCGGGCGGCGCGAGGCCGCGCGTTCCCGCGGGCAGCG
>WEKY01059649.1:134161-160461 GCA_013390045.1 Picathartes gymnocephalus
GCCTGCCGCCGCCTGGCGCCTCCTCAGCGGCGAGGCCGCGCCGCCGGAGCCCCCCCGGGAGCGCAGCGCGGCGGCGCCCTGCGCCGAGCTGGTACGTGAGTGACACCGGGCACCGGGGCGGCTCGAGGGGAGCAAACAGGTGTCGCACCCGGAACTCCCAAGTCAGACTTTTTTTGGGGATCTGACGGCGGGGGGTTTTCCTGTTGAAGGCGAAGTTAATGTTTAAGCGGGTCGAGGCCATGTGCCTTGCGCAAGCAGCGGGCTGCTTCCAAGGACTTTCCAGGCTTTCTGTCTAGTTCACCTGGAAAAAGTATTTGTCGTGATTAAAACTATGTTATGTGCCAAGGTGGGGTTTGCATTCCTGCCCTGAAGTTTTTTCCTTTATCGCTTTACAGTATGAAAACCCCTGGACCATCCCAAATATCCTGTCCATGGCGAGGATGGGTCTGGCGCCAGTTTTAGGCTATTTGATTGTTGAAGAGAATTTCAACGTTGCACTCGGTGTCTTTGTCCTGGCCGGCGTGACAGACCTGGTATGTCTGCATCAGTGTGGAAGGGCTTTGGGTACACTGGGCTCACTGTGGTCCCGTGGGCATGCATTGAAACTTACGTACTGCAATGTAGAATGGAAATGGCTAAAACAGACTCGGTTTTATATTTGTTGATTTCTAGGAATGCTATACGTATATCCTTTCTGGTGCTGCAGTGGGAATTTGCAGGTGCCTGAACGGTACTTAATGGTAATGGAGGAAAGGGGGAGGTCAGGGCTCCCTGACCAGCCCCTGGTGGGCATTGGCCACTCAGTGCTTGTGCATCTGGTGGTCTGTTAAATGATACAAGTATCAGCTAAGAGGTATCTCATTTTATCATAGTTAAACTCGCAGTTTTACCTGATGTTACTCATTACATATCTCTGGAACAGTAGTGTACATGAACTGTTTTGGTTCATACTCTTCTAACAGAGAGCTATTGAATTTTGGTTTTCCTAGTTGGACGGGTTTATTGCACGGAACTGGGCTAATCAGAAATCAGCACTGGGAAGTGCTCTCGATCCCCTGGCAGATAAAATTCTCATCAGTGTGCTCTACGTGAGCCTCACTTGTGCAAATCTTATCCCAGGTGAGGAAATGTCAGTTGTGTGCGCTAGGTAAGGTAAAGAAGGTCAATTTATGTGTAGCAATGTTTCTTGTGTTTCTAGAAAGAAAACTGTATCTCTTGGAACTCTTGCTTTGCCTGTTGCTCTTTGCTCCTATTAAACACTTCCCAAAGGACCCCACAGAAAGCAAGTGCTGTCACATACAAAAACAACTAGCATGTGCTGCCACTTTCAAATGCAGTTTCTTTCAAGCAAAAATAGTTAGTAGCCATGTAAAATTGTTTTTCTTGGACTGGATTGTTTTAAGACTTCAACTTAAACCCTTTCAGGAGTTATGTTAAATATCCTCAGCGATGCATAGAACTTGTTCAGAAGAGTTCGGGAGTGGTTGTTTTGTCTTGCTCTGAATTTTCTGCTCTTTTGGTTGTGTTTTAATCATGGACACAATTTTTCACTGGCTGGTGTTGGCTTGATCTTCCAGTTCCACTGACTTCCATGATTATCCTGCGCGATGCAGCGCTCATTGCTGCTGTTTTTTACGTGCGATACAAAACTCTTTCTCCACCGGTGAGTGCACAGCATTAAAAACATGCAATCATAAAAATAAATTAATAAGCTTTTAGCAAAGTTGTGACCAAGAGATTTTTCATCTTGAGACCTGATGGTTGCAAGATGTGATGCTGCTTCTTCTGCCAGATAGATTTCTGAGCAGAGCAGCATTTCATAAATACATTCTGTAAAGATAAATCAGAGTACTGAGAACTTTTTTCCTGTGTGTAATGTGTAATAAATCTTACAAAAGAGCAGTGCAATTCTTTAGTGCTATAGTTTCCTTTTCTTTATCATGTGAACAAGTCTATCAAATTGAGTGTACAAGGATTGCATTTTTTTTTCTTCTTTTCTCCCCCAACAGAGAACACTGAGTAGGTATTTTAACCCCTGTTATGCTACTGCACAATTAAAACCAACGTTCATTAGCAAGGTAAGAGCAGTAACTCGTTACAAAAGGTAACTCCTGGGTACTTGGGGCGTTGTGTGGTTTGGAGGGTGGAGATAATTTACTACTGCTTCTGAGTACAGTTTCAAAGTAGTGCCAGCTATACACAGATCCTGAAAGGTTTTCAAGTATACTCTGTCAGAGCAGGTGCTAATTTTGAGAGAGTAAGATGCTTCATTAAAGAAGGTTTTAAAATAAGTTTTCTTCATGTAGACTAATCCTTAAAGCAGTAATAAAAGTGTATGTTGGTATTCCTTGCACTGTCCTTCATGTTGCTCACAATTCCTATTTTGCTTTTTTTCAGATGAACACAGCAGTTCAGCTGATTTTGGTGGCAGCTTCTTTAGCAGCTCCTGTTTTCAATTATGTGGACAGCATATATCTGCAGACATTATGGTAACTAATATCTTGATTTTTTTTTCCAGATAATTTAATGTGCTCCTAAAGAAACTGGTAATTGAGATTGTGTGGAACAAAAAAAAAACTATGTCTAGAAGATGTAATAAACCCACATGCCTCTATTTTAACACCTTTAGTCTTAAATGACACCAGAACTAGATATTTATTGGTACTTAATTTACTATACAGGCAAAAAGTGGTCACATGAAACTAGTTAAGCTCCAGGAATAATAGGTTAGAAACAAATCTTTGGGATAGGCATGGTACACAGGCAAAACATAAATTCAGATCAACAGAGAAGAAAGGAGCAGAAAGAAAGGCTGTATGGCTTCTTCATTTATTCATGCCATAAGTGTCCTTGAAAAAGCAACCTTGGGCTCAGTAAAAATAGCCATTTTTATTTTTGATTTATACTGTACCTGCTATCTTGAAATCCAGGTTTCTGCAGCCTCTTTGAAAAGCAGATGGAGAAATGATGCTTCCTGTTAGACTCTAGGAAGGAAGGGGAGGGATGGAATGAGAACAGGCATATAGGAGCCTCCCTCTGTTCGTAATGCTGTTCCTTCCACTGCAACTGGAGATCTGAACTGATCTGAGTCTGAACTGCAGGTGTTACAAGTGCAGGTATTTTTCCTGAGCTGTTAGGTAAAAGTTCAGAACAAAGAGTTCTGAACAGCAGATACCAGAATTACTTAGTAACTTAGTTTAAAGTAGTGCAAAATCCAGTGTTAGTTGTCTTCTAGGGAAAAAAACAAACAAACAACTAAACCAAATAAACCAAAACCACCAACCCAAGAAGCGTTTAAGGAACTGTGAATGAACCTTGATCTTAACAGTCTGTGGTTTTTTATCCTGGTGGTGAAACAAAATCTAGAGTTGCCTCTGGGTGTAATTTGCCAGGGTGCTCTGCAAATACTCTCAGAAACTCCCTGGCAGAGAGCCCAGGAAGGGCAGTGGGGAGCAGAGGGGCAGGCAGGGCTGTAGCAGTGACTCCCACCCACCTCAGGGGTGGTGTCAGCCTTTCACGCAGAGGAGCCCTGCTCATTTAGGGGTATCTGTGGTCTGGGAAGGAAACAAAAGCTGCTGAAGCAGGAACTTGTCCTTGTCTTTGGAACTTCGTGAAAGTGGTAAGTTCAAGTCTTGAGTGGTTTGAATGCTCCCTGTTCACACTGTCAAGGAATAGTTTCTCACGTCTGTCAGTTCTCAAACTGGTAAAAGTTATGTAGGCTGCAAATGCTGAATGTTTTGTTTTCCCTTCTCTAAAACAAATGCTAGTGTGGTAAAAATTTGTCCTGGTATGCAGTTACACTGAAGCATGCTGCTTACCACTGGATGGCAGATCCTTTGTTTATCTAATCCTGCCCTTAGCACTGAATTTCAGCATATAAACTGTAAGTTGCATTTCTGTGGAGCATGGTTCCTGACTGTGTAGTTAAAAAAAGATGCTAAAAAAAAATACCACTTTTTATATTGTCCATAGACCCACGTGACTTACAGGAGCTCTTTTCCCCCAAAGGTGCATCACAGCTTTCACAACAGTGTCATCTGCCTACAGCTATTACCACTATGGCAGAAAAACTGTCCAGGTGATCAAGAGCAAGTGAAGTGGTCCAGGTGATAAAAGAGGAAGTGTTCCTGGAAGAGCAGGAAGGTGCTGTGCCCCCAGAGGTGGTGGTATTGCAGCTGAGTTTTGGATCAAAGCACTCTTTGTTTTTCTGCTTAAACCATGGCATCACAATGAAGTGAAATTTGACCATGTACTGTGTATATATGTAGAGAGAGACTTTTCAATGTATTTTTAATTTCTTTAAAAATGAAGTTGTTTACAAAAACAAATAAATAACATTCTTAAAAACACGGGTTACTTGTTGCTGCCATGTACATTCTGAGAAATTTTATGCTGTTTTTGAAGTCAAGACACACACGTGGCACCAGATTTGTTTTGCCATATTCATGCAAGGCACTGAGTGTGCTGAGATCTGAGAAGAAAAAGCAATTACAAGAACAAATTTGTCTTTGTACCCGAGCCTAAGTCAGTAAACCAGCACTGCTCATTAGGACTTAATGACACACCTCAGGTTGCAGCAGAAGAAAGCACACCATTGAGGAATAGTACAGTCAAAAATTCAAAGCAGAGAGAAATTTTGCTTTATATTCCTTGGATGATACGGATAAGCCGTGCTTTCTTTTCTTTTTGAAGATGAGCAGTGGTGAACTATACTCAGAGTGCAGTGAGGATTCCGTACCTAAATGGAGTTAAAGTTTCTCATCCTATATATATTCATTTCTAGTGATTGAAACTTCTGTATCTCCAGATTCTTTAAAGCTTCTAAAGATATTGTTTAATCC
Source organism: Picathartes gymnocephalus (assembly GCA_013390045.1). Lineage (NCBI taxonomy): Eukaryota > Metazoa > Chordata > Aves > Passeriformes > Picathartidae > Picathartes > Picathartes gymnocephalus. The sequence continues at coordinate 139,003 of WEKY01059649.1, forward strand.
GAATACCACTGGCTAAAGAGGACATTTAAAATACTGTCCAAATGAATGGAGAGGGTGAAAGAAACTTTCAGATGTGTTTAATGTTAATTCTTCCTGTACTTCTAGCTTCAAGAAGTACTCTTGTGCTCCCCCTTATGCAAGGACAACTTGTTCTTTGCCTGTTCTCTACCTACAGAACAGAAGAAAGAACAAGGTAGAAGAGGTCAAGTTGATCATAAACTCGTGTTTTCTCTTTCTGACAACATGATTTTTCTTTTATGTCATAAAAACCAGTGCAACTGTGAAGGGTTTAAATGATTAAAATCGGGAGGTAAACTGTTGTATTAGCAAAGAAAACTTTCTGTAGGCACCTCTTTGGAGAGCATACAGTCTCTTTTGTGACAGTATCTGTTTGTATATACAAAACATTTTAATGCTTTTTTAATATTGAAACTTGTATAAGATAGTGTACAGAGAAAACACGTGGTCTTTATTTTAGTACCTTTTTTTTAACTGGCCCCATGTTTTGTGGTCTACCCTGCATCTTTCAGCAAAGGATAGAGTGGAAACCGTGGAAGTTTCCTTAAAATAGTACGTGAGCAGTGAAATGGAGCATTTTTGGTAAAGCAGTTTAAAAAGCGGGGATTTATTGTAGGCAGTTGGGTGCTTCTCGTTAGGTTCTGGTTACGGGAATTGGAGCTTGGCCGGGGAGCATATCTGGCCCCGCGCGGCCGCCGTACTCCGGACACGCCCTGCCCGTCATGGCGGCGCCCGAGCCGCTGCCGCCGCCCGAGGGGTCCAGGCCGCTGAGCGCGCTGCTGGGCGGCATCGCCCAGGCCGCCTTCCACGGCAACGCCGGCATCACCGAGGAGCTGCTGCGCGCCCAGCTCTACCCCGAGGCGCCGCCGGAGGAGTTCCGCGCTCTGCGCGCCAAGATGGGCGGCCTCCTGCAGGTAGCGGCGGCGCGGGCCCGGGGCGCTGCGGGGGGACGGGGCTGCGGTCTGGGGGAAGGCGCTCCGTCGGCCTCGCTCCCTTCGGGTGTGCGGCATTCCCCTCCTCCGCGAGGCTCTGGGAACATTGCCCTGCCCTGCCCTGCCCTGCCCTGCCGTGCCCAGTCCGTGGTGACATTTCCGGCTCCATCCCCGAGTGGGCACAGCCCGGTGCGGGGAACGACAGGACCCGAGGGAATGACCTGGAGCTGAGTCGAGGATAGGCTGGATATCAGGAAAAGGTTCTTCACCCAGCGGGTGGTTGAGCGCTGAACAGGCTCCCCAGGGCAGTGATCACAGCACCAAGCCTGGCAGAGCTCAAAAAGCATTTGTACAACGCTCTCAGGCACAGGGTGTGATCCTTGGCGTGTTCTGTGCAGGGCCAGGAGTTGGACTCGATGACCCTTGAGGGCCCTTTCCAACTCATCTCCTTCTGTGATTCTGTGCCTCGGGCCCTCCGGCCGCTCCTCAGGAGCCGGAGCTCCTCGGGCCCCCGCGCTGTGCAGGGGAAAGGTGACACATTCAGGGTCTGTGCTCATGGAAATAGGTACCTGTTACTTTCTGAGAGGAACTGCAGTTTTCATGTAAGAAAACTGTGTTTTGGGGAAAGCACAACCAATTATGAAGCGAGCCATTTTACTTAGTCAACAGACTGTGCTTTTTGTGCAAGAGAGAAGATACTTTTCCCCGTAGTGGAGCTTTCTGGTCTCTGTTCAAAGTGAAAAGCGTAGTGTAGTTCCCGGCAGCCGCGTGTGGTCAGGGAGCCTCCAGGTGCTAAATCCTGGGATGGCCACTCCCACCTTGTGGGCAAATCCACGGCTGTTGGGACCGATTTGTAAACCTGGTCGGTGGTTTTAAATATAATTGAGAGATTTGGAATTTGATGAGGATGATCTCACTCGCTTTCTGCCTTTATGAAGATTCTGTTGTTTATTTAGTGATCAGATTCATGTGAGGCCCTGAAAAGCCTGCATTGGAAGCTGAATCCTAAAGACTGATTCTTGTAGGGTTCTCTGGTTTTGTCTTTGGGCTTTTTTCTAGTCAGTAACTTAAAGGAAGTGACACCTAAGTTCTGTGGATACTTTTAGGATCTCTGCTCTAGGGCATCCTAAAAGAACCCCCTGGGCCTTCTGGTCGTTCTGAGGGCCCTCTTTCCTTCACACCTGCCAGTTTTGGGGTGGAAACCTTGATATTAGGGCTGTGCTTTGGGAGCAGGGAGGCTTAAACTTATCTTCCTCTTTTAGTATCTCCCTGACTTGAAACCTGGAGGGTTTTTGTGTCACACTGTGTTTGCTGGTAGCAGCAACCTTCAAAAGTGATCCTCTGTGCTTGCAACATCTTGGTCTTTGGACACAGCTTTTGGGTGTTGGTGTCACCTCAGCACCCGAAGAAGCAAAACTTACTGCAAGACCTGCCTTTTCCCTTCCTTGTCAATTGCCAGATGAATTTCTGAGCATATTTATTCCAGTTTTGATACTTAATTCGTTGTGAATAACCTGCATTATTAAAATTATAAAAGCTGTGGGGGGAAAAAATGTCTTTGTTACCTTTTTGTGGTTTTATGTCTTCCTTCCTCCTCTGGTTGGTGGAGGAAGGGGAGCAAACAGCAGGATAACAAGAGAAAGTCTAGAAGCGGACAGATTAATTGCCTTTGTGACTTAATTGCTGTAGTAGTTGGTGCCTTCTTGGAAGTAAAAATGGATCTGGACCATAAATCAACCTCTTGGCTTCACTAGAACTGAGCATAAATAATGTGAAGGACTTCCCAGTACCTTTCTGCATTCCACCTGTGAAAAGCATGGAGATGAATAAGTGCCACAGAAGTCTATCATATTTACTATAGGAATAAAAAACTTAAATTTCCCCTCCCCCCTGGGTTATATAGAGAGTAGTGCTGGGTTTATGTTTATAGAAGATGTCATTATGATCTGCTTCTTCCAGCTGTTTCCTTTGCTGCCTGTCCATCTGCTGAATATGCATGAATCAGCTGACCTCTTTCTAAAATGCCAAATTTATTTTGTAGTGAAATCATGTTTCTTTATTAAATTTACTTTAAAAAAAAATCTAATTTCTCGTGTGGAATATCCTGGAAGGCAGAACAAAGCCCTAGGAAGGCTGGCCCTGGAGAGCCTTACGATTTCAGTGTTTTTCTGTTAATTTCTTTTTGCCCTCTGCCTTCATCTCTCCCAGCCTCCTGTGCCTTAAGGCTGCAAAACATTGAGAAACTGGGGGAGATCAGCTTTTGCAAATTCTCACCCTCAGCTTTTTTGGGTTTTTCAAAGGTTATTTCATCATGATTAAAGCACTAAATTTGTCTGCTTCTTACATAAGTTTAATGTACAGTCCACTGGTCATAGTTCCTTTCTATGTGGAGTAACCCCACTGTTGTCCTTTTGGTGGCAGTAACCTCTTGCATTTATTGAACAGGATCCTTTGCTGCCTGGTTTAAAGTGTCCTCCTTCACTCCTCTGCTTTGGAACAAACTTTACATATGCTGAAATTTTGATTATTATTTAGCCTGAGGAGTAGAAATATTTTATTATATTTGATTTATAAGTTGTTTTGGTTTGTTTGAGTTTTTTTTTTCTCACCAATACTGATGAAGTTACCGTCTGTAATAAATATCCTGGTACATGAATGGTAAAATGTTAGTAAGACTATAAATAATAAGAGCTTCATATTCAGCGTGTAAAATGTGTTGTCCCTAAAGGTTGTCACCCTCCTGCTAGGCACTGCAGCTCTTTCCCTATGAAGTTGCTGTTGTGACCTCAAGAGGGGTTTCCAAAGCATTTTTACCCTGTTTGAGAAGGAAGAGCCTACTCGATCTTCGTAACAGGGACCTGCCCTTACAGGAAAAGTCAGAGCAGAAGAACAGTTGTAAGGTTCACTCAGCTGTGGAGGATAAAGGTCTTTGCATCTTCAGCAGGATTTCTGCTAACAGAAACATATCTGCTAACAATTCTTGCAACAATTTTTGCTAACTGGTGGAAAATAAATGACTTCTTGCATTTTCTAGTAAGGCAAAAGAGTTGCCATTCTTCCCTCTCCTCGGATACCTTGTGATTCCTCAGATATGTGGGCTAGATCATGAACTCTGGAGCAGTTTGCAGTTGTCCAAGCTTCTGGAAGGCTGAAAGGGAGGACAACTTCAGTCTGAAGACTGAGATAAAATAATTTTGGAAGAGCTAATAGGAAAGACTGCTTGCTCTCTGCCACTTAGATTTGCAATTGTGCCTGCATCTTCTAAAAAGATAACCTTGTAAGCAAGCTCATTCTTGATTCAGGGAAAAGGAAACAAGTACTGTGTCCCTGTGAGCTGCTTCCTACCCAAAAATGTGTCCTATGCAGTGTGATACTTTTCACTCCAGTGAATGACTGGGCTTACAATGAATAATTCTATTTGCTATTGGGCTAGGTGAAAATGTATTAATAACTTTGCACAGAATTTTGGGAGGGAGGGAGGGAATGTCTATAGTGGACATACATGAGAAAATTATTATTACCTGAATTGATGTTTGCCTGGAACAACTAAATAAAAATCCTAGCTTTTTTTTTTTTTTTTTTTTTTTTTTTTTTTTCAAACAACACANTTTAGCAAAACACCACTATTAGGTAGCTCACTAATCTAAACACAGCTCTGTTGCCAAGTCCCCGGTGTCTGATGTTGCAGCATACATTTTCTCTTATAAACTCTAATCCCACGGTTATCACTTCTTTTTTTTTTTTTTTCTTTTTTTCCCCATTTTCAGCATTGCCTTAGGAGGGCAGAAAATGTAATGTTTACTGGAACTAGCACCTACTGTGTTGCAGTGATGAAAATGTGCATGGGCACTGTCCCAAAGCATTCTTACTGCTTTTAATGAATTATTTCAGCTTGTAGGTTGGTGTGCATGTGGTCATTTCACAAGAGGACTGGCACAGCTGGCAGGTCACATAAAATGGAGGGGGGAAATACTTGAAAACAATGAAGTGGAGAGGAAGGTTGGGTGCAGAATGTGACAGGGTTGAAGAACATTGCCACAAGTGATAAGATCAGTGCTCCACTGCCTGGAGCAGCAATTTGTTGCTTAGGTATGTGGCTAGAAAGAACAATGTGCCTGCATCATTGGGGGTTTTTTTTAATGACATTTTCGTGATTTCTCAAGTTGCAAAAGTTGAGATTTGTGTTGTTAAAGCCTCTCACATTTGCAGTGTTGTTTTCACTGGTACTGTGATTCCTGAGAAGATGTGTAGGAGGTGGTGTTATTGCTGGTGGCTGTGGGATTTGGAGGTGATGGTGTTCTGCACCACGAGCAGATCTCCATGGATTGGAGCATTGTTTTAAACAACAGGGTGTGAACAAGAAGCCTATACATTACAAACCTCAACTACAACTGCAGATCCTCAAGGCCGACAGAAAGGGCTCCTACCATTATGATGTCGTTCGTCTAATGAGTGGTATTTTCTATAACTCACATGTGAGACAGAAAGGCTCGTTTCATTTGGGATTGTGACGTGCTGCTGTGCTGTGACTGTGCCACCTCAGTGAAAATAGCTCACCTGAAGTTTAATGGTTTACCTGACCTTTTGTGGTGCCTTTTTTTTTTTTTTTTTTAAGGTTAGGTACCAAAAAGTGCTAAATTAAAAAAAGTCGTCAGATCTGCGTCACTGATCTCTAATAGGTGTGGTAGACTCTGTATTGCGCAAACAAGAAGCAAATCTCTCTCTCTCTCTCTCTCCTCCCTGATGACAGTGTTGATTATATCTCTGCAAGCAGAGATCTGGTTGCTTTGCCCCAGTTGTGGAGGTTGGTGCTACCTGTGTATGTCTAGAGCAGGCAGGTCAGTACTGGCTCTTCTCATCTATAATGTCTCTGCACTACCTCCTAGTTTGAAAATGCCCTGCTGCATTTTAAATCTGCTAATTGCCAGTTAATGGACTTCCAGAACAGCGTGCTGCTGACAAGGTTGGGTTCCCTGGTGGTGGCAGTGCTTCATGTCCTGCTGATTTCTACTTTCCCATCCAAATGTATGGTTTAGTTTGTTGCATTTGTAGGACTTCTGCAAGTAAGTAGCATTTTCATCATTAATGACACGATTTCTCAAAAAAAAGAACAACCCCAAACCCTACAGGTGTGATCACGTAGGTTATGTGATCACACATATGTATATCTGTGATCAGCATGTTCTGTGTGTATAGGGGGTGTGTGCACACAAACACGCTCGTGCACAAAAAGGGCAGTATATTGATTATGCTGAAATTCATTAGTCCAACCTTGTCCCCACAGCGTTTCTCTTGACCTTAACAAGAGTCTACTCTGATTGAAGAACAGGGAGTCAGATCTTGCCTTCGAAGATCATTATTCCAAATTAAATGCTTCTACTGTGCTTAATTAGTATTCATCAAACACATGCTGTATAGAATATATTTGAAAAGGGAGGACTCCCTTAGGCTTCACATGTAGTTTCATGCCTTTATTTCAGTACCATTAAGGCTCCATTCCTTATTCCCCAGAGTGTGTGGGAAATGCTGAAGAGGGTAATGAAGTTCAGTGCCATCACCTCAGCACTGGTGATTTTATGGACTACTGTGAGTTGTATTCCCTCTTCTAAATGTGGAACTCTTGAAAGGGGAGAACTTGAGCTCTCTCGTCTTCAATTTGATACATAAAGAAAGACTAAAAGGAAAGGAAAGGCTCCATGCTGAATATCATATAATATTCTTTATTATATGATACTCATTCACAGCTAGTGTATGAAAAGGAAATTTGGATGGCACAACTCAATCTTTTTACAAGCTGAACATCTGAAATTTTTCATTCCTCGTAACACTTAGCTACAATTTTGGCATGATGTAATTTGGCTTTTTGACTGTACTAGTGGGTAGCAACTGGATGCAGTATATCCAACAACTTATTAAAAAGAAAAAAAGGCAGACAAGACCAAAAATTTTGTATAGTATGGCTAGAATCTACTTGTTTGGCTAGAATTATTCCAGTTTGAAGACTGTACTCTGGATTTCTTCCAGTCTGGTGACCAAATATGGTGGAGCCTGACTTCTTCAATGTTTGGATGACATTTGTTTTTTCAATAGTTTATTTAATTTAAAAAAAAAAAGGTGAAGCTTTAGTGGCACAAAATACCAGGCACTGCAATTGTTACATGAAGTCTTTTTTTATTGATGTTTTAGTCCTTAAATCCAATGGGACAGAAGTTGTCAGGTAAGAACATCTGACAGCTTGAGCTGCTGAGTGGCTCCTGTGTGTTTCCCCAGGAGCTTCCCTGGACAGGCAGGATTAGCTGCAGCTTCCTGGGAGGGCTCCAGGGTCATCCCTGGTGAACTGAGTGACTTTATTTAAAGGCAGGGCCTAAAATAGCTAATTTTTCATTTTATAATTATCATTATAAATGTACGCTTTTACACTATGAATTTTAAGGAAAGGATTTAATTTATGGAGTAAGTAAGAGCTGAGTGGAACATTGATGGCCTCCATTGTGAAGAATTAAGAGTTCATTATTGGGAAAACCAAACTGCCTTGGTTGGTTTGTTTGGTTGTTTTGGTTTGTCTGTTGGTTTTCTTTGTTCGTTTATTTTGAGAGGAAGGCATTTTTGTTGTGTATTCTGAATACCTGGAGCTCAAGCACAGTAGTTTTCCGTAATTGTGTACTGTTGTACTTACCAGTCATATACATGGAAACCAAATCTTCCTTCACTTATTTTAGCCACCCAGTGATTTAAAAATTGGACTGTTGGAATAAAGTAAGTGAGACTTGCCTCTTACTTTGTTTACATTGCATGAGCACCTGGTTCTGGTTGATAGCCCAAGATTTAATTCAGAGTAGTCTATCTTTTATGGAGTTGGTAGTTTTAGAATTGTATAGCAAGCCTGGGACTCCCTCCTCGTTCTCAGTTCCCACTGGAGTTCAGTATCCGTTTATCTGCTGTGCTTGAGGACTGCAAGTTTCATTTTTAAAGGTGATAGTGATCTTGGAATACATTTTTTTATCCCTCTAATTCTTTGGCATATTCTACATTTACCTCTCTACAATGCTGGTTTATATCTGATTTCATGTAAGTATAAACAGACTGCAATAATCTCATGTAAACAAGACATAAAATATACTATTCAGAGAAAATGTGAAAAATAGCCAACTTGTCCAAACAGTTTTTAGCCTTAAGTGTTTTTCTAGCTATTTTAAAAATATTTTTGTAACCATGTCATTTTGCATATGTAAATATATTTCTGAAAGCATGTTTTTTCACCTCTCTCTCTCTTTTCTAACAATAAGAGTGACAATACAAATATAGTTTGAGCGAATTCTGTGGGGTTTTTTCCAGATATGGTTAGATTTTTTATTCTGGTTGAGATGTTTTGGGATCTCTGCCAAAAGATTTCTACCTCAGTTTGGTAGGTAGTTTTTCCTTTCCTTTCTTTGCAGTCTCTCTGAACTGTGATGCCAGGATTATGAAATATGTTTTGAAGATACACGGAGGCACTGAAGTAGTATCTGTGTGAAAGGCAAGTAATCAGCAGACACTTTTACTCCTTGTCTGACATTTACACATGGCTTTGTTGTCTCTCCTCAGACTGTCACATCAGACGTGTTGTTCTCTTAGACTCTTTTTGCCATTTCTGGCTCAAGAGTAGTTTTTATTCTCTTCTGACAAGCTGTTTGTATAAGTACCTTTTAGTTTTACACAGTCACACATGGCAGAAATATTTTATGTGTTTTGATTAGTTGTGATTCCTTTTTTATTTTTTCATTTAGCTCAGCTTTTTACCTTTTTTTGAAGTGAGAAAAATGTTTGTAACTCCCTTTTTCTATCAAAGAAAAAATGCTACATTTGGGATTTACATTTGCTTGGCAAGGAAAGTGGGTTTGTTCATTTTATGATATGTCAGGAAATCTACATAAAGTCTCATAATGAACAGAGAGCTCTAATGAAATAGTCCAGTTCACATGGACAAATGGCAGGGAGTTTATTGAATATGAGTAGCCCCCAATTTGACTAAAAGACAAAAGCCACGGGAAAAATTAATTGAATTCTTTTTGATGCCATGGGTTGCAACGTCTTGGAGTAATTGAGTGGTGCAGTTTGTAGCAGTTGAGGCCTAAAAATGTGAAATCTAAAAGCAGATTTTCAGCACCAGGCAGTTTTCACTGGTGGTGTCCCTGCAAGCTCTGCCAGCCACAGTGGTGTGTGTGCAGCTCCTGGAAGCAAAGCGCGTGGGCTGTGGAGACACAGGACTGCTGAGGGAGGGCTTCCTACAGGCTTGGCAAAACCTGATGGCTTGGCATGAGAGAGCACTCCAGCAGCCCAACCTGATAGAAACAGAAAACCACCCTCTTTGGGGTAATCCAAGCAGTCATTAATATTCAGTGGGATTTTACTGGAGAATGCTTTAGTTGATGTTTTAGCTGTTTCATCACGTGTTTAGCTTTTTTCCCCCCAGATGTTAGTTACATTTAGTGCAAAGATAATTTTTGATACAGGAAACAGCAACTAAGTCTTTACGGGAAAGTGAGAGATGGTTTCTTCTAAGCTCCCTGCTTTGGCCTTGGTTTCTGATCAGGTGATGTTTTTCAGCAGCAGGGATGTAGAGGGAGCTTTCCAGTTGTGATTCCTGTGCTGAAGAGTTTGACCTGCTGCTCCTTTCTCCTCATAAAGGCTCAGCTGTTCACAGCCACTGTGGCTGCTGCTGGCTTGGGGAAGATGTTGTATATTTCACTGAGATGACAGGAGGGAAAACCATTTTCCCTGCGCTGAAAGGAAGCCCTGGTGGCTGGGATCCTGAGAATGGAAGCTTCCCTCTCACCTGTCAGCCCTGTCAGCGTGTAACAGGAGTTGTCAAAATAGGTGATGAAGGCCCAGATGGCAGAGCACTGCTGCTTGCTTCCTGTGAAGCAGTGTAGTCTGTGAGCTTGTCTCTTTCCTGGCTGATCGGTTTGCTGCTCTGAAACTCTGCAGGGTTATGGGCTAAGGCAGGGATGTGTTCCCAGCCTGGGCTGGGAGTGCAGAAATTCTTCTCCTTCCAGGTAGGAAATAGAACTCCAGCTGGTGCTTAGAGCAATGCACCATAGTGCTGGGAAAGAAGGAAAGCAGAGACAGGAGTCAGAATTTGGCACTGGAAGGAAGTATATGGCAACAGTGGAGGGATGAGACTCATATAGTTTGTTTTTCACTGCTAGAGCATCTCTGCTTCACGTCCAAATGCAAGCCAAGGGACAAATCAGCTGAGTTAACCATTAACTTTTAAGATGCAGACAATCAAGGTGCTATGAGTAAAAGTGGAAATTTAATTCATGAGACTAACTCTGTTTCTGTGCTTAGTTCATAATAAAGCAAGTTTGTGCTCATTTCACTGACAGGATCACTGCTTGCAAAGCTCCAATAAGCTCTGCTAATGTCTGCGCCATTACTGCACTCAGGGTAGGGCTACAACTTCTTTTTTTCCATGTCTTCAAAATGTGAACTGCTCCAACTTCTATTTTTAACTCTCCTAAGTGAAATGAGATTAAACATGAAGCAGTAGAAGCAACTAATTTTCCCAGAATGATTGTAGAAATCTAATAAACACAGATCTCTTTTGTTGTAAGAGAACCGAGGAGGAGGAGAAGAAAAGGTTGAGCACGTGGTCTCCTAAAGGAATGACAGGTCATGTCACCAGTTCCAGGACTGTCACTATGTCTATCTCTCTTTTCCTGCTTTTACTCCCTCCCTTGATTTTTTTTTTTTTTTTTTTTTTAATTTACTGTCTGGTATTTTCTGTCCTATCTGGATTTCTTTCTACCTCTCATTTACCCTCTCTGTCTTTAGCAAGAGTGCATTAAATGGCTTCCATCTGTGGAGGGTTCTTGCTTCTGAATGCAGCTCCTTCAAGAGGACTGAAGAAGAAACCATTTTAAACTGAATAATGTAACCTCTGAAGATTTGTATGTTTTCCAAGAAAACAGCTCCCTTCTGCTGAAGCAGAGTTCAGGGAGCGTATGTGTGTGTACATTTATTTTGAAAGAGGTTGAACGTCTCAAACTTATCTGTAATATGGTTGCAGGTTTAAGAACTACTGGAAATGTGACATTTCTTTGTCTCCACCCCAAGTGGCAAAACGCTTTCTAAACCACAGCAAAGAATTGGACTTGAGTGAGGAGAAAACTCATGGCAAAGTCTGGGATTTTTTTTTTTCTTTGCTGTAATTCAGTAGAGTACAGGTCAGGTTGGACAATTTATATTTTTAATTTCAGTATGTTTATATTTTTAATCCTCCTATTTCACATTTCTTGTTGCAAGTATATCTGCTATTAATAAAACATTTCCTTTTTTTTTTTCTCCATGTTTTATCTTCCTCCAGCCTGTCCAACCTATCTGTGTTCTCTGAGAAGCACTTTCCATTGCCTTTTTTCTTGTATAACTCTTTCTATTTTAAATAATACAAGTGATTTGAAAAGTTACTCGGGAAGGAAGGGCTGGTGCTTTTCTTTATGTTTATTGCTTAAAATCCAAGCTTTTATTATCTACTCATAAGCTGAGTCTGCAGGCATCGTTTGGATATCTACTTGTGACTGATGTTATCCGTGGGTGGGCTTGTTCTGTTTTTGTTATTATTGTTTGTTCTTATCTTGTAAGTGCTGTAAAGCCTAGACAGAGTAGGTCCAGACTGAGTAATCCCGATGATTCTTAGTTTTCCTTCGGCTGAAGATGTTTTCTGGAGTGCGGAAGCCACTGCTTGGAGCTCAGCCCGGCCGGTTTCCAGGAAGCACGATGTGACCGCAGGAACATGGCTCAGGTTGCGCCTCCTCTGGTGGCTGCCTGCCTGTTTTCATCAGCCTTTCATCCTCCTTTGTCATCAAGTGCGTCTTCACACCGCAGAAAAATGACACCTTCTGCAAATAAAATTAGGAAGTGGTGTTTTGTGGTGTTGTGAGTTCAAACAGGTCATTTCTAGCAGCTGCACAGACTTGTGGCAGGGGCAGGCTGGAGAAAAATGTTGTGGTCGCTTCACATGCTTTTAAAAACTAATGCTGAGATCTCTTTTGTGTTCAGTTGTAAGCTAGGTCAAAAATAGCTGAGTATTCACTGTCTGCCCTGTGACTGAACTTTTAAGAAAAAGAAGTAATTTTAACAGAGAACACAGAGTTTGGTGAGCTTGTATGCAGAGTTTAGGGGATTTCTGCTTGGTGGGAGCCTGGGAATTGTGGGGGAGAAAATGGAGGAGTCAGTCAAGAAGCATGGAAGTGACCCATTGAGAAGAGTTTTTCCCTTCCATGTTCACAGTTGACAAGTCTGTGTGGAATCAAGCTTAGTAAGATCAGGAACACAGGAAGGATATAATTTTGCCTGAAACTTCATCATCCACACACACATTTTTCCCATCTGCAGTAGCAGTTCTGTAATTTTTGTGTTGATGTGTGTTTTGAGTCTTCCCATCCAAGAAGAAAGCTTGATGAAAATCAGAAGTCAAATTTAAAAATATTTACTGAATGTCTGTTGACCTGGTGAATGTGTCCTTGGCAAGGAATCAAAAGGTTGGAATAAAAAAGTAGCTGTTGCAGAAGAGCCGTTACATTCTAGAAAAAAAGTAAGCTACAGGGTTTAAACAACATATATTATTAACCTCTTAATGGTTCACAGGTAGCTCTTTTCTCTTAGCAAACTGTTTTATTTCACTTTTAACTGTGTACTACAGGTCCATAAGAGGCAAATAAAAGTAATACTGGAACACGGTATGGAATATGAATAACAGAATTCTTGTGATCTCCCATGGATTAGATGAAGACTTAAAGATGAGTTAAAATCTCTCTAGTTTGTTGTAGAAATACTAAATGTATTATAGTCACTTGTAATTTCTGACTTAGAAATTTGTGGGGGGTGTTTTAGTTTTACCCTTTAGTTTTGGGGAGGTTTTCTGAAAAGATGGATCACGATTTTGAAGTGCAGACAGGCTGCAGGCAGTTGTATCTAATTTTATCTTAATTCTGATTCTCAGGAGAGCTCTTGGACTGTAATAAACAATGTTCGTGAGGCACAACCTACCAACTAGTTGAAAACCTCCACTGTCTCCAGAAATGTGGGAAAGTCTTCTGGACTTATATCCAGGGAACATCTGTGAGAACAGCTCATTTATTACAGGGCTGGATATCTCAGCAGCCCTTGGGAGAGTCTGGCTAGGACACACTTACAAAGGAAGACCCGGAAACCAGAGTGTTGGGAAGACATTGGATTCCTCCTGTCAGAAGCTGCTCTTTGCAGAGGAACATGCTGAGCTGACTCTGACAAATAGCACGGTGTCACCAGCACTCATGTGCTGTTCTGAGCTGCTTCTCTTCCCCTGCAGGCAGCCCCTGTTTGCCCCCAAATCCAGAAAAGGTTTTCTTCTGAGGCTGATGAATGAAAGAAATACATGTTGGTGTCACGCAGAATGGGCTTTGTGTGATGAAGATGTGTGTGGCTGAGCGGGGTTGCTTGGCATGTTCCTTCTGTCTGCAGCTGCTTCCACATCTCCCTGCATGCATTCCTGGGGTCTGAGAAATGCCTTTCAAGGTTCTACTTCTAAAAGCACATGAATGACAAGGGCTGTGATGCAGGAATAGCCTCTTAGCCCAGCCCCCAAAAACCTGAGGAGGCGAGTTCAAAGACGTGGTCCATGGAACTGAATTGTTTGTTTCTGTGAGCTTGGGATTTCTTTGTGCTACACGCTGGCAGCAGCCTGCAGTTCTGAGGGTCAGCTGGAGGAAATGCCTCCACATGCTGGCATGTCCAGCTCTTAGAGCTCTTCTATGATGGTTGACAAGTAATGTTTTATTTCTGAGAATGAAATGTGTTCTTTTTTTTCCCCAGTGGGTTTTACCAATTGTTGTTTGTTACTAGTACTGCATGCTTGTCAGGCTTTATTTCTCAGAAGAGATAATGAATTTAAGTCTGTTTTCCTGTTCTGTGTACCAGGGCACATGTCTGATGGATCTAATTAAGCTAATACAAAACTCTCCAGATTATCAAATATTGTTTCATTAAGGAAATGGTATTTGAAGTCATACTTTTATTGGCTGAATTATATTTGAAGACATAGTGGGTATGTGTTGAAGGAGAACACGAGGAGAATTCAGTATGACCAAAACTGTTCCTTCCTATTCAAAAGCATCTGCCCAGCCTCTGGAAAGGAAGGTGTTGCCAGTCACTGAGGTCAGGATTTGTGTACTTTGAATATAACATCCTGTCCATAAGCTGTGATTTCTAGGAGGAAAGAGAAAAAGTGTATTTTATCAAATCACAAAATACATAAAGTGAGGAATTTTTTAAAACCTAATGGTGCTGTCTTACAGATTCTAGTTTTGAAATAGGCTTTTTTTACTTAGACATTTAAGTGAATAGTCATAGTAAAGTTAATTTACATTTTGCACTGGCAAAGAACAGCTGTGATTCTATACATTCTTAGAGAACTTTTCTGCTTTTTTGTTAGTTGAACATTTTTATGTTGAGATGGTAAATTACTTGTGATTACCAACAAAAACTGAAATTAGCTGAGAGTATAAAGTCTCTACAACATAATGATGTGTCACTAACAGTACAGTGACTGAAGGTATGGCAATTATTCTGCACTTTAATGTCTGTCTGGACTAAATAATTGGCATTAATAAGATGTATCACTCTAGAACCAATGCTGTCAGTGATTCAGCTCTAGCAGCAGATGTATAGAATAGGTTTCAATACCTTTAAGTTTTGAGAATTTTCCAGTTAGGATGCTAAACTGTGCATGCGTTGTTTACTCCAGTGCTGAAACAATCTTCATTGTCCTGGTGGTGATAAATGCTCATCTGAAGCTCCTGGGTTTTAATAGCATGAGAGGGAGATTTATAATCAGATATGCTTTATCTGTCTCTAGTTGTAAGCACAGAAGAACCACTCATGTTGTAACTTAAATCAATCCTTAGAAATATCAGTAAGATATATTCACTATAATTTGATATTCTGTGTAATAAATGAGCACTGTTAAAAGCAATAGAAAGAACTGTTTGTAATGCTATGCAGAATATGACTGCAAAATATAATTTTTTGCCAAGTTAAATTAAAACATTTCCCCAAGCTTAAAAAATATCTGAAGTGAGGTCTTTCATATAAGCATTGGAGTAGAACTACATTTGTTTAAAGAATGAATTGTGTAAATGTTCCTGCAACAAGAGAGAGAAAAGCTCAGCAAAGTCTTTAAATGTTCTTTCATTTTTTGTCCACAGTGAAATGCTTCCAAGTTAAGATGAAAAAGAATACTAAAATGATTTACTGTTCTTACGTGACTTGAAAACCATTATAGCCAGTGGGATTTGTTGAGGAATTTCAAAGAAAATATGTTTCCATTAATTAATATCTTCATGCAGCTGTATCAAAATATAACTCATTGACAGTTTGTACCCACTTCCAGTTAATTATTTTAAAGGAATTTTTAAGTAGTAGTCCTATTTCCAAGGAGAGGGAGATTCTAGTCTGAATGATGGACTACAAGGCTATATTATTGAAGGTATGCATTATCTGATAAATACCCCACGAAAATACAGTATGCTTGTTACTTTTTGGATTCTTGGCTGAGTACAGTAAGTTTAAGAGTATAAAACCATCCATATTGTATGTACATGTGCACATATGTATGTGAGGGAGGTATAAATGATTGCTAATTATCATATGTCGTTTCCTTCCTCTGGTTTTATGTGACACTCTTTGGTAGCAAACTGTATCAGGGTGCTTATAAAAGATAAAGGTGCCATGTTTTTAAATATAGCTCGCACCAGACCTTAACTAATTGTCAATCTCTTGATGGTTTTTACCAAACAGCCAGGTTGAACTGTCCTGTGTATGCCCTAGTAATATTGTTTTGTGTTCCTTATGCTTAAAACTTCAAATTTGTTCATAAGCTTCCTTGTCTGGATACACTTCAAAGTCAGATTTATATCACGTGTCAAGCACAGTAAGGAACTTTGTCTGCAATTTTTTATCAGCTTAGAAGGACACTGCCCGAAATCTTGCTACATCTTGCAAAAAGGGTTGTTGTGAAGAGAGTGAGGTTAAAAAAAAATTCCAGAGGATTTCAAATGTAAAATATTTGAAGGTTTTGAAATCAAGCCTAGGAAAGGGGTACCTGGTATCACCATGAATATGCATTAGGTTCACATTTAATGCAGATGAGTTGTTTTGCTATGACACCTTTGCTTCACTCAGTGCAGAGGACGCAGTTTGTATTCTTGGTTTCTGCACAGGAATAAAACAGAAGGCAATTTTCTGCACAGCTGAACTGAGAAGAAAGTCTGCATCTGAACTTGATCTTGACAGGGCTTGCACAAGGTGCCAGAGTCTGTGCTTGTTGTTTCACCTGCACTCCCCTCCTCGTTCACATAAACCAGCACAGGAGATGTACAGAACAGTAGCTGGTGTCACACAACACACAAACACAGAGGTAGGGATGTGAAAAATATTAAACCAGAAAATACTCCACACTGGTGTTAGTAGACAGTCCTGTTCGCGTAAGATGTGGCTCTAGGAAAGGCCTGTGAGTCTGAACAGCTTTTCTTCTGAAAATGAAAACTGCTATTTTCACTTCCAGCATAATGAGTTAGTACAGGATGATTACCTCTTAAGTTAAATATTTTCTATATAAAGCAAACAGTATGTACCAATATGTCAAATGCCCTATAAAAAAGCCAGAATGGTTCACTAGACAGCTCAGATTTTGTAATAAAATCACAGATGTTCCTATTAAGCTGGAGCCTTAATACAGCCGAGGGTTTACTCCTAGTGTTGATTGCCATTTCTTTTCTCAATCACATAACAGATGGCAGCTGATCTACTGTGCAAGCAAGGCAAGGCAGCTCATCCCTTGTAAAGAAACACTACAAACACCTCAGTTTTTAGATAAGCACTGCCCATTTTTGCAGATAGGCAATGTGAGGTGCACAGTGTGTGTGTCCAGCCCAAAGCCACACGGTGTCACCCCGCTGGCTAAAGGATTGGGGCTGTAGTTTCCCCAAATGGCTAGAGTGCAACTGTAGCAGTGGATGTCAAGGAAGATTAAATTGGAGCAAATCCCAAGGACTGGCTGCACTTCTCGCTGTGCTCCGTGTCAGTGTGTGCTTGGAGGTGTTGTGTTCATTTTGGAGAAGTTGCATCCATTTTGTGTGGAAATGAAGCAAAAGCATCTGCTTGAAATGACGATGAGGAACCTTAACCACAGTTTCCTCTCTCCACCTCCCATCCTCCCTTCGTGGCCATATATAGTAGCAGCTATTGCCACTTAGGCAATGCAAATATAAGGCTGTGGGTTTATCAGTTTTGAAAAAATAGATGGAAAAACTGGACATCTATATAAAAAGGGGATTTTAATAATAATAATTTCTGTTGCTGCACGAGGGGGAGGAGTAAATGACACCTTCCACTCTGCTGCAAAACACAAAGTATTTAGCCTAAGTCCACCAATACTCTAAAAGAAGTTGCAGTTGCATTTTTAAGGGTTTTGGGGCCTTATGGTTAGAATAATACAGATGAAAAAATGTAGCTGGATTTTGCATGTTGACTGTCCCTGGAAAGACTGATGTACTTGCCGCTGCTCAGCTGTGGCCAGTGCTACAGGCCCTGCTTTACTGGTGCAGCATTTAGCAGTTTTGCTTCCTTACATGTGGTGTGAAGGTGGCAGATGAAGCTGTGGATGTTGCAATGAGCTGGGCTGTCCCTTCACCTCTTTCAGGCCGGGAGCACACCTTGTTTGTCCCAGCATTCCTGTTTCCTGGCCAGTCAGAACTGTTGTAGCAGTGTTGGGAACGCCTGTGGGGCAAGGGCCAGGAGACAGGGAGAAGCCTCCTTGCTATCCCATACCAGTGCTGAATTCCCAAAGGTGCTCCCAGCTCATTGCTGCAGCTAATCCACTCCCCTGCAGCTGCTGTGGGGCAGGAATCTGGGATAAGTAGTGGACCCTTGCAATTTGAGTTTTAATGAAAGGTGTCGGGTTATTTGCATAACCCAGATTTGTCTGTGCAGCCCCTTTAAGATCCAATATTTGTCAAACCCTAAAGATGTGACCTTTTTTTCTTCAGTTAAGGAGTGGTTTTGAGCAAGCTTTTCCGTTTTGCTCCCTTTATTTTCCTACAGTCAATTGCTTCAGCGGACATGGATTTGAAT
Organism: Picathartes gymnocephalus; assembly: GCA_013390045.1. Classification (NCBI taxonomy): domain Eukaryota; kingdom Metazoa; phylum Chordata; class Aves; order Passeriformes; family Picathartidae; genus Picathartes; species Picathartes gymnocephalus. The sequence goes on from WEKY01059649.1 coordinate 157,104, forward strand.
CAGCTGGAAGCTTTCCTCACTGCCCAAACCAAAAAACAAGGTGGCATCACATCAGATCAGGCTGCAGTCATTGCAAAATTTTGGAAGAACCACCGGACTCAAATCCACGAGAGCCTTATCAATCAGAGCCGCTGGGATAATGTCTTGAAAAACATGAACTGGCGAGTGGACCTGAAGTCACAGTTGAGGCACATTGATCAGATAAACACTCCTGTTGCAATAGTTGAAATGGAACTGGGAAAAATTGGGCAGGTAAGCTTCCTTTTGCAAAATACATAAACCTGATGTAGCTACATTTGCACTGAGGCATATTATCTATTGCTAAATTCACTGCATCCAAATCAAGCCAGTTGATTTGTCACCACTGAGCCTCTAATGCACTTGAAATTGTGGTCCATCTTTGGATACAAAGAAACATTCTGGGTGGTCAATGCAATTTTTGCCTTTTCCATGTCTTCATATATGTATTGACAGCTCTCTTTACATTAAGCTTGAAAAATCAGAGGATGTAGAAATCAAACATTATCTTATAATTCTGTTTGTACTCCATGCACTGCTAAGTCAATTCGTATTTTTTTTTTTTACTCCAACACTAAAATTAAAATGCGAGAAGTAGGAGCTGAAAAAGAGTAAAGTTTATTAATTACATTTTAGAAAAAATGAGGGGAAAGACTCCTTTTTATTTTACATAACACCCATTCTTATGTTAAAAGTACATCCTTATTACCTGTCACATTATGCAATCTGGGCTTATCTGCCTGAAAGATGTATATATATATATATGTACCTCTATCAGTGCTGAACACTGCCTTCCTTTTTTAATCTTTATAGTCCACAGCAATGTACAGCTAAAGGCACAGCTTCCCATCTTCACTTTTACTGTTGATTTCCAGCACGAAATGTGTTTTAATTTGGTATCTTTTCTCTGTGCAACGTTTTAGTTAATTTTTAGACCTCATTTCTTAGCAGTAGCTACTGCAAATCGTGCCATGAGCTGATTTGGGCATTTTGATGTTAATAGTTAACAGTTAGCATGTTTCCTTGTATTTCATAGTATTTTAATAGCGAGAGTAGCTGAATTAGGAATACTTCAATCCATCTATACATGCACACACCTGGAATATACCTGTGCGTAGGAATGATTGAATTCCAACTGTGTGGCTAAGCCAAGACCAGGATGAACATACGTGTAAACTGAGATCCTACAGAGACAGTAGGTATTGTTGGAGTCATTCTGTTAGTTCACTTTTCTTTGCAGTCAGTGGAAGCTGGTCCTTCCTGAGCCTTCCACTCGTGGATCTCTGCAGTGACCAATACAATAATAGTGTGTGGCTTCAGGTTTTTTGCTCAGGATCTTGAGATTGGAAATGATGATGTTCTATTAGTAGCAAATGGAAAAAGGTTGTTTTGAATAAAAAAGTTACAGGGAGCACATTATAATGAGTACATTGAGTACGTTAGTGAGCAAATGGGAGAAGTACCTACATTCATTTAAAAATGCATCCTTAGCACAGAATCGCTGTTGTGGTTCATAAGGGGATTATGTAGTTAGTGAGTCCTGTTTTGAAACTGTTTTTTCCCCCAGTAATGGATTTTTACAGTAACATCACTCAGCAAGTACATTTATATTTCTTTCACTCTCTGCAGAGAGAGTCAGGGGATGTGGACAGGGAGGAAGAATACACATTTCTGAGATACCGTAATGTCTCTTACCGAAGAACCCCACAACAAAATCCAAATGAATTATTTTAGCAATGCACCTTCATGCTGCAAAGGGAACTAGTTGTGTGAATGCATTTTTGAAACTGCCATCAAACACAATTTTGCCTCCTTCCCTGGGGAGTGCAGTGGTGTGAGTTAAACTGGTACTTAATGGAACAACCATGGAGTAATTAGCATTGTTACCACGAGTCAATGTTCATTTATTCTGAGGAGCTCTGGTTTCACATAGCCTTTAGCTTTAGGTTAAATAAGTTCTCTGCTGTAGGTCTTTGGGTTGAGGCACTCTGCATCAGGCTGTATGCTCCTGTGATGGGATGAGTTTTGGTAAACCACAGGTGTTTGAGGATGTCCTGACAAGATTGGTCACAGAGACTTCTACTGGAGGTTGAACAAGTTGCTGATGCACACTGAATCCAACCCACTAACTTGAAACTGTCATGTTTTATAGTCTTTATAAGTATTTTTACTTTGTTGTTAGCACATCTCTTCTAAATATCAAGTTTTGTAGCACATCAAATACACATATACTGGTACCTTTCTTAAATTTAGCAGAGAACATATTTTCTAAAAAGTTGTCAGCCATAGATGGGATTCGATGAATAATGAAGATCTGGCTTTGAAGAAGAGAGCTGGCTGATGATTTAGGAGTAAATTATTCACAACAGACTGTTTTCATTTGGACACATGATAACAGGGGAGTGTACAAATGCACTGATAGGTAATGAATTGACATGAATATTTCATGGTTCAAGCAAAGAAATGCTCTGTAGAAAATGTACCTTCCCAGAAGTCACTCTGATTCTTCTCAGTGTCTCTGGCTTGGATTTAGATCTCTGCCCAGCAGAAGGCTGGGGTGCCTGGTGGAGCATCTGCTCCTTCTGCTTCAATAAATAACTTTGCTTCCTGCTTACCTTCTCTGAATTTTAGTCAGTCAGTTCTTTCATGAGGGGAAGACTCTGTGTGTGAGACCTGATGTGGTTGGGAATGGGGAATTGGAAGTGACTGGTTCATAAATGCCACTAGACCAAGTTTCCATGAATTTTGTCAAATTTTGTAAACGTTTTCTGGCTGGAGAGGGATGTTTCTGGGTTTGAGAATCCATCACAACTTGCATGCATTAATTCTTGCTAGCCTTGCCATTACTGATGGTAGAAAAAAATGAACCCTTCTCCCTAAGTGCTCTTAAAAACACTTCTAATGACAAACATTTGAAAATACCATGCTCCAAACTTTGAAAAATTTGATTCAGGATCTATAACTTGGAGTTTGAACTCTTCTTCAGTAAAGATTTTACAGCAACATTAAAAGTTTCCTTTATGCTGGCATTGTAGTCTTTATAGATCCTGGTTAAAGGCAGATGAATGTGCTAGCCATGAAGTGCTGAGCTTTGAAAGCCCATTTTCTTTAACAATATGACTAAAAATAAAATGGTAAAGCAGTTGCATTTTAGCCTGCATTTGCTTTCATCTTGTCATATTTGGTGCTCATCACTGCTGGTTCATTTTTTCCTTTTGAACAGCCCATCTTTTCTTTGGCACAATGGTTTTATCCTCTGGGGTTTTTTATCTACCTTGCTAGCTTTCTCTTAAAACATCTATAGCTACCTGCCCCCTCCTTTATGCCCTTTTTTTTTTTT
>WEKY01059649.1:160467-191843 GCA_013390045.1 Picathartes gymnocephalus
TTTTTGTTCTGTTGTATCCCTCTCTGAGCATGTCTGTAAAGCTCTTTTGACTTGAAACTTCAGCCAGACACAAATCTGCCAGGAGGGATGGCGGAGAGAGCTGGAGCATCCTCCTTCTCATGCCCTTCCTGCCTCTATGTACCAGCACTTCTCCGCATGGTGGGCGCCCACTGCTGTGCAGTCTTGGCTTACCTGTACATTTCAGTCACAGATTCATACCCGACCTTGCCATTCATAGAAAATTAATTCATTGGTTTTGCACAGTGCCTTGGCACTAAGATTATATTTAAATTTGTTTTCTGGACTTTGTTGTGTTATTTTCCTCAGATGCACCTATTCCCTGGGGCTCTGTTCTTCCTGTTGGCTGATCTGCCAATAAGTTTCAATTTCTTGCAGCATTATATATTTTGAAGTTTAATATCTGAGACTGATCAGATATTACAGATCAGCTGAGAATTTGCTCTTGGCTTTTTTGTTTCAACTTATTTACAGAATGGGTATTTCCACAGGCATTTCTTTTCAGTGTTTAAGATACTAGTAATCCATGTAATATCTCTTCTGTTGGGTCTTTGTTGGATCTTAAAGCATGTATTATGATCAAAGAGTATCTTCTGCCCTAGTTTAACATGAAGCTGGGATTCTGCTGCAGGATTCTTCCCAGAAAGACCTGACGTAATCGCATCAGGATTATGGATTAGAGGGTTTTTTCCCAAAACCTTGTATTTCTCTTCTCTTTCCTTTTCTAAAAGCATCTACCTGACAGAGGGGTCATAACAGTTAATGATATACAGTAGATAAATACCACAACGTAGCAAATATGGAAAGCTACATGCAAGGTAAGAAATTAGGATCATTTCTTTCAAAGTAAAGGGCAAACAGCAGCCTTTCATTCCATATACTTTTTCTGATTCCAAATCACCAGGGATCTGTATCTTCACAAAAAACAAGTATTTTTCTTTAAAGAACAGGCAAGCGTTAGGAATAGACTTTTGAGTGAAAGTCTAATATTCGATACTTATGACTGCATTTTGATTGTCACTTTAAACTCTCCCCAGTGAGCTAAAATGCTTTCTGATGAAAGGACTTGCTAGGTGAAGTGCACCTTTGCCCATGCAACAGCATACTTGATGCTGAAAAAGTAAGAACTGTCAGCTGCAGTTTACCTGCTGGCTGCTAGTGGCTGGGTCCAGACCCTGGTAATTCAGAGAAAATACTACTACTACTACTAATAATAATAATAATTCAGGTAATAATTCTATTAATTCATGTGTGGAAAGACTTCTTAAGGGGTATAGACAATTGTCATGTGCTATATGTCGGAGGTAAAATGGTACCAGTATTTTGAAGGTCTGGAGCTTGACATTTCATCAACTTTTAGTTGCAATGACTAGAAAGCTTTAATTAATGTTTTGGGAAGGAATGAAGTAGGTCTCAGAGTAAACTTCTGGGAGATTGATTTTTTTTTTTCTGACTTGTTAATTATGTCTATGCTACACAAATATAGGCTGAAAGTTCTATCATCTGTGCTATAAACAAATTATACTTATTTTTAGCATTCACACATGAACATGCTTTCACAATGTAATAAAAGAATCTTAGTATTTATCTTCTGTAAAACTCATTCCCTTGCTGGGAGTATGGATTGCAGGCTGCTGAGGATGTGGTGGTGGTTTGTGTGATTTTCTAAGCCAGGATCTCTTGGCTTTTGTCAGCTACGGTTATCCCCAGCAATAGCTGTCACTGCTGCAGAGGGGTCAGACCAAGAGAACATCAGGGGTAAACTCATGCCATAGGGAGGAAGGATTATGGCTGCACCTGCTTTTGCCTCTGTGTGATTCCAGGTCAGGCTGCTTCAGAGGTATGGCTGAAAATAGCCCCAGATAATGCATCTCCAGTCTTTTTTATGTAGGATCTGTTTGAAAAGGCAGATTGCTTTTCGTAGGATATCTGTGTGGGCAAAGCGATGCGTGGGGAGATGAAAAGCAGCTCCAGGTACCCAAACCAAAGTAACGCCAGCCTGGCCTGCAAAGAGGAAGGAAAAGCAACCACCAAACCATTTTCCCTTCCCAGCCATAATCTGTCTTAATCTTTGTAGCTATTAACATCATCAGAAATGATGTTCCAGTCAAAAATGGGAAAGCGTGGGCATTTAGGAGCCAAATTAATCAACTTAACCCCAATGGGATTAATATTTTTATGTGATTAACATGATAGAATATGGTAAGTAGAGGTCAGTTGGAAAAAAAATCGCCTTTGTGGCCAAGCCGAATGTAATCATTTGAGCTTTTGTTCACTTTGGAAATTTATGAGCTGGAGGGAACAGTTACATAAGGGCAGTACAGTGTAAAAGCAAATAAAAAATGGAGAGGGCAGCGGGTCACTCAGCACAGAGGAAACTGGAACACAGTTAACTGACTTAACTCAGTTATTTACTTAATCCTCTGCATGGTACTCTCTGTAGTCCTTTGCTTCGACAGGTCAATTTTTGTCACCTTCTTCTGGGAGTGGAGAGAAACTTGGGGAACAAGAAGAGAATTTTGTTATTTGTGGCTCTTGGGACGTGGAAGTGTAATATGTATGTTAAGGAGATAAGAGCATTAAATGAAGGTATTAAATCCAACTCCCACTGTCGCTTCTCCACTGGATATATTTAACAGTATTCTTTACCTTATCTATACATCCTGTACAAAGCAAGGATATTCTGTAATCAGTAGTGCTGACAGTTTCCATGCTGGTTTATTTGTGCCCTGTATATACAGATGTGCAAGTGCACACATACTCATATATTCCCTGTCTTTACTCTGGAACTGGATTTGCTGAAGTAATTAAATGGAATAATTTAACTGAGATATTAAGTATTTTTGATTGTAGCTGAGCTCAGGGTATTACAGAGGAAATTCTGCATTAGTTGAAGGTGGGCTGTATGAAGACAGCAGTGATGCCCATTTACTGCCTTTCATCTGCCTAAACTCAGATTCAGTCCTGGACCATTGAAATTTTTACCTTCTCAGGTCTTGCACATTATGACAGAGGACTTGCCATCTGTTATATATGACATCAATGATATCAGCAAGTATTTTGCAATCTCACATCAATCTGGCATTCACATGCAGCAGTAAAATGTGGGATAGCTTTGATGAAATGCCCTTCAGAGCATCTGTTGCAGCCTTGAGAAACAGGTTGCCACGAGCCTGGGACAGGGGCAGCTGGAGTCAGCAGACCTGGCTGTTGAAAATTATCCCAGCAAAAGTGTTTCACCATGTACCTTTTCTTGGAGTTGGCTCTACAGGGGTTGAGACCCTCAGTTGCATCTCCCCATCACCAAAGGAATTGTTCTGTTTGAGGCAGGTTGGCAGAGCAGTTTCTATGTGACACTTGCACTAGTGTTGCGTACATAATCACAGACAGTCCCACTGTCTCTGCAATTCCTCACTACTTGGAACTGTGGGGAGAGTGTCTGCAAACATAGAAATTCAAGCATTGCATTTACACAGAATGCCACTAGCACCATTTGGCTGCATGACCTTGCAGCAAAGCCAGTCTTTCACTGAGGCAAAATGTAGTAGGCAAAATCATAATCTCCACTAGCATCTTTTTAACAGAAGTCAAAAGTTTTGCATGATTCTCAAAATATCATTTTAAAAAGGGGAAATTTCTTTGCTGAAGAGCCTGTATACAGCAAGTCAAAGCCTCTTTGCATCTTTGCTCTGGTGGTGTTGTCCATCTGTGTTCTTCAGAGGACTTGGATATCAATATTAGCAAGTAATTTGTTCTTAGGAAACTCAGGAAAAAGTGGAATTGATATGAACATAAGTGCCCACTGCATTGGCTGACAAGGCATCTTGTTTTTGTAGGTCTAGCCTGGCCAAATACATTTAAAATTGTTGTTTTGCCAGTTGGCCAGCCTTGCTCCTCTTGACACTATGCCACGTTGCTGCTGAGAAGCGCTTTGGAGATCCTTTCATGATCTCTTTTGAGATGTCTAAGCATTAGCATTCAGAGGTGTAAGTAAGAGTAGGTTCTTAGTTTATTTTAATTAGGCAGAGCTACTGTAGGAGAAGGTATCAGAAGATACAAAAGGAGAAAGCTGGCTTATAACTGGGGACAGACACTTGTAGAGCAGAGCATTACACTCTTTGCTGCCTAATCCTTTGGATTCTCTTTATTCTATCTTAAATATATGTGTGTTAGATAGATATATATATAGATATATATATACACTTTCCATAAAAGATGGACCCCAGTTTTTGCTGTACAAGAATGGATGCAACAGAAGAAACAACACAGTCCACAGTGGCAAAGCAAAATCCCTTCAGTTCCTGGCTAGTTCTCAGTATAATCTTTACATTGAGCAGATATTTCCATTCTAGTTTCTGGCAAACTGTGGCTTCCATCCTTCTAGAGCTTCTATCCATCCTAGTTAAAAATGAAAAAATATCAACTTTCTTTTTTTCCTTCTTATCAATCTGTTTACAAAACCTCTGAGTGATTCTACAGCTTGGAATCTGCTGGTGTACAAAGCTGTCCTAGAGAGTTGGTAGCTGAGCGTTAATGCTGAGGCGCTGTGAGCTCCCTGCGCCGAAATGCAGTTAATCCTCATGTGAAATGCTTGGAATACTAGCACCGTGTTTGGATAAAAGCAGGCTCTCACTCCTGCTGCAGTTGCTCTTGCTGTTACATACCACTGGCAGTGCTGCCTAGGGACTTCCACAGGCCAGCAGAGGAGTTTTGGGAGTGCCTCTTCCCAAGGGAGTGAATTAAGACTGTAGGAAACAAAACCTTTTTTTTGCAGGTTCACTTACCTCTATATTAAATGGATTTGTCTGCACCTTAGTATGCTGGCTTCATCTTGTGAAAATACAGACTGAAAGAAAGGCAGTAAACAGAACTGTCACAGAAAATCACACGTGGGTCTGAGAGGATGGTTTTGCTGTCAGGTCTTTTTCCTTGCTGCAAGGTGGACTTGATAAGTTCCTGACCTTTGCTGCTTCTCCTCAGCCTTGTGCTGCCCCAGCAGTGATGTGTTCATGGAGCTGAAAATGGCTGAGTGAGTCCAAATGACATTTTTTTGTTCCCTCCACACCCTTTTAATTTTTTTCACCCACATTATTTTTAGTGTGGATCAATTTGTTGGAGGGACGGGTTGAGGGCAAAATTGAGCAAAAGAAATTGAGAGCTCTGCTTTGCCTTGAAAAAAATGCTCATTTAAACGTACATGTTCAAAGAGCCACCATTTTAAATCCTAGCTAGGGATCTCTTGAACAGAAATGAAGCAGCTCTCCTTGAATGCTGAGGATAACTTCTCTGAAGTGCCAATTTTTCTTCCAAGAATGGAGGAGGAATAGAAAATGAGAGACAGGGCCGTTGGATGAGTTTTGTATTGTAGAGTTCATCTGGAGAAGGATGGAAAAGGTACCTGATATGGAAATGATCCAAAAGGGTATCTGGAGGTGGGAATCTGCGCAGATTGCAAGAACAGGGGAATCTTGGTCCTTTAACAGTGTTATTCTTTGTTTCTAGGAAGTTTCTCAGCTACATGGATTTGTGACAGCAGTAATGAGAAACATGATTGCAATACTGGCCCTATTCCTTGTCTGGTTATTTTGTCTAGTGTTAGTGGGAAATATGGTGAGCTGAGCCACAGCTTGGCTGAGTTGCCTGAAGTGATCCTGTAAGTCTGGGAACGGCAACAGAGTCCTGACTTACAGCTTTAACAAATAAACTCATTTATTGTTCAGGGGTTTTTTTTCAATCAGTGGTTACAAGAAGTTGGTTGCTGTTGACAATTTCATCCTCAAAATGGCTTTCTCTCTTTCCTTGCATGCATCTGGTCCTTTTTTTTTCCTTTTTGCTTGTTTTGAAAATACTTACTGGGGCAGTGTGGTGAAGCATAAGTTTCCCTGCTTTTCTCTGAAAGGAGATTGTTGGGAGGAGATCACTGGCAACTGCTTTTGGTTAAGACGTCATTGTCCTATATACTACTTGTGGAAGTGACTACTTTGAACATAATTCCAGGAGCAAATCCTCTCCATTTAGAAAGAGATTCTAACTTTCAAAAGATACAAGACAATCCTTTGATTAGGAAACCTCTTTCAGCTGTAATTTTGCATAGACCTTGACACAAGAGGGTTTTTTTTCTGTCCTCCTTTCAAATTATCAGTTGCAAAACTCCACAGAGATAATCAGACATGCAAATCTTCAATATATTTTTAGTTCAACTCACTGATGTATATTCATTAATATGTTAATATGACAAGAAAAGCATAATTTAAATTGCATATGCTTAATTTGGTTAATAAATGCTTGAAATACAGTCCCAATTTTAGAAGTAGCCATACTTGATGCCAATTTTTCAGGGTTTTTTTTCCTCTTTTAAATCACAAGGAGAGTATAAAACTTCTTGCTTTATGTACAGAAATAACTGTGTGGTGCTTGTTACCCTGACCCTTCACAATCAAAGGACCTCTATGCTGGGAATCAGTGCTCTTTGTTCGCATTGTCATATTCCTAATGATTGAATTGTAATAAACTGTGTCAGTGCAGACCTAGTGAAGATTGTGGTATTGTAATTTGAGCTCCCAGACTGCATTAGGTGGAGTTAGATAGGCAGGTAGAAGATGAAAAGAGCAAAGTTTCCTCATGTTCAAATACGGCGAAGCTCCACCAATGCAAATCAGGGATGTGCTTGCCCTGTATTTAATTTGCAGCGGCCTAACTAAATGAGATACAAATTACTACTGGAATTAGAATTAGACAGCTTCTGAACCTTCGTTGAACATGCAAAGCTGCTATAATATCTAGATTTTTTTTAAACCCCTGAAGTGGTATTTGAATGCTTACAGGCAATAAACTTTTCAGTCAATTGATTCCATTTCTGTCGAATTGCCCTCAAAAGTGAAGCTGTGCTTTAAGGACTATTAAAAAATTTCATTGCATTTAACCTGTAAATATGCCACAGGACTTGAGAAAATGAGTTTGATAATTGCTTTTTATTGGAAGACTTCAGCCTGGAAGGCAGCATCTTAAAAGGACTTAGCATTTAGGAGGTTCTCTAACGTATCCAGTTAGAGCCAGTTACATTGGCCTGACTTCCTTGGTCTGAAGTAATTAGCTGTGACAGATCATGAGTGCAGTGCATCATGGTCAGAAGCAATAACCCCTTTCAGAAAATTACATTTCTGCTCTAAGCAGTCGTTTTGAGTTATCTGCAGCTAATTGTAAACCGCCTGCTTTTATGGAAATGGAATGCTCGTGTTTCCCTGTAAATATCGCCATGATGCTCCGAGACAGCTATGAAGTGCAACTGTCTGGGAGAAAGCTCAAGTCTGATCAAATTTAATTAGACTGGAACCTGTTCCTGCCTGCAAATATCTTGATTATACAAAGAGAACAAACACGCCACTTGACAGAATTGGCTTTTGTGATAGCTACTGCTGTGAGAACGTGAAAAAGAGGTGTTGATTCACATGCTCCTTCTCACTGAAGATTGAGCTGAACAATGAGCCGCGTCTGCATCCAGCTGGTCACCCAGAGCTCACCAGAGAGGGCATGGAGAAATCCAGTCTGCATGAGGGAATGATAAATCTGTCTGCCTTGGACTATTCCCTCAAAGGGTCTGTTTGAATGGACTCCAAAGGAAAGCAAGCATTACTAGGTCAACTCTAGAAGCCTACGGTTTGGTGAGATAGATTCCACCCTCTGTCTGAACTGCCTAGTGATTAATGTAGCTTGACAACTTCTCCTCTCAAGTGAGTGGTATGGGTAAAGCCTCATCACTTTGTTCAGCTCAGGGCAGTGGAGGCAAACTGCCTCAGCCTTCATCTTTTAGGAAGCAAAAGCAGAAAAGAAATCCAGCACCTCCCATTACACTGTGGGAAGTGTAGTTGAGTGGATATCATGAAACTGTCAGCCAAAGAAGTGCAGGCTGCTGGGTGAGAGACCTGTATTTGCATTAAATCAAAACTCTTGGGGTAAAATTAATTCAAGTTATAAATGAAATTATAAAGAAAACCTCTTTAAATGTGAGTTCATTTTTTAAAGCCATATTAAACAAGCACTGAGTTTACTGAGCAGAAGTACTTAGAGATTTAAGCACACCAAATGCTCTGCATGACAATTAACAGCATGGATAAGCTGTGATCCAGGAGCACTGGAATGTCGTCATGGTCTGGATATGAAGTTTGACTGAGCCACTTCGTTTCCTGACACTTTCGTCTGCAAGCACACCAAGTCTAGGTGGGTGGATGCAAAGGGAGAAGAAAGACAATGCCTGAAGCTGAGAGCAAGGATTTGAAAGATGATGGACAAATGGATCAGTTTCAAGGGCTTGAAGCTGCTCTGTGGGGAAACAGGCAGTGAAGAAAAGAAGAGGCTTGTTTTTCCAGGCACAGAGGTTGGAGATCAAAAGGACTCGCTCACCTCTGAAGGGGACTGTTCTCCAGAGCTGCTGGAGGAGAACTAACTTAGAGGGACTTGGGTGTTGGATGGTGCTGTCACATCCCAGAGGCCTTTGGGTTGTCTGGGGGATGTTGGCTTCCCATGATCTTCATGCAAAAGCTACCTGGTAAGAAAACTGTGTTCAGCAAATCTTTGTATTTTATCCTCAACCATCGACTTTTGCTCTGAGCAGGCAGCACTTTCTTTCAAAGAGCAATGGACTTTGCTATTCTCTGGCATTTCTTTTTGAAGAGGATTTTTGGAGAGGGCTGTGAGAGGTGAGATGCTGTGCTCCAAGCCTGCTCGTTCCTTCTGCCCTTTTTGCTGTGTTTGCATGACAACGTGTAGAGCTCTCCACAAACTCTTCTGGCTCCCGGGAAAGATTTCAGCTCCTGCCTTTCCCTGCGGGCAGCAGCAGAGCTCCTGCCCAGAGGGCTGAGGATGGCCAGTGCTTTTATGTGCAAACAGGGGGATATGAGATCTGCTGCCAGGCAGGAATTTACACATCACTTCAAATGCTTGTTGTGCTCCGGATCAGCCTGGCTCGTGATGTCCCATCCTAGGAAGTGACAGCAGTGTCCGACAGCCCCGTGTACTCTCAGAGGGCAGGGCTTTCTCCTGCAGACAGGGAGTTGTCACCAGGCCTCTCCCTTTGCTGTCTCAGCGCCTTCCCCATTTGGCACCACTCCCTGCCTGAGCGCGGCTCCTCCACACCCTCCTTTCTTCTGTGCCCTTTGCTTGGCTCTGGTTGTGTGTTTGTTTTCTCTCCCACACTGACTCTGTTTCATTCACTGCCCAGAATAATAAGAGGTTTGTTGAGAGGGTGCTGCTAAGTAATTTGTCTTCTTCATTCATTCTCTCTTTGTTTAATGTTTATTTTCACTGTGCTTTGAATACAAAATTATTCATTTCATCATAGTTTATTTCAATAGTATTTACTACTGTGGAGGCTCCTACACAACCCCTGTTACTGCCGTAAAAATCTCATAAATGAATACTTACAGTCAGTTATAATGGTATTTTAATTCCCATTTCAAGGATACAATCTGAAGGCAGAGTACATAAACACAAGGAGGCCACTGGAGGCCAGTGTAAAAAACCCTCAGCCCAAGTTCCCAGAGTGCAGAATCTTTGTGGTATTGCCAGGGTACATCTCTGACAGTGCAGCCACAGCAGTGATGGACAGCAGTCCTGCAAACCAGACCCCAGGTGCCTCTGACTAAGCCTGGAAAAAACTATGGAATGTCCAATGAGTTATCACCTGGACAAATGTTGGCTTGGGCCTCCTGTATGCACACAAGAACATTTACCTGTGGGCAAAGAAGTTTATTTAATGGCTCCATGCATTATAATGGCAGAATACTCATGATATCCCTAAGCCACTGGAGAAAATATTAGTGGGATTTTTTTTCAGCCAAAGAATATCTGAAATTGAGGTATACTGGAGCAGATTATTAACCTTGCCATCCAAAATCTGGGAAATGGCTTTTAGTTCTTCTGTTTCCTTTCCCTATTGTTAGAACCTACGTCAAATGCTGCCTTTCATCTGAAGTGGTTTCCCCAGAGGCTTGTGCTCCGTGCCAGTTCTAGGTATTATTCAGCCTCTGTCCTTCTCTGAACATCTTGCTTTTTCAAATTTTCAAGTGTAAAGCAATAGCATTTTGCACCTGGTAAAATGTAGTAATTTGGTTCTGTTGCATGCACTCTAATCAATAAGGCCAATCACTCTCAGGCTTTGCTAAAGGAGTAAGCGATCATGCAGCAGGCTCGGAGTCCAGCAGGTGCTGAGCTGCAGGTCAGTCACCTCTTGGCAGCACCACTGCCTGCCTTGCTGTGTGTGAGGCCCCTTTTCTCTCTTATCTTTCTCTGCTGGTTCTACTTTCATTTCTTCTGCCTCTCCTCTTTTCTCTTCTACCTTTTTCTCTGCTGGTTCTACTTTCATTTCTTCTGTCTCTCCTCTTTTTCGCTGCCCCAGGTTAAAGCTGCCCATGTGCACATGACAGTACAGAGGCTGTCCTGAGGAAAAAGGAAAGGTTCAGGCTTGTAGGGTGTCTCCATGTGCTGTTGCTTTACATTACCCTACTGAGACCCAGTGCTGTGTTGTGGAAACAGTGTGTGGTTCTTGCTCTGTGGCATGGCTGATTTTTTTGGGAAGCTGTGAATAGGTTGTGTTCTTATGGTGGTGTGTGGTTTGAAGTTTGGCTTTTTTAAAGCAGTGTATGAAATCTTCACTTGAAATTTTGCGTGAAACTCCTTGTCTAAACTTCTGTGGATTTAGTGAACAGAGCTTTAAAAACAAGGATGGAATACAGAAGAATTACTTGGCACCTTCATCTTCTAATATACTTAAGTAGTGAGCTTTATGTGGTACGTTTGCGTAGCTAAGCAGTAAAATTTTGTTCATAGTGATGATTATGCTTTGCTAGCTGAGGTACATGTGAACGCAAACAAGTCTTATTACCCTGGAGACTTGATTAGAGTTGGGCAGAGGGCAGCTTGAAAGTAAGTGGCATATTTGCATTTCAAGTGAGCTGTAGTTGCAATGAAGACATGCAAACCACTGTCAGTTGGAATTGTCCATGACTCTGCAGCAATGGAACTGCACGCTGGTGACAGGACACGTGGCTGTGGGGTGCGTGAGGACACTGCTCCTTCCTTCTGATGGTGTTCCCTCTTTGGAGCAGTGAATCATGTGGCAATCCCAGCTTCAAACAGGATGCTGTCAAGGGGTTTAATGGATTTACAGAGAGAATCGATTGTGCACACGCTGGATGAAGTCTTCAGATGCCTCATTGAACATCAGCAAATCAAAGGGTCATTACCCTCTCCCCCCCTTACCTCATCTGTCATCTGTTTGTAGCCTGCACTAATCTCCCTCTTTAGACCTTTATTGTGAGTTAGCCTTACTTGAAAATAGATTTTGAGAACTGAATATGAACAAATGGGTCCATTGCACATGGAAATAAATTTTTTTTTTTCCTCTCCTCGGTGGTAAACATGCTTCACAGTATGAGCATTGTTAATGCAAATGCCAGCATCCTTTTGACACTCAATGATATTTTTGATGAAGGCAAGGGTTGGGTCACCAAAGTGGATGGAACATGAGTTTTTGTTCTGAAAACGAGAACATGGAGATCTCTTACATTTGAAATTATGCAGATGTGTTTTGTCCATGGTTTCCCGTTCCTCTGTGCAAGCCAGCCTTTATCTCCCAGGCTTGTGTTTAGTCTTTACACTTGGCTGCTACTAGTGAGAGACAAATCAGGTGAAAAACAATGAGTCAGATGTTGAGGAAAAGACATGGGTTTTTTTCTATTGAAGCAAAGTACTATACATGTACATTTCTGGTTAAGCAGGAGGAGATTTTCATGTCCTGACAGGATATTTTTGAGTATTAAGGTAATAGCATAAGAACCTAAACAGAAAAAAAATGGTTTTATTATCATGGCTATGCTACACCACTAAAGAAGTTGCCTTTGTGGCACTGTAAGTCCTGTGCCTTGCTTACAGGCTGAAAAACTCACACTTTACAAAGCTAATGGCACATCTTCATGCCCCTGATAAATTCTCAGTGTATTTGGTTTCATGTGCAGCCCTTCCATTTGCACAAACAGCTGGGTAAAACAAGCTATTCTGGCTTTTTCACTTTGTCTCCTCTTCTCCTCTTCCTTCTTATCTCTGAAATCTCCCCGTTTGAGTCACTGCAATGTGTTAGGTACTCGTGTAGCTCACCCCCTCACAAGCATACATGCCCATGGACTTTTTTTGGACACTTGTGTTCAAACTCACAAGGCTGCACCCCTGCCAGCTTGCTGTGTGTGGGTGTGCCAGGAGCAAATTATCAATTACTGACAATGAGAGAAATCTCCAGGGTGGAGGAGGCCCTGGAGATATCCAGAGAATGTTTCTTCTGAGGTTCCTGCAAGGATAGGAATCTGGTTATTTCAATGGGTTACAGTGCGTGGGGTGACATCAGGCTGGCAACCTGTCACCAGTGGGGTTTCACTTAGGCCCAGTGCTCTTCGGCTGCTCCATAAACACCTTGGACACAGGTCTTGAAGGGATACTAAGGAAGTTTCTTGATGGAACTAAATTGGGAGGAGCTGTTGACTTCCTTCTGAGGTATTTTCTGGAATTTTTAGGAGGGATTTTTTCACAGAAAAGGTGATTAAACATTGGAATGGACTGCCCAGGGAGGAGTCACCGTCCCTGGGGGTGTTTCAGGAAAGACTGGATGTGGCACTCAGTGCCATGGTCTGACTGACACCATGGTGTTGGGCCATGGGTTGGACTCGATGATCCCAGAGGTCTTTCCCAACCTAATCCATTCTGTGATTCTCTGGGTTAATCCCATATGTCATGCTTATGTAGGATGGACCCAGTCCTAACCATACAAAGATGCTTTTTTGTACTGAATTCATGTATCGTCAAGGATTTTGCTTCTCCTCTAGTATTTAATTTCTAATAATTCCTATATTAAGGAAATGTTTTAAGGGAAAGGGAAGGAGTACATGCTGTTTTTAAAGCTCTGAATTTCTTATTACTGTAAGCTGCATCACCCTGGAGTTGTTTGAGCCCCCAGGGACTCAACACGATCATCATCATCACATCATTTTTTTTGTGCACTTGCCTCCCCTTTCTTTTTCCACCCAAGGAAATCAGAACATAAAAGGGAGGCTTGGAACTTGTCTTGTTTGAAAAACCTCCAGATTTCTGGCTTGCTGTCACTGTCATCGTTGAACAGCATTGCAGTCAGGTACCATGGTGATCTTAAACACTGTCACACTGCCTGCATGTACTTGTCAAATAATTTTTGTAAGGTTTTTTATATTGCTTTGATTCCAAGATGCTGAAACAAGAGGTATATCTAATCCCCACTACAATATCAATGCAATTAGAAGAAACTAATTTTTAATGATTTGCTTAGTGCTTGTCAGTGCCTTATTCCTTTGTGCTGCTGCAGCTGCACGAGAGCAGCTTCTGACATGGGAATCTGCCTGTGTAAAAGTGCTGATCCCTGAAATACAAATGGAGCTCTGCTTCTGGACATGGGTTTCAAATGAACACTGGTAAGGAACTCTCTGAAAGTAGAAACACAAAACAATATTCTCTTAACTTCCCTGGCCTTTAACTTGTTCAGGAAACAATTCTTAACAGTCTTGTTCTGTACTTGAAACAATTTTCTAAACCGTAGAAAATGCATTGCACACAGGCCTTAAGGCCCTGGCCACAGATGGAAGAGCAGAACCAACTCAGAATTGTGTTAAGACAAGCCCTTGGCACCAGGGCTATGTAATTTCCCTTCCCTGTGATTCCAGAACCATACTGGAGTCCCAGACACAATAGTATCCTCCTCCTGAGGGGTATGAGAGTGGTTAGTGCCATGATCTAGCTGATATTGCCCTGTGAGGGATGGTGCTGGCAAGGGTTTATCCTGTCTCTCACCCAGTGAGGCTGCAATTCCTAGTTCTTCCTAACTTGAAGCATACCTTGTTTTCAGACAATCAAAAAAGCTTTCTTTTGAGGGCCAGTGAAGTGTGAGAAAGCCAACAAACAAGTTAATGACAACGTAAACTATAAGCATACCATAATTCTTTCTTTTTCTCTCCTAATTTGTGGCTCACATAAGGACCAAGTGGCCAGAAACTAGAAACTAACTTACTGGGAAACTGGGGCAGGGGCTGGAAATAAATCTTGGAGTGGGAGAGCTTTCTTCTGGAAGAACTTTTACAGATATAAATATTGAAACAGAGAAAATCTGGTTCTGTTATATCTAAATAACTTGTTGTGTTGGCTTGACAAAGGCTAATTTTCAGCATCTCAAGTAAAAGGGGACTTTTACTGATTTTTGAGAGGGTTAATCGTTACTAATCTCAGGAGCTGAGATTCAAAATAAGTTTCATTTTTTTTCTCCAAAAAGAAGGCCACAGGCTCTTCCCAGGGCTGATCCCTGCAACACCTACCTGAGGTCAAGCTGCCGGGGCAAATCCCTGGGGTTTTGTGTTCATTCAGCTAAAGTTCTGTCTCTAAGGCTGGCCTTGTTTTTTTTAAAAGAGTCCAGAGAGAAAGATAAGGCTCAAGGTGATGAATTACTGTTGTACTAATGGCTGGTGTTTCACTGAGGATGTAGCTGTAGTGGGGCAATATCACTGCCTCAAAGAGGTGTTGTTACAGCAGGAATTCTGAAAATATTGCAGGGGTTTATTTACTTCCATAAGGACTTGAATTCCAGCTCTTCTGTGATGCTCGTCTTCCCTAGCGTAGCCTCCATACACTGGGCTGCCTGTTTTCCTGCTACACAGGGACTTGGGATAATGTCAGAAAATGTGAATTACAGTGAAAGGAGTGGAATGACTCAAGGTTTAGTTTGTTCCACCTCCCACCAGCAGCTGAAGGAGGGGATTTGTTTTCCAAGTACAGTGCCAGAACATCAGTGAAATTTCTGACAGATGCTGTTCTCCTGAGACATGGCAGTACTTCATTGTTTTTCAGCTTTGCTGGGCCCACGGAGTCTTACTCTGCAAGCAGGGTGGTTTTTTCCCCTCTGTACTGGGGATCCTGATACACACCTTTGGGCTATTCCTTCAAGTTTGTTGATAGTGGGAACAGGTTCACAGAGCTTGTATCCAAGGTGCCAGAGGTACCCTTGGAAGAGATCTTTTCCCTAGGGGGATACAAAATTAATGTGACCTGATGGGCAGTCGGAATAAAAACAGCGGAGAAAACAACTACAAAACACAAAATTCAAACGGCTGCCTCCAAGAAGTACAAGGTGGCATCTGGGAAGATTTATTCCCCACCTAATATTTGCCAGTCAGAATTGCTTCTGAATGGTGTGCGTCTTGTCTCTGTAGGTTCCTTGTGTGGTCAGTGGAGGGAGAGGCTTCTCCAGGAAGTGGCTCGGGGTCGATTCAGAGGGCAGATTTAGCCTGACAAAGACTACCTTAAGCACTGCAGCTAACGGGGCTTGGGGTGAATACTCCTCAGTGTGGTTTATTGCACAAATATTTGTAAAAGCCTGCTGGTTGCTCAGCCAGCACCTCGAAAAGCCACCTTCCAAGTTCAAGTGATGCAGCAAAGAGAAGTTTGTCTGTGATACTGATGCATGTGTTTGTTGTCTGTCCTGGGTTCATCATCTTTTCCTGTCCTGCCCCTTCACCCCTTCAAAACCACACACACACTGATGCTTTGAGTGGCAGCATTTTCCTGCCTCTTTTGGGAGGTCACACTATTTAATCTTTTTGTTGCCAGTGGTAAGAAGGGGTGAAAAGAAAGGGTGTGCTGTGAAAGGGATTTTCAGTGAGGTGTTTGTCCCCTGTTAACTCGGTAACATTGTAATAGCTGTGCCTGTAACATTATCCCTAAGTAAAAGCTGAGAGTTTGCTGATTGTTCCCCTCCAGAGCTGGAGGGGTGTCCTCTTTTCTCCTGTGTCTTTTACACTTTGACTTCTCAGTTTTTAAAACAAGGAAATTCAAGGTGAGTGCAATTTTTTGGTGAGGGTTACACGTTTATAAAAGTTGTAATACTAATAATGGAAAAATACTTTTATCTTGATTTTAAAAAGAGGGAATTGTTCCTCTAATGCTCTAAATGAAACAAAATCTTTATCTACCAACTGATCATCTGTTGCCCACAGAAATATTTGTGTGGGTCTGAGTAATTTTCTAAACTTGAAACCAAAGATATAAACAATTAAACATCTTTAATTCTGCTTTCCTTTCTCTTTCTTTTGCCTGAGACTGTTTTGCCTTTATTAATCTTTAGCAAGTGTATCTTTATATCTTTATATCTTAAAAATATCTAATAATATAAATTTAATATCATATCAATATTTTTGCAGTGAGTACCAGTTACAGTATGAAAGAATTATCATAGGCTTAATAAAATTACTAAGACATTCTATGTTACAAAACTGTAGGAAAGTGTTGGGTATCCAGTTGCTGACTGTGTGGTGTTTGGAGCAGGAGGGACTGGATTCGACAGCATGGCTGTGAAGATAGACAGAATTAAATCCAGGTTGTTTTATCTTCTCATTGAAGATGTCAGTGTGTTCTAAAAACCAACTATTATTCAACATTGAAGCATCACCTGCAGTGGCAACATGAATTCCTTTCCATCTGAGCAGGAAGCAACCAGCACTGTCTATGGAGTTTCTTCACCAAGGATAAATCCACAGGAATGCCTGCTGACCTCTTGTGTCTTGAACTTCTAGCTTAGCTTAGCCTGCTTTTCCTGTTTATCCTGTGCACTCCTTAGGTGAGGGAGTTTCATGGCCGGCTGATCCTCAGAATTCAGAAACTTCCTGAAAAAAATGTACAAGGAAATACATAGGTCAAAAAGAGTCAAGATTTTATTGGTAATTTTTTTAATGTTATCACTTTACAGGAATATATTTTGTGCTTGTAAACCAGCAAAAGAGTTTTGTGCCTTTGCTTCTTAGGAAATTTGTAATTATTTATCTTTGAAATTGCATATCAGATAATTCATGGCTAAGGGAAGACCTCTGTATTTCATTGTGTGGCTTTTTGTGAAAGGATCTGTCTGGCCAAATCCTGTAGTACAGCTGATACCAACTTAAAAAGACTTCCCAAATCCTCACATTTTGATGTTGTCAGCTGTCTGTGTTATCATAATGTTGCATGTATTGACATGGACAAAAAAAAAGAGCAGAAAAGATGTTGAAATGTTGAGCTGTAGCTGTTGGGTGCAGCCTGGTGAAGATGAGCAAAGTGTTTGGCTTTGGAACAGAAGAGCTCAGCCCACAGCAGCCAGATTTTGAAGTTGTGAGTTTGTTTCTGTTCTTCTCAGCACGCGGAAAACTTTGTTTTTATAGCGTTTCTGGAGAACAAGGTTAAATTCTTTCAGGACAAGTTCATTGTATCTGATGTGGAAAGAAAAAAAAAAGGGAGAAGCCCTTTTGCCTCGTGTTGTGGCAGCTGGGGGTCAGAGGAGTCTCTCTTCATTCTAGCAGGGAAGGTGTTTCCTATGGAGGCAAGAAGACAGCCAAGAGAAAGATTTCAGCTGCAGCCATGCAGTAGCCTGTCTCTCTGTTAAGTGTAAACATTCTCACACAGTGAACCACAGCTGTGTAGTTGTTCTTATGAGAAAATTTAGTCCTACAAGAGAAAGAATTTTAGATAGCAAGGTACACTTGCTACCTTGTATGTGCTTTACTCATGATCGGTTCAGAATTCTATTTACACTGTTTAACCTATAGGAGTCTGGAGTTCAATTGTTAGCCAATCAAGTATTGCTTGTCACGATGTACACTATAAAAGAGACTTGCTTCTAATAAACCGGGCTATTGGCCTGATGAGAACATAGCAGGGCTTCGTGTGTCTTGTTCATGGAAACAGCGGCAGTTTCCCTACAAAATTCAGCTTCTTTCTTGTTGGCTTGCTCAGTGCGTGGTGAAATGAGTAGTAGTGAGGGAGACACCTCACAAAGGAGAAGCAACGTAGCGTCTCCTTTATTTTCCTTTATTAAAATCATATTTAAATTTAGCACCTTTAGGCTTTTCTCCATGACAAACATGGCTAAAGCTTAGCTTGCCTTATGCTTTATTTCTTCAGATTGCTGTTTGGCGTGTTCACGTGGGAAGGATCAAGTCTTCTGTTGTTTTCTGGGCACTGAATTGCAGTCCTTGTTGCAGTGCCTGATTGTAAAGTCACATCTCCCAAGAAAGGCGTTTTTGTCTGGTGAAGTGCTGCTGGCCAAGCCCTGGCGAGCGGCACTGTCTGCCCAGCTGGGCAGCCCTTGGATTGTCAGGGCTTTGCTGCTGGGCTGGGCTGGGATCTGATGGAGGACATTAACTGTCAAGATGCTGATGCCTGACTGTTTACAAATGGGTCAGTGAAAAAGGTTTTGGGGCAGCATATGTTTTCCCAGAGAGAGGGCTTGTTTTCCCAAGGCGTTGCCCTCCATCCTGTTGCACCAGAGCTCTGGCAGCTGTTGTGGTAGCTACCCATGACACATGCCTATGTCAGAATACCACTGGTTCCTCAGCCACAGTATATCCACGTCACCTGAAAAGCTTTAGGGACATTTTGTGACCTGAAGCCGTGCTCAGAGTATGAACTCATCCCATCAGGGCCCCAGGCATGTTCGCGCGTTTACCGCTGAGGTTGGCAGGTTTACATCAGCTGCTGTTGAAATAAACATAATTACTTTGGACTTTGTTTTTTGAATAATACACATTAATTGTGTGGCAAGGCTTTTATTGGCAATTACATGTTTGCTTTTCCCTCATAAAGTTACTTATGCACTGACAGTCCTTTGATTTAAGAGGCCAGTTTATTGGGCAGACACGTACTGCTATTTCCTCAAGTTACCCCTGTGAGATGTCCATCACTCATCCCTGAGCTGCTAAGCTTCATTTTCTAGGAGGGGATTTTAATGGATTTGTGTCTTATTCTGAATGAAAGTGCCTATTTCTAAGAATACCATTTGTTACTTTAGTGCTAAGTCTTACAAAATACAAAAATATTTAATTATTACTCTTGTCAGGAAGTCTGGAATACATTGCATATTTAAGAAAAATACTCTGATATTTCATGCTTACTTGATGACTAAGCTTTGCTTCAGAAATAATTGGTAATTCTTCAAATAATACTTGTTCTTAGAATTAGCTAAGAGTGGGGACTTTTTGTCCTAAAGGAGGGAGAAACAGTGTTCAGTATTTGTCCAGCTGTCTTCCCACTCTTCCCATGAGTACTTAAACCATATGTAAGTAACTACTTATGGTACGTTTTACATTGTTTTAATTAAAGCCATCTCTCCTTCCTCCGTAATTGCTCTTAGAAAAAAACGCCTATAACAAAAGTTTCTGTGACATGTTTGGCATGAATAAACCATCAGGTTTTACTTACTTTTTAAACCTTTCTATTTAACTTTTAAAAACACTTGGGAGAATGGATGGTTTAAGGAAAAGCCTCGTTGAAGGTCATGGTCTTTTCCTACGTTCACTTTGTTTTTTTCATAGTCATCTGTTACTTAAAATATCTCCAGGTTTGGGGTTGTTCTGGAGTTTATTTGGAGTGCCTAATGACAAGCTTCAGAGGGAATATTTGTAATCTTGTACCTTGGGGAGAGTGTCAACAACTGATAATCCAGGACCAGGAGTTCAGGTTGAACCTGGGGAGTTTCTGACTGTAATATATCCTGCACCTTCACATAATTGAAGAGCTGAATAACCATTTTCTGGCTTTCTTTCCCAATACTGTACGGCTAAGGCTGCCGCACTGCTCTGCACTGGAGCTCTGTCAGGAGCCTGTAGTTCTGAGGAAAATAGAGGATAAAACCACTAATTTTATTTCTAATTCCTTTGGCATGCATAACGTTCAGAGGATAAGGAGGGAATGATGCCTTTTAAACTGGATCATTTGTTTTGGTCTTAAGGGCAACAAACTATTTTTAGGGCTTTATCTGTGGTGTGAGTTAACTGAGGTGTTTTGAAATTCAGTCCAACAGGAACAGGGATTGTTTTACCAGCAAATGTGAACAATTTTGTTTTGTAACTTGGAATCAGTGTTTAGTTACTCTGTCCCCGTTTTTTTGTGGATCACAGTTGTGAGAAGATTCAGGACATAGATAGCGAGCAAGGCTGCTGAAACAAATGCACCCAGGGAGCAAAATTGAAAGGGCTTTGGAGATGCATTTTGCTTTTTTTCACATAGATTGCTGAAAATAACTTTGCTTTTCACATTACAGAATATGGATTGTTTTACATAATTTGCTGATGAGCTTATCAGTGTTCAACAGCATGAACAAATAAACCCAACCCAGATGCAGCATCAGCCTCAATTAGACCTTTCATTAGCAGTTTCCATAGACCTCCATTTCCTACATTTTTTGGGACAAACTTCTTAAAATGTATCAATAAACAAGGTTATAAAAGGCAAATGCTGAAGCTTTCTGGTGCTCCTAAGCTAATTTCTTTTGGGAAGAGGGTTGAAGTCCTTGGCTGAGAGCAGGAGGGGCCAGTGGTCTGCAGCCCAAGTGTTCTCCTCAGACGAAACCAAGAGTTTCTCTTCTCTTTCACTGTGCACTTCTGAACCCATGCACTGAGATTCCCACATGATACTTTATGGATAAATTTACTACCAACCTTTTGAAAGTTAGCACACTGAGTGCTGTATTGATTAGGATATTGAGTGCTTTGATCTGTGAACCTTTAACCTGTTTCCAAGATTTTCCAAAATTGCAAGTAAAGGTGTAAGAAAAACAAGTAATTATTGCTAATGAAACCTTCAAATGGGAGCAACATTCAGCTGAGCAAGACACTTTGACATCAGCACAGGGCATTACTCTCATCCTTGCTCTACTGAGAATATTCAAGCCTTGAATTAATCAAAGTTGCTAGATATAATAGCAGAAGTTTGCAGTCCCAGGTTTGGATTGTACTTTGGCCTTTGATGGACGTGGAAGGAACTCTGATTAGAGTTCTGATTTCAAAAGCACAGACTGTAAAAAACTGAAAACCAGAAGAAAAGCCTTTGTCAGGCAGGATGCTTTCCTCAGTACTTGATGGGTGCCTGGATGCACACATAGGCATCCCTTTAAAAAACAAAATATTGAAATATAGATGAAAAATTCCTTCAGGCTCCTGGAACAATGTCTGGAGTTGCAAACAGGAGCCAGTCCTGTTGTTTTTAGATCTGCCTAGTGTTTCTTCTGGTCATTAACCATCAGCCCTCGCCCAGCCCAGGGAGCTTCAAAGATCTTCAGAAGCCACTGGCTTTTTCCTTATTTTGGATGGGAGGAGTGATAGGACTGCTTGCTGCCAAGACTTCAGTTTCTGAAGTGACAAGTCTCAAATGCAGGGTTTTTTCTGTGAATTTGAGGATGTGAAAGATTTCTTGGTCATAATCTTGGGTCTTTCACATCCCTTCACCTTCTTCTGAGTTTTAGGATACAAAGCCTATCTTGCAGCTCTGAAAATTTCTCCAAGCTTCAGTTTGGCTGTGTGCTGCCTGCTTGTATTGATCCATGCTCACCAATGACTTAAAAGCAAGTCCATTTACTTAAAAACAAGTCCAGTTGTTGTCATCTGACAGGCAATTGATCTGTGTGACAGAGGTAATTGATTTGTGAGGTTCTTCCTTGCTTCTTTAAAATACTTTTATTTTTTTTTTCCAAAGGAAAGCAGTCTGGATTTATGGGTACTGTCATTAATGGAAGGTAAATATATCTAGAATTCATGTAAAGCTCACTTAGAAGGATAAAAAGCAAGTGTCATGTGAGCATTTTTGCAAACATTAAAGCATCACCAATATAAACATTCATAGGTAGCATCATCTCATCTCAAACCTTTTCAGGGTCTTTTTTCTTTCAAGAAGGAACTATAATGATATTTTTGGAAACTAGATTATAGAGTAGACACAATGAATGAGATAAAATCCATGTACAACCTGGTTCTCTGTAAAGCTTATGCAACAGGTTTGCAGCCTTACACAAACTGTTCCCATGCTGAATGTGATAGGGCTTATGTCATCTCTGCAATTTTTAAAGCAGAACTGGGTAATCCATGAACAGAACAGTAAGGGCATTAGAGACTAAATGGGAGACTAATGACTGCTGATGGATTACTGAATTTCAGGTTTTGAAGCTCTCAGTGTGGTTGCTTGCCGTGTGAACTGGCATCTCTTTCAAATAACCAGCCTGGTTCAGGCATTAAAGGAAAAGCTTTGCAAGAACTTCCTTGCTGCAGTGGGATTCACATTATTGAATTGAGGATGTTTGCTTTCTTGTGCAGACCACACAGATAGTGCAGAACATAAAATTCTGGTAATAAACCAAGTCCTTGATTAGATATTTAAAATATACGGTTGCCCTACTGTTCTCCTCACATGAGTGGGGTGCTTTGTACAGCCTTCCTGACTGTGCTTTTCCTAAGTGTTTCAGGCACATGACAGAGCAATTTAAAGAATTTGTTGGGTTGAGG
The DNA here is from genome assembly GCA_013390045.1 of Picathartes gymnocephalus. NCBI lineage: Eukaryota > Metazoa > Chordata > Aves > Passeriformes > Picathartidae > Picathartes > Picathartes gymnocephalus. The sequence continues at coordinate 182,847 of WEKY01059649.1, forward strand.
AAGAGGAAACTTCCAAGGAGCAGGAGAGAAAGATCTCGAGCAGAGTAGTTCATGGCCATGGCTCTCCTCATGCAGTCAGAGGTGGCAGCTTTCTCATAGCCCTTTCCCTGGAAGGGCCACCCAGAAGCATCCCTCTGCTCCCCAGCCAGACCTGCTGTTTTACCACAGGGAGCCAAACTCCTGAAAGGTCTGATTGTGTTTCAGGCTTTTTCTGATAACAAACCTTCCAAATCATACTAAGGTATTGAAGCTTATTTCTGAGAGAGGAGGTTTGGTTTAAAGGTTGCTTCAAATGTTACTTTCTCATCCTAAGTTGTGTTGTTCTTCACAGGAAATAAGTCTGAGAGTGCTCAGTGAGGTGCCTTGTCCATCTGATTGTTTGCTAGAAGGAAAGAGAAGAAAATACATGCTAATTCTGATTTCTTCAGCCAGAAGTCTTTGGTGTGTGTTAAGCAATTATGTCTGTTGTAAAGATTTTGAAGGGCTTTCTTCCCCCTCAGCAAGAAACATTTCTGTATTTATTTTAAAGACTGCTGCCCTGTTGTGTTACCTATGAAAGCATTTGTACTGATGGCAAATTGTCATCTCCCCAAAATGAAACTGTACCTCCTTCATTTACTGTGAGCTGCTGCACTTGGTAACTCCAAGGATGGACCATTCCTACAGTCTTCAACTTCTACACCATGTTTTCCCTAACAACCTTTTTCCTACTATTGTTTTCTTTTTGCTACATCTGTTCCTCTTTCCCACTTCATGCAAAAGCACATTAACCATTAATATTTGTACATGTGGCTGAAAACTGGCTTTTTCAAAGCTGCTTTTAGCTGAGCTGTAAATATTGAGCAGCACGTCCACCGGTACCTGTGGGACACCACTTGTTAGCTACTGCTGCTATTAAGGGCCCCAGGTTTGCCTTTGAGGGGTAGTGGTGTGCTGCTGCATGCTTTGGGATGCTCAACCCATGGATAATGGGCCCAAAAAATGAACAGCAGAATTAGAGGGAGAAGGGACATGACTTCAAAATGAGTGTAGCACATGCTGGTATTAAGCCCCCTTCTATTTAATATAGCCTTGGGACAGTGCCTGTAGCATGGGATCATCTTTTTGGAGTTGTGAAGCCTGAAATATTTTGTTGCAAGTGCTGAACACTTTATCTGTGTCACACACAGGTGGCTCCAAAGCAAAAATATGGGTTTGGGGTTTTGGGTGTTTGTTTGGGGTTTTTTTAAGGGAGAAAAACAATGCAACAACTCTGTTTTGCCTTTCATAGCTGAAAACTAAGAGGACAGTGATTAGAGCTTTTACCTAAGACAAAAAAATTAGGAAAGCTGCTTTTCTGGCCATTTTATCTGATAGCAATAAATCCCATTGAGCTGAGTGCATCTGTCCATATGGATGTAGCTATTCTGAGACTAAAGAACTTTACACAGTGCTACTGGTGCTTCAGACCTAGGTGCCAGGCTCTTTTTGTTCCTGCAGTAGTTATGTTCTGGTGGGTGAATCTGTAGACATCAAATAAAGCATCAAATGCCAGCCCCTCATTATAGTTAGATAAATGGGTGTTAGCTTGGGGGAAAGTATGGTGATTCATTTTTTAATGAAAAGAAATGGCTTCAAGTGTTCTGTTTCTGGTAACGCACTCTCTATTCAGTGTGTAGTCCTTTGAAAGTCTAATCCCAATTCTAACCGCTGTGGGTTTTGTTACTTGAACTTATTTCCAGCATGAGTATTACTCTCAGGCTATTATTTTTAGGTACTTAAGACTCTTGTTTAAAATTAAAAAGTAGGTGGCTTGGACTTTAATGCTGCCAGGCCAGTAAATAAGAATAATTTTTTAGCATTTCTATCCCTCCATCCCCCCCATCTGCAGCTCCTGAAGGGGATCTCTATTTTTATTATCCCTTATGGATGAGGTTATCTCAAGTTATTATACCCATTTTAAAGGAGTGAGGGGAACCTGTTACTGTCCTCATCCTGTTCATGAATGATCCAAAGAAAAGTATCCAATTCCTGGAAGCTCTAGAGCTTCATTTTTCATTTTGACTAATTGTTTTCTTGAAATAATGAGCTACAGTGACTTCACAAAGCATGGTCTCCTGGCACCCAGATCATTAATGACTCACTGTATCTTTAGTAGCAGTTAAAAATATGCTTTTCCACACTTTGAAAAAGTCCTGGTTGTTTTGCTCACAAAGAATGTGTAATGTGTGGTGGGAGTGAGTGGAGATGTATTTCCTTGTCATTTTCTATTCATGACCATTTTGAGGCACAGAATCCAAGGCAACCAAAAGCTAGCAAGAAAAGGGGGGTTGCATCAGAAGTCTGGTCCAGATGAAAAGTATTGGCTGGGGTGGGTTTTTTTTGCATGACCAATGACCCTCTTGCCTCCTCCTTAACTCCTCTACAAAGATGCAGTGCAAGGACGACTTCGTGTTTTTGAGGCTTTTCTGCAGTGAGAGCACTAAAATTAGTCCCCTGATCTGGAAGACTTTGACTTTATTGGGGATTTCATGATGGAAATTTCATCAGGCACATTCTTAAAGAGCAGCACTGGAGGACAGTGCAGGGAGGGGAGTGCATTATCCACCCAGGATAACCTCTGGGAGAGGTTTCCAGCAAGGGAAATCCCTCATAACTCCTCTCAAGTGGTTCACAGGCAGCTCCATTCTCATCCCCACTGGCTTTTGCTTGTGAGGGGAAGTGATGTAGAGCCCCTCACTGTCTGACCTTCAAGTGCATCTCTGAAGTTGCTGCTAAGGATTGACCCCTGAGTCTTTCCAGCCCAAGGTCTATGACTGCACTCCCTTTGGGTCAGCTCTTGGGAAGATGGCGTGATAGGAAAAACACAGTGAGGTTAAAAAACAAAAATCCAAATCTGATGTTGTCTGTATCTATTTTATTGTTTAAAATTCAGCAGTGGCCTGAGAACTGTATCAATCCCTTTGCAGCAGCACAGGATTCCAAGAGTGGATTCAGTGTTCCTTTTGGAAAGCACCTCTAGGATGTTTTTCAGCAAGGGTGTGTTGTTCTGGCTTTATAGCACACCAAAGATGTACTTGATTTCTTTGTGCAACTGCCTGGTTTTCTTAAAGGTTGTAGTGGAAGTTACTTTTTGAAAGTTACTCTTTTTTTGTTGCTTTTTTTGGTGCGGTGGTGCCTCCACCACAAAAAAAACCCAAACCACAACCAAATGCTACCACTGTGTTGGTTTGAAATGAGAAACTGAGGTCTGTAATGTCAGTTTAAGGTATTTTATCAGCACTTAAGGACAGTCCTTTGTTAAGTGGCTGCATACAGAAGTAGCACAAACCCATTAAATGGCAATGCTAAGTTCTCATCAAGAACTTGTTTATTGGGGATCCAATCAAAGGAGGTCAGAAATGCCACATTTTCTCCCTGGTTATTTCAGGAGCTCCATAATACCAATACCTTTTTTATAACTCAGGCTGATATTTTAGAAATATCTTTACGTATCTACAACTTCTTTCCCAAAAGGTTAATTGGGCTTGTGGGATGCAAGGCCATTCCAAATGTAAAGCTGCTTCCCAGCATACTTTATCTCAGGATAATCCTTTTTCCAAGGAAATTAAGGCACATTTTATAACATCCAGCACTGTATTACCGAGCCTACAGCAGAGCAGAGTGAATGCAAGGAACTCAGCACGCCACCGTTTTTCCTAGAACCTTCTAGCTATTTATCAAACTTGGTTTTGAATGTCTGGGCAGATTTGACCCTTCTGAAAATGTAACTCCACTTTTGGCTTTGCCTCAGGCACAGAGCAGGCAGATCCTGCTGTTCCTGCACAGCGTCCTGGGCTCTGCTCTCCCTGCAGACACCTTGGCAGGCTCTGGGAAGTTAATCCCAACAGTTCTGTGGTGGATACAGACAACAGCTAACATGACTTGAACCCAGCTTTGCTAATTAATGTATTATTTAAAAAAAAAAAATCTGCAGAAGGGAGATGAAATGATGCTTTGGAGAAGGAGTCATTTGGGTGTTGTAAACCCTGCTGAGCTCTCTTTGTGTTGTAAAGACTTGAGAAGGAAGGGAAAACCAGGGGTGCAAGTGTTGGCTGGTCAATGAAAATCCCTGTTTGGCATTCAGCAGAGGGTCTGATAAAAGCAGGCTTAAAGAACTGCAGGAAATAAACCTGAAAATTTAATTATTTATTGCTGCTGCAAAATCTGTGCTAACTCTTGTCTCCTAACCATAAAGAAAGATGTAATACACATGGAAAGATATAATAGGCTTTAGCAGGGTGAGGAGAGACATGAAAATCCTGCAGGCAGGCAGGGAAGGAAGACAGACATTCCCTATTCTCTTTGGCATTTTTGCCTTTATATGCAGGCCCCTTTTTCCCCATTAGCCCTCAAAATACTCCAAATCTTTCCATACAGTCTCCACTACCTCCCAGCCCTTTCACAGATAAGGGCTAAGCTTCCCAGGAAGCAGGGGGTTTAAAAAGCATGATATTTAAACCAAAACCAGGTATTTTTATCATGATGGTGCACAGTTAGTCCTCCCTTTGTTAGCACCTTTTTGTCAAGAGGGCAGCAGAGGCAAGAGCCATCGGTACCAACCCCTAGGCTTGGCAGGATTAAAAATCCTGTGCAGTGCTTTCATGCTTGAAAAGAGAAGAAGCACCTGCATTTTAGGGACACAGGTCCACTCACAGATTTTACTATACTTCCACTTCAGGACAGCTGCCTAAAACCAGCATTTGGCATTGCACATCATCCTCCCCTTCCCTGCTTCTTTAGGAGGGGTGGCTTTGAGTTGTGTAATGCTGTTCTCCATCTCATCTCCCTGCCTGAAATCACAGCAGCATTCAGTTTTCTTTTATCTCAGAGCTGCTACATGACTTCTTCTCCCACTCAGGAGCTGCAGTGAGAAGGCAGGGGGAGGTGTCCCTGTGCCCTCATGGCCATAGTGTGCCAGGCCAGCATGAGGTCCACGAGCCACAGTCCTTGGTGCTTAGGTTGGTCTCCCAAGTGGACATCTTTAGCCTGATCCCAGGAATGGGGAGGGGGTGAAATACATTCTATTTCTCGCAGTCCTGCAGCAAGAGCAGTGACCTTACATCTGCCAAGGGGAGCCAGTCACAAATCTGACATTTTCCTGATGCAGGAGAAGTGGGCTGCGGCGTTGCAGATTTACCACTGATGAGCCACTCTGTGTGCCCACTCTGCCAAAGGCTGGTGTCCAAACTGTGGGTGCAGGCCGAAAAACACAGGTTGCTGTTGTGGAGAATGAAAAAAAAAAGAGACTTCTCTGCTTCAAAGGCACAGAAAGCTAAATGAGCCATTCACATCATCTCCATTTTTGTGAAGTCGTTAAGGGGAGAAGTGGTTAAGGTCTTTTATATTTCATTGCCTTCTTCTCCCCTTGTTCATGGTGAGAAAAAGAAGGAGACAACCAATTAAATATCTGATGTGGAAGACCTGAAGCCTTTCTTTGTGCAGAGGTATCTCTGGTTCTCACGTGTTTGTTTTCCTATTCAGTTTTCATATGCTGAGTGGATCACTTATTAATTGTTAAATGACTGTTCTGCAATTCAGTTATGGAAATTATTTCTACTTCAGTACCACTTGCCCTTGAATTGAGAACAGGAGGTCAACCAAAATTAGGTATTTTCTCTTCAAACCTTTTATCTTTCTGGAAAAAAATACAGTTCAACATGATGCCTTGTCAAGAGGACTATGAAGTTCCAACCTTAAAACAATCTCTGTGGCCAGGCTGGTTCGGGGATCATATTGAGAACTGGTGTCCTGATGTGTCCTGATTAGACCTTTAAACAGATTCATCCAGGTGTGGTGTTGACTGTAGTCCAGAGCTGGTATTCTGTTGCCGACATTCATCTCTGGAATGAATTGTGAAATCCCAGATTGAATAAAACAAAGTTGTAATTTTAACTGGGGCGAGGAGAGCTGTGTGGGCAGAGCAGGCAGTCCCTTGGCTTCAGTGGGATTCTGCTCAGGCAGAAATGTCCTCCCACGCTCGTCTCTTCAGGGTCGCACCTCCATCTTCAGCTTTCACTGTGAGCCTTTGCTTTTCGCCTCACACAAGAAAAGAGGCTGAAAAAAAAAAGAAAAAGGAGTTACATATTATGCAGCAGATATTACCAAGGACATGTTCTGTGGTTTAAAAAAAAAAAAAAAGGCGAAGAAAAATGCAAATCTGTAGCTTTTCCTTTATTTTCAGAAGAGAGCTGTATTCCTCTGTTGTCTCCCTGCTGGCACATAATGCTGATATTTCTGTGCATTTGATCCGAAGGTCACTGAGGTCAGTGCAGAGATTCTCAGTATCTCCAGCAGACTTTGCACCACACTGAGCAGGACCTGCTGTTTTGCTGATAAATCTGAGTGTGGTGCCTGTCCCAAGGCTTTGGAACAGCAAGAGCAGCAGTGTTGCAGGGGCTGTAAACCAGGCTGGACTCTGAACACGTGGCTGCCCCCTTTTCTATGGGAAGTTTCTCATGGTGAATATAAAGACAGAAGTTTGCATTCTAAAAGCAAAGAGGAAAAATACCAAAAATTATTTAGAACATTTTTTTTTCCAATTTGGCTTTTTTTCCCTCTTGTAAGTTCGCACACTCAAATTGCAGAAATAAACAAATATAGTTATTTTGGTCCCACTGAGGAGACGTGTTTGCAGTGGCAACATAACTCTGAGTAGACTCTCTTGTCCTGATAAGTTCTATTTTCAGATCATCGGAAAGGTTATAGATAAATGCCATAAAAGCAGCAAAAATAAAAAGCCTGTTCAGTCTGATCACTTTGTCTTGTTAAATATTTTAGGAAAAAAAGCCCAGCTGAATGCATGGTGGACTGCAGGCATATTTTCAAGCCTTTGGTACCCTGTTAATGTATTTTTAGATGAGCAGTTCTGCCCAAATGCCAGTGACTTTTCACCATCCATTTGAAGGTGTATTTGCTTGTAATTCCAGATGTGTGGGATCAGTGTGCCAGGGACAGAGGGTGAATGTTTCTGGGGGGAGATGGGAATGCTGCTGGTGGTGTATGTGCCTGTGAGGGTCTGTTGTGCCAGGCTTGTGCTCTCCCTTCTCTGATGGTAAAATGCCCTGGAGCAAATGGATGCCTGGCATTGCTGCTTGCTGAGAACAAGGCCAGGAGAGAAGGGATCAAACAGCTGCCCTTCAAAAATTATTTCTGAAGAATGCCATTCTGTGAGCATAAAACATATTTGCTGTAGCTGGGTCATGCTGATCTCTGCGTTGAGGTGCAAGAATATAGGGACTTTTCAAAATGAGGCTTTTTGAGGGCATTACCTGTTGCCAGTAAGAAACTTAAATCAGCAGAGGATTTGTGTGGCCTTTACTCATCACTTGCAAAACCTGCAGCAACCAAAATAAACACCTTTGTACTTTTAGTTCAGCTCTGGGTGTTGAAGCATTTCAGCAGCAGGCCCTGCACACCCCTTATGTGCTCTTGTTTCAGGCAATCCAGGTGCCTTTCAGGCCACAGGGCAAGTGTGCAGTGTTCAGAAAGGAGCAGAAAAGAGCATTTTAAACACCTCTTACTCCAAAATGCTGTTTCAGAGTAATTCTAATCTTTGGTCTCTTCTCTGAGAATACCAGGTATGGCCTTGACTGAGGGCTGATTGGAGTGGAAAAGCCAAGATCCTCCATTGTCTGCTCTCATGGAAAATAAACTGTATTAGGGTTATAGAACCATGGAATGGTTTGGGTTGGAAGAGGATATGCATAGGGAATATTAATTTCTACTCAACTTTTATATTTGGTGTCATACTTCTAGGCAGGACATTAATGGATTTATGAGTCATTTATGTAACACATAAACATTAAAGAGCTGTGGGGGAGCAAGAGAGATCTGTTTTGAGGCTGCTAACCAAATTATCCAGCCTGCAAGCCAGTAGTATTCTCAGCCAGAATATGCCAGAATCCTAAGTCATACAGCCTACTATAGGTCAGGAATTCTCTGATCAGGTTTTTAGTACATTCTTTAACTGTGGGATTATTTCTAAATGCAGATTACTTTAACTGTATTTATTGGTTTGGTATAAAAGCAATTCTTACCCCCAGAGTTCATTCCTGTTTTCCTGCCAGCATTTATTGCAGTAACAGAGAGGAATGTGGTTGACATTGATTGGATTAAATGAAAAGTTACATTAAAAGCACAGAAATTTCCTTTTGTCCTTAGGAGTTAACCAAATGCATGGTCTTGGTTATATTCTGTAGCAAAAACATGCCCCAGTGGCAGGGAGGGTTTGATGCTGTGATAGGGTACTTTGGAAAACATTAAAGAAAATGGTAAATAATAACATAAAGTAGTTGAAACTTAATTCTGAGAAAGTGTGGGGGGGGGGGGTTTGATAATGAGGGATGTTTGATTTTAATTTTTTTTGCCATGCTGGATGATTCCCATGTTAGGTAATAGGTGGATTGAAATGTAATGAAAATGAATTCCAGATCTAAAGAATGTTCTCACTAGAAATGCTGGGTTTAGTGTAAATGCAGAAGATACATCAGTAAGGGCTGTCTTTTTCTTAGACTGATTTCACACTGCAATTAAGTGCTACAAGAGTGAAAGAACAGAGGCTAGCCTAGGTATTTGGAGGTGAAACATGTATAGGGAAAGCTGCAGACTGATATTTCAGCTCTGTGAGCAGCCTTAAAAACACCAACTGAACAAAATATGGTGCAGGAAAACAAGGACAGCTTTCAAGCAGATCATAAGTGAGGAAGGGCATTTACCCTCTAAGGGCCTCTGCAGANAGGGCATTTACCCTCTAAGGGCCTCTGCAGAGGACTTTGAGAGCAGAGCACCTCACCTTGCAGTGGTTCCACTGAGAGACTCTGTTAGTGAAGAGCTGACACAGCAGGCAGGGCTTGAATAAGTGATGATGGAGCTTTCTCGTTGCTGGTACCCTTGTGAGAGAGCCTGATGCCCTACCAGAAATGCAGTTTTTAAATAGTTTTCATATTGTTTCCCATGTAATATATATAACTATATAAA
>WEKY01059650.1:0-37578 GCA_013390045.1 Picathartes gymnocephalus
GCCCTGACACAACTTCAGGCCGTCCACTCAGGTCCTGTCAACAGGTCACAACAGTGAAGAGATCAGTGCCCGCCTCTCCACTTCCCCTCACGAGGAAATTGTAACTGCAATGGGGTCTCCCCTCAGCCTCCTCTTCTTCAGGCTGAACAGACCAAGTGACCTCACCTGCTCCTCACATAGCTTCCCTTAAGGCCCTTCCCCATCCTTGTTGCCCTTCTTTGGACACTCTCTAATATTAATACCTTTCTTATATTTATCTTATCTTTTTTATATTTCTTGTATTAATTTCATCACAGTCTGCATAAGTATCAGCATATGCCATACAAAATATACCTGTATGATATACATGTAACAGGTTTAAACATTTCTTTCAGTGAAAACGACCAAAAATGTTTTGATCATACAGGAAAAACTGTATCAATATAAATTTAATAGAAAAAAAGAAGTCAAACAAAGAACTGTTAAGATCTTCCTTTATCAAAATATGTTTCTTCTCCAAACTTTGTACACACCACAAAGTAGACCCCAACCTCTTTGTAACAACCTCTCAGCCAGCAAATGCTGTCAGAGATGAAGCACTGCTGCTGGAATGGCAGCCAGCCACGGCAGCAGCATAGGGAATGCTCTCCTGTCAGAAATTCCTAACATAATTATACTCCACCACAAAGCACCAAAATTGCAGCACAGCCAAGGAACACACTCTGCCTTTGTGGTGGATCTGCCTACGTGCACCAGTGCAACACATTCAGAATATGTCAGAATTTATGTGTGTGTATGCTATGACTATGGTTTGCATTTCCCAATGCATTTGGCCCTTCAGATTACTTTTAAAACCAGTGACCTTGACAGTGATAAAGTTTCCAGGTATTCCAAATAACTGCTTAGGTTTACTTTTGCCTGCTTTTTGGCTTACTGTCTTTGTCACCACCTTGAGTTAACCTCACACGGGTCATACAAAGCAAGGACCCTCTACTGTCTGCAATATATAAGAAAAAACAGACCAGTAACCCAGTAATCATAACTTGCCAAGGGGTCTAAGGCATGGAAAGGACTAGCTTCAAGACTACTTGCTGCTGTAAGTCACAAAAACCTTAGCGTGTTAGAACACACCCAACCCATGCCAGTGCCAACCTATGTAACACCTGACTCCCTTCTGAGCCCTCTTCAGCTGGCAAGGTGTAGGATCCAGTCTTGCTGGCAAGGCCAAACCAAGGGGCTGAGTAACCCTACTCAGACCATGGAACAGCAGTTTTAAATCCCTGGTTAGTTTGAAAGAGTCCAAAGTCCCTTGTGTGCAAAGGCATGCAGGGATCTGAAGCTGGCCTGGTTTCAACCCACACCAACAGAGCTGCTCCAGTTCACACGGAATGCTTGAACGCATTCCCTGGGACAGTCTGTACCTTATGAGCTCAGGTCAGTCCCCTAAAAATGGACAAATTCATCATTCTGTGTCTATTCAGAAGAGGACAGAAATATTCATTTGAGTAGAACTGGGACTTCTTCTTGCTGTTCCCCCTTCACACTGGCTGTTCCCCCTTCACACTGCCAGCTTTTCCACTATTCCCTCTGTTACCCTTAGATCCCACAGACTGATGCTTTCTACTGAGCGCAATGAATTTTCTTCTACTATTTCCAACTGCTTTGTTTATCATCTAATGCATGTCTTATATAAGCTGGGTGCAGTTCCATAGACATTAGTAGAGCAGTTTCACGTGGAACCAGTATTAGCCTCTTTTCTGTTAGTATTTTTATGGCTTAATCTTTTCAAGCATAACTCAAATATTCTCAGCTAATTCTCATAAAGTACCTATACTCTCTAGCAGTATAAAAACAGTTGCATGCCACCAGTCCTTTGAAGACATGAGAAATTCACCATGTGTCCTTGCTCATACTTTTAATAAAATATTTTTAAACATTTTCACTGTTATTATTAGTAACAGCCATTTGTAATGTGATCCTTATTCATTGATCAGGACCCTGCTGTGCACAGCACAGCAATGCCAAACATCCCTGTACCAAAGGGTTCATAATTTAAATATGAGATGAGAAACCACACATCAATACAGAGGAACCAAAAGGAAAGAATAAAAGATTTATCTTCTACAATTAAATAAGTGGTGTTTTAGGAAAGGAGAAGAAAGCTTGCAAGGAGCAGTGAGAAATAACTGTGTGCAAGCAAAGAACAAGCACTGAATGTACAATCTGTGGTTTTATAAATATATTCTATAATATTTAGTCGTGACAATAAGAGTTCTGACTGTATTAAGGTACGAGATGTCATTTGTGTCTTGTTTTCATTTCTATACTGTTTGGTTGCTCAATTTTGGATTAATTTTCCAGTTGCTATATTAGACTTTTTGCTGTGTTTTAATTCTTGGTGAAAAGTTCTCTATTCTGTTTTCCCACTAACATTCTTTTCTTTTTTTCTTTACATTGCTTTTACCAATTAAATCATATGCAATTAGGTTCTGGCATCCTGTCTTATTTAGAATATTAACATCAAATAGGAATGAAAATTGTGGATGATTGTAATAACTTAAGTTTGATAAATTATCATGTAATGATATGTAAGAGAACTGTTTAAAATGTCATTTTCTTCCACTTACAACCTTTTGTGTAATGAAAGACTAATTTCAACCTTTTATTTTCTATAGGTATTTTGTCCATATGTACTACCTTGGAATTTCTTTAAATTTTTTTAGCTTGGAAATCCTGCCATCCATTTTTGACAAGAACTTTGAATGTACTGACATATTTCTCTTTTTCTCCCCCTCCCTCCNAAGGTGCAGAACTTACTGCATGGCACCATGCCACTACAAGAAATCTACTTTAGATTCAGATTTCAGAGAGATCAGCACATGGATACCGTATATTGGTTATGAAGGACAAGATATTTCCAAATATCTTCCTCAAAACTTGCATATATTTGCAAATCTCTGCATAGTCCCACAAAGGCAGAAGATCTAGAAATTAAATAGTTTGTATAAAACATTTTTTGCTGAAAACAGTGCTTTTTGTATGTGATCCTAATAAACAGAGTTATATCCAAGAAATCAGTTGTATCACATAGGAAAAAGCTGCTTTTTGTAAAGACTAATTGCTTGCTCTAATAAATATCTTTTGTTGCATCTGCAGTACTGTTGTTACTTATAAGAACAGAAATCTCATCTCTGCCTAGTTGATGTGATGTAGATTTAGACCCAGGCACTAGTTGTTTGAATGTCTCATTTTCAGAAATCCATCTGGCTAGTTGCATGGCAAATTTTTTACCTGCTGGCCCCTAGCTCTTTATATTTTAATCTGGCAAACTAAAATTTTGATATTTTTGTCAGATGATTCTACTATTATCAATACTAGAAGAAATACAGAATATCCTGTACACTGGTACTTGTCGATGTGTTTTGATAATTTCATATTACAACTTATATTGTAAACTTGTCTCTACTCTCATAAGTGTTTATATTACTTTTTCCAATTCCTCTCTACAACTAAAAAGCCAATTTCCTATTTGTATCAGATGATATGTGGTCTTTGGTTAAAAGCACTGACTAAAATTCCACCGATCTCTTACGTCAGAGTTTAGAAATGAGCTGTTCAGAAGTGCTACACAGTAAAGAAAACTTTGCATTATCAGTATTATAATTCTGTAAAATTTTTTCAGAGCAAAGATTTCACTAGTTGTCATATCATTTTGCCTGCAAACTGCTTAACTTCTAGCAGTTGATTTCAAAAACCATAAAGATACCATTGTCTGCATCCTCTCAGTTCTCAGCTTGTCAAATGACTATGGGCAGCCTCATCTCTAATGGATGAAATCTCCTTTCTAAAGGATCTCTTCCAAAAACATCAACTGTCCTCTTTCTCCATTGTAATGTATTGAATTTCTTATCTCTCTGAATCATTAACCATTAATCACCTTTCATGGTGCAACACTTAAAATCTGAGTAGATGGTTAGGAAATACCTAATGCATTCATACATAAAAGAAGAGAGACTAAGAAAAACCAAATGAGAAAGAAACCCGTAATTCAGCTCCTGTATTATTCACAGGGAACCGGCTATGAGATGGAGACTCTGTCTTTTCCTTTTCCTCTGTGTTGATGCAGAGTAGTCTGTCAAGTGACATGGAAGCTGATAGGTAGGATATCATGTTTTATCACTCACCTGTACATATTATACTGGTCAGTGTCTTATCATAACCTCATATTCCAAGGCATGGTGAGTTATGATACTGCCAGTTTCCCTCTGACAGCGCTGGTTTACAACTGCACCCAATTTTATATCAGAAACAGCATGGTAGTATCAGCTTATCTAATTCAAGCATGAACTGCTTTTGCTTTCATTTTGCTTCAGATTCTTGTTGATGAAGATCACAACAACCAGAGAGCAGGCAACAGCTGAATCTAGCAAGTTCAGCAAGATTAAAGACAACCTACAGGCCTTTCACTTGACTGTAAGTATTGTTTCTTGGGTCTTAGATATGAAAGCATGACTAAGCAAAGAGAAAAGGCATTTGATGGAAAAACAGGAACACATCCCCAAATTTCACTGAAAGACACTTGGATAAGTGAAAAAGAATGACTGAAATTTTTCTTCCACGAACATCCAGTCTCTCAGGTGCTAAGCTAATGAGAGAAGGTAAATCACTGGTGCAAGGGCTATGCCCTTCTGAGAATATGTATGTGGTGACTACAGTTTTTTAATATTTTCCTTTCTGGCCCAGTTCAATCCTGGCTCATCTATCCTATCAAAACCTCTTGCCTCAGTTTTAAAATTTAATAAAAATGTAATATACTGTCTTTCAATATCTTCCCTGTAAAAGTTCTGTCACATATTTTGAACTAATACACAAGAGTACATTTTTTTCATGTGTCAATTTTTTCATAAATTCAAGCCACAAGAGTAAAATTCAAACATATTCTAAGCATCATGCCTATTGACTCAGTTCACTTGCCAAGTGGTCAATGTGGTCATCAAAACGTTTGGCTGAGAAAATTATTGCAATCCTTTCTAGCTTATATGCACTGAGACCCAACAAGAATTATATAAAGGATATATAAAAGACTTTCTTCCTGTTTTCTAACTCTAATTCAGCAGAAACAGTGGGCCAAATGAATGCTTTCACTGATTAAATTTTTTCAGGTGTTCTTCAGTAATTCCTTGGCGTGGAAGTGGCCCTGCTGTCTCCTGCTCAAGTGCTCACCAAGCACCGAATGGTTCAGCTTTAAAGAGCAGAGCAAGGAGCATGGATTATTAGAGCAGGCTTTAGTAAGGAACATGCCATGATCATGTCCAGCATTATTTTCCCCTATATGAATGCACTCAACATTTTACCCTTTGATAATTTCTGTGTTTCAAAGCTTTCTATGATCAGAAAAAAGTTCCCCACACTTTTACTTTTCAACTGTAGCACATTTTAAACTTGTGCAAATGCTTTCTGCTCGTGCTACATCTAAAAATTTTTAAATCCCCTGGCTAAAAATTGTGCACTGTTTTTCAGACCGTAGTCTGGTTTTATATCACTTCTTTGAAAAGAATATATTAATGTAGAGTTTTATCTACAAATTCTTATATACATAAGATTATTCATGCAAGTTACTTCAGTGGAATTATGAGTAAAGAGGAAAACTCCACTCACTACAAGATTAATTTCTCTGAATGAAGGGCTGGCAAGGCTCAACCACATAAGTCTCTGCAAGCTGGCAGTGCAAGACAGTAATTTTAAATAAAAAGGTCAACAAAAACCCAACGTGGCAGTTGGCTCAGGTCACTAGCCGCTGTCCTTTTCTCTCCTGCTTTCAAGCTCTTCACACATATACTTGGCTATTCAGTGAACCCAGACTCTGAAAAATGTGCCCTTCCAACTCAGTTCTCAAAAAAAGCTTTCAGAGAAGCAAAAATACCAATAAAAATAGCCTTCCAAAAATACCATACTGCACCTTCAAATCCATGGAAAGGGAAGATCGAGTTTTGTCATGGTATCACAAGTAATGCCACAAGGGTGAGTGTGGGAGTCCAAGATGTGAAAGAATAGTAAAATCAGTATCTGTACCTTCACTGACCTATCTTCAGCCTGCCATGTATAAATTCCACTATATGTTCCAGCAACATGCCATATTTTATCACTATCCAAGAAAACTACAACAATGTGACTTTATTGCATGCCTGCACACTGCCTGCATTAGGTAGTCTCTATCTCTGCAGCTTTTTAAGACCTATTGGATAAAGCCCTTAGTAACCTTGTCTTGTATGAAGTCTTGCAGCTGGCTGTCCTTTGAGCAGGAAGTTGGACCAGAGGCTCCTGAGGTCCCTTCCAGCTTAAGGCATCCTGGGAACACAGCACACAGACATACACAAACACAGAGAACACACACAAATGCTCCTCACCAAATTCCACCCGTATAATCTCTTAGAATTTATGATGTCATAGCTCTACTGAGTTTCCAATACCCTAAACTTTAGTCATATACACAGAAATACCAATATGTAATTAAGATCAGGAGACATACAGCTCTGCCTAATCACAGTTCTTAATGTGGATAATCATATAGACAACAGCCTCTAGTTATCTCCCTGAGAGTAGCTGCCACAATTTTTTAGTTCAGCTAAGTAGATTAGAGACAACAGAACCATGAAGAACCATCACAGCATGTACCTTATTTTTTGACATTTCAAATAAACTTATTCAAAAAGCAGAAAATATTCAGTGCTTGCTTCCTATCAGCAAAAGCAGTCATAAAGATTTTTCTTAGCGTGGTTCAGGGCAAGGACACAAGTGTTTCCACTACCTATGTACTTTGTAGCCTGTAATGCAGAGGCTACACCAGCTGACTTCTGGTTTTTGCATTCAAAGTAAACTGGCTCTCAAAAAAAAGCTATTGGTTTACTTGTTGCATGTTAACTTCAAAAAGTATGTTCCTCTGACAAGGACATTGACCAAGAGAGACTAACTACTGCATCATCTTCTGTCTAGTTCCCTCACCTCTATGCCCAAGCTTACAATGTACAAATAAAATCCTTGCAACATGGTATTTAAAATCTGCCTTTTGCATTGGCTGGATATCTAATCCACTGTGATCCAAATTAAATGAAAAGGCCCTTTCCTAAAGTACTAGGGAAGTCTGTAATGATTATCTCAGAGCAGGTATTTACACTACGTCTTTGGACTTCAGTGGCACCAAGACCAAAGACAGGCGTGTTCTTTACCTGAACAAGAATAAAATTTTGAGTGTCCATTCTAAAATCTTTAAACACTATTTTGTGAGTAAAGGCAACATAGTTATATCCTGAAAAAGAATCAACCTGAAATATCTGGGTTATCAGAGTAGACTTGCAGCGCTAAATACATTGGAAAAAGCAAATTTTTCAGTTGGCCTCAGTGCACATCAACGTGTATGGAATAAACAGCGACTGTGCTTTTGTAACACATCCCTTCTTTGAGCGACAAATGCATAAGAGTGTTATAAATAAATCAGTTTTTATAGGAACAGTTAAACGGTTAATGATGTTAATGAGGTTATCTAGGGCTGAGTGTTATAATTTGTTAGTTAAGGTGTTAATTAAAAATGTTCTATATGCAGTATTAATTATATACGTTGAAGTACAGGTGTAATACTTTTATATGAACATCAAGAGGTGCACACGAGGCTCTTTAATTGCTTAGAGGTACCAGAACATTCCAGGAGAACATCATGTCATCACCCTAGATGTTGCGGCGGTTTTTTATGTTCATTGTATTTGGTTTGTTCCATGTACCCCTGTTTTGCCCTTGGTTTGCTCCCCTTTGTCAATCAGTTAACCCCTCCCCGGATTGATCAAGGACTCCTCTCTCTCTCTCCTGTCAGTTCTCCCCAAACGCTGCCCCTTGTTCTGGAAAGCTCCTTGTTACTACGTTGATGATTTGTTCCCTCAAATGTATCCCCTCCTACCTGCCCTCTCCTTGGCTGCATTGTATGTCCCTCATCCCCAAACCACGCCCCTGTTATTCTGTCATTGGTTGAACCCATGGACCCACCCTGAGATTGTAGGGGTATAAAACCCCTTGTCACTTCTGTTCAGGGGCTCTCTCTGGCCAAGCTCCCTAGGGTGCAGGACCCCTGTGGTTCCAGCTCTTGAGGGTGGAAGCTATTGAGACTCAGGCTTAGCCTACCTTCCCCATCTTCCCAAATAAACTGGGTTGGTCTATAAGGGGGCTAAGTCCTCCTTTTTTGCCGACTCTTTTGCGCCTTCTGCCAACTTGTTTGGTAACTGCTTAAGGTAACTGCCTGCTGCTGCTGCTACCGGGGTCTACCACAGGGGCTCTGCCGAAAGGCACCCAAAGGAGACGCCTGCGACCGGCGCAGCCTTGGCATCCGGGCAGCCACGCGCGGCGTCACCTAGACACCAACTGGAGGACAAGACTAGGCAATGAGACGGACTCCTGGCCAAATGCTTGGCTGAGAATGCACCATCAAAAGGACCAATCCCCGAACCCCCTAGGGAGCCAATGAGATTGCGGATTGAAAAATGGACCAATCCCAGGCCAGGACAAGTTATAAGAACCCTCCCCGGACCCGGCATGAGGTCCTTCTGTGGTGACCCTACCCATAGAAGCACCCAGTGTGGCACGCGCTGTAAGCGACTCTGCCTTGCCGTGTGGTTCGCTGGGCTTATCCCAGGTTCCCGTTTCTGGTTGTGGTTAAGAAAACAGTTAAATTGCAACGGAGTCAGACCATCATTTCTGACAAGAGTATTTAGCAGTGTTCCATTTTCATGTTCATTAATGCCAAAACCAGGGCTTTCCAGTGATCTTGCTCTGCTCAGGACCTACCACAATCTCATGCTCCCAATAGATCATTTCTTCCATGCTAACGCACATACAGATCATTTGAGGAGAAAAAAACCCCTATCCATATCTAAGCTCCACAACTCCCCACTTTCTATTACTTCTCATAACACATAGCGTAGGTGATTTTAGCTTGAGTGTGAAAGAGGGAGTAAAGACAACCCCAGAAACAGATCTTAACACCTAACACATGCAACAAGATGTCTGAGCACAAAGTTTATTCCAGAATTCGCTACTGAACTACTTCCTGAGCGTTAGGAAGTCGATGCCGCTCACCCCACAGCTCCATTTCTCTAAACTGATAACAACTCTATTGCCTTGTTATAATTTGCAGTTTGGAAAACACAGGAAAGCTGTAATGAATTTGGATATTTTTAACCAATGGAGGAGAAGAGTGAAAGAAAAAAATCCCAAGTTTTTAAAAAGATACTCTGCAGCCTCCAAAGCTCGTCCATCTTATGATCTAGCTGACGTCACTAAGATCCAGCCTCACTGTCTAACAGCTTGCACTTACTGGAATTTAAACCTAGTACTTCTTATCTGCTATATCAAAAACATGGAGAAAACATTATTCCCTTAGTCTCTGCATCATCATTCTCACTTAACTTTAATCACTGACTGTAGAAATTATATTGTATCATTATATCATGCAATCCATTTCCTGGATTTTGGAGTTTCAGTCAATGCAGACTAGCAGTATGGGAACTATTTAATATATCAGATAAGCCTAGCTGCCTAGGGTAGAATTCATCACCATTTGAGGCAAGTAACTCAGACTTCGTTTATAGTCCATGAAGTGTTGGCCATGATGCACCTCATCTTCAAGTTCCAAGTCTAAAACAAGTCATAAAAGGCCCAGTTCCTCTTCAGGATTTGGTGGGCACAGGATGACTGTCTCAGCTGTGGATGCATGCATAAGAAACACAGACTCACAGAATTTCGTTTGCAAGGGAGCTTTCAAGGTCATCTAGTCCAGCCCCTCACCCAAAACTAGGTCAGGTTGCTCAGAGCTGGGCCCAGACAAGTCCTGACACCTCCAAAGATGGATATTTCATAAACTCTGGACAAATAGTTTTGTTAATTGCCAACCCTCATAGTTAAAAAAAAAGTTCCCAGATATTTATCAGAATCTCCTGTTTTTCAACTTGTGCCCATTAAAGATGTCTAAAATCCCCTGAGGTCTGACCCCTAATGCAATTAACAGGCTACTGTCTTACAACATTGTGTATTGCTCACTTTATTTGAAGGTCTTTGTAGCAAGCAAAGAGTCTTTAAACTTGTGGTAGCGTGTTTCAAGCATTAGCAAGACAGGGAGTTAAGAAAGGCCTAAAGGTTTCAAAATAGTATTTCTGGACAAGGAAAGTAATGAGAATCCTCCCCTCAGATGCCAAGTACAGAAATGAAGGGACTCATCCAGAAGACGGCTTTCTGTTCAAAATCTACAAATGAAATATAAACAAAATCAATTAGAAAGCCTAGTGTTCATTTGGAGGAGATCCATTGTTAACTGCAAAGACTAAGTAAAGGGAAATTAGAGATGTTACTATGAGACTACAGAAAATATAAGAAATGAAAGCTTCAGAAATGTGAGCTGCCCAGCAACTTCTGAGTAAAATCTATGCATTTGTAATAGACAACATCCATCTGCCTGCTTATAATTCAGGAAAGATCAGTGTTGTTATCAGTATAGCAGAACTTGAATAATGAATTTAGGTGGAGACCATCATTTACACTTCCCATTTGGTTAGAAGGGCATTGTAACAGCTGTTTTTCTCACCAAAAACAGCTGACTGGTAATATTATTTTTCAATTAATGATGTTATACTATGAATAGATTACTGCATGTAGGCATGAAAACAACAACAATTAGTGAAAGAAATTCAGCAATGTAACAAAGTAGGTTTTGGTTTCCATTTAATTGGAGGGTAGGGAAAGTCAGAGATGCAATAAACCCCTTCCAAACACAGTGGAATTTGTATGCTGAAGGCTCTCAGAACAATCCAAGACAGACTGAGTAAACAGATCTAGAAAAAGCGAGAATTAGGGAAGTGTAGAAGGGCGGGGAACAAAGATGCCAAAGACTTAAAGCAGTGTTGAGAAAATCTAAGCGGATTTTGTTTTTTAAATAAGAATGTAATTTTGCACTGAACCCTCAAATAAATAGAGATTTCAGTTATTCAGAACTGAAATGCCGTCATTTCGTGTCTTTACATTGTTACATGCACTAAGCCAAGCTGTGTAATTCCACACTTGGTTGAGTGTGAAAGTAAAGCTTTTTAGTTTTACATTCCAAATCACAATAGAAGAAGAGATGATGATACAAAAGAAAAACAGCCTTATATTAAAAGACAACACCCTACTGCAGTGATGCTTATGAACTCCATTCCATATGTTAGCTTGCATTTCATACTGCCTGTGGAAAACATAGCCTAATTTGTGTGTATAAAATCTGAGATCTATATTAACTAGCCTTAGAGCTCTAACGTACTCCTCTAGCATAAAATGAGGACCAAATCAAATAGCTGAAACAATGACCTCTGGGCACATATGACTACATTTTTAACCCCATCTCTAAGTGACAAAATAATTCCCAATTCTTCTCGGAAGCAAATAAAAACACCAAATAACATGAAGGAGTAAATAAATAATGGATATGACCCAGGAAAAACAAAATCTGCTTTGCAGGTACATGACTTATGAACAACATGTATATTGATAATACATGCTCCACAGCTTGCTATGAATTAATATGTGTATGAATGTCAGCTGGTGCAAATAAGACTGTTTAAAGCTTGGGTTTTCTTGCTCGTGTCATTCTGCTCTACTTTGTGCTCCTTTCCCAGACAATAAGCAGGTGAGCACATTTAGATTCTGTCCATATACAGCAAAACATCAAGAGTTCACATTCCAAGGACTCACCCCTCATGATTTACACCTTGCAGCTTTTCTTTCTTAAAAAAACTATGCTTTACAGCTTTCGCACATTTACTGTTTTACTGTCTTGCCCTGAATCAGAAATTGATGAAAACTTCCTTGCAGTGAATTGCGGGACAGGGATATTGGAAAGCTGATCTTTCTGGTCTTCTTTGATTTCACAAAACTGTATTTTTCTGGTTGGTGAAACCAGGATTAATTTCTCTGTCTGAAAATGCAAAGGACCTCCCACTATCACATCCCCTAAAACTCTCAAAATAGAAATGATAAAATTGCTCTCTTATTTTTCCCAAGCCTGTAGGAGTAACGGCCTGATTAGTAATTCCATGCGTAAGAAAGAAGAGTGCCCCAGCAAACAGTGTGGGAACATGAAACTGCTAGAAAAGAGAAGTCAAGTTGTACACCTTGCCTATTCATTTCTAATAGAATATGTTCTCAGTGGTCAGTTTTATAGAGTAGGACTTTGAGATGTGCAGAGAAAGATAAACACCACTCAAGTACCTATATCCCACCTGGGACACAGGCGAATCAGCAATTTCTAGCAAATTTTTTTTCCCTCATAATACATCAAACTGTCATTTTGCACTTGCTGTACATTCAACATCCTTAATGTCAGTGTTAAAAAAAAGGGGGAAATGCTTCAATGTCAGTGAAGAGCTGAGGGGATGCTTGGGTTATTGAACTGCTCTCTCCCAGAACCACTTCATTTCTTATCCCTCTGCATTTAAAGGTTGTGGATGGTCACCAGCTCTTGCACCCAACAGCAACTCAAGTCAACAGCTGAGAGAAGCCTTTTTCCACAGCAGTATCTCAGTGTCCCAGGTGCTGAGCACCTGAAGCCTGGAGCCAGACAGCCACCAAAGGATGTTTGTCCTTTGTGAAACACAACAACTGGAGGACCAAGACAAGAACTGGGAAATGAACTGAAGAATGGGTAAGCAGACTGCAGACACAACTCTGATGAGCTATGATAAGGCTTCTCACACTTTGGAGCTGATGCTGTGCAGACACTGACTGGTTCTAATCGGGCATCTGCCTGGGGAAGCCACTACCTAGCTCCAGGGTTCTCTGAGAAAGCAAAGAGACAGCCATGGAAATAAAACCCTTTGCTTAATGCTTTATGCTATGAATTTCTGTAAATGCTCCACAGCACCAGCTGAGGAAGCAGTGCATGGGCTTTCTGTTCTGTTCACCAGAAAGATATATGAAAGAAGCTCTGAAAGCCCATGGGAGATGTATTTAATGCAAGTTGTAAAAAACATTTGTACAATATGAAAAAACCAAAAACTTTCATTTCCCTGACTTCTGCAAAGTAAAAGATGAAAAAATACATAAAACTATCTTAGAAATGCACACACTCTTTCTTCAGAACTTTAAAGGCCCACATGATTCAAAAAATAATGTATAAAAATTCCACCAGGATTTGTGCTTATTTATAGTATTCTTCACACATTTTACTGCAGTTTACTTCCTACTCGTTCTGCAGCTACTGAAGAGTTTTGTTATCCAGCTCATCCTTCAGTAACTACATGATGGTCTGTAAAACCACAGAAAATTCTGACTGCTGAGGGAAAGAGAACATAAAGATATTTTAAAACAGTCCACAACTCCATCTTTCATTGTCTCCCCAGTCCACAGCTCCATCTTTGATTGTCTCTCAACGTGCATGCTTTCTATCAACTTTGTTCAATTTACACTTTGATGTCCTGCTTTATTTAATCATTATTTTGGGTTTATGTGGCAATTGACAAACTCAGGTTTTCTGTGACTTTTGAAAAGAGAATGGATACATATTTCTATGAGTTTTGTGATATATCTCTCCTGTGACTGTGAAATTACTTTTTTTTCCCACTTACAGTGCAAGGGTAAGGCCATCTAATTTTCCTGGTGACATGGTATGGAAGATGCCACATACCTTTAGAAACATCCAAATACATGCCAGTAATGCACTGAAATAATTAATCTCCCTTGTACTACATTCCAGAGAAATATTCAGGATAATCAGTGTCTTCCTTTTACGTACCTTGCTTTTTTTCTCCATAGCATAGATTAGAGAGGTATTGTCTTTCAATGCAAAAACTCAGCTTAACCCACAACACCGAAAAACTTCCAATTAAACCACTGGCAATTTTACTAAATTGAAAATGGATAATTATTACAAATACAGTAAAACACTTGAGTGTTTCTAAGAATATTTACTGAACACAGGACATTTTGTAGTCAGATTAAACTAATAATTAATAAATAATTTTGACATTTGTATTTTCACCAGAGTAATTCATATAATGTTTTAAAATGTCAGCAAGGATATAATTTTTTTTAAAGTTATACTTTGACTTACTGGGAAGTACAGAAGAAGTGATCCAAAAAGAATGGTTTCCAACAGCACCAGCCCTGAGGCCCTGATACTCTAGAAGACAAAAGACAACAAAAAATATTAGAAAATTCTCTGTGTGTGCCATTTTGATAAAGGTACCTTCACTTTTGTCAGTATAACACTTCCACAGTAATGTTTACTAAAACACAGTATTAAGCTGTCTGTCAAACTTGCATGCTCCACACTCTTTAATTCACAGGCCTGTTACAATGGTTGTGTTTTACAAAATTCAATTAAAAAAACCTTTTCCCTATATTAAGTACTATTCAATAGACATTACCTGGATATGATTTGAAACTGCTAAATTTGCTCTCAAGTGTCAAGAATTAGGAATAGTGGGAATTAGAGACATGAATTTAACTGTAGAATTTGTTCTGCATTGTTTAAATTTCAAGAAGCCTAGAATATTTTTACTTATTTAATATTAATGACCTGGCCTCCATAATAATTATGAATAATCTACAGTTTTACTGAATATAGAGTGTTTTCTTTGAGTGCAAGTGCATTTAGTTTTCCAGAAATTTTTGTATAAAGATGTTGATTTATTAACTTGTCAGGATTGTAAAATATTATGCCATTTCCTCACTGATTCTAATGTAGTCTCTCCAACATGGTTTTCTCACATTTTAAAATTAAACAAAAAAAAATCAATTATTTTTCCTAATACAAAGTGTATTCCAATAATGGACATTATCTAAAACATTTGGTCTCCTTTTAAGGTCCATCTGGATATTCTTTTCTAAACAAGTCTTTCACACTCTGATCAGTCTTTTCTTATCAATATTGTTTCTGGGCAGCATGATCATAAATAACCTGCTGGGGCAAAGAACTTCAGCATTTCCCGCTCTTCTTCTATAACAATAAATTATCCCATGATTTTCTTCTGTGTTCTGGTAGGGACCATTCTCTGTGAATTCTATCTATGCACTTCTGCTTCCTGCCCTAAAAGAAGTGTGGCTTCCAGAGCAACACTGGAATTCAAAATGAGCTTGAATCCAGGTTTTGACTGTGCTTTCACCTTGGTCTTTGATACCAGGAGAACAGGGGGTTTCACCTAATGTTTACAGATATCACAGCTCTTCTAAATAGGATTCCTTGGCAAATGGAATAAACATTCTAGCAGAAATAAATGCTATTCACAATGATGCAGAAAAACTCAAAACTTCAAATAGAAAATAGTACAACTATTTTTGCATAAGTGTAGAGAAAATAAAAAAAAAAATAGGTTGGAAATGGAAGTATTAGAATTCTCCCAAACTACATTTTTAAAACTCCTGATTTTCTCTAATGCAAAGAGAAAGAGATATTTTAGTACTTCACTTTAAAATACTTTTTTCCTTCCATAATGACCACTATAGCCCAAGAAGTCCAGGAAGAAAAAACTATCCAGTACTGAAGGGATTAACTAGAAAGAACAGGGATTAACAAGAGAGAAAGAAACCAAAACTAATGCAGAATGCTTCAAAATTAATTTATTAAAGATATTTTATATTAGATACACAAGTATTTTCAGCATTCTGTGAGTAATAGTTTTTCCACTAAAAGTTGAAACATCCACTGTATAGACTCTGCAAATACAGGTCCCTAAGGCATGGCTGGGGGCAGGATCACAAATGCTTCACTTTATGGGCATCTGCAACATACACAGCAGTGAATATGCCCATACACCTCAGGAAAAAAAGCCCTCACTTCTTTAAGAAAATAAACGAAAGAAAGGAAACTGATGATAGCCCAAACTCTCCACCAGCCAGTGTTCACCTCTAGAGGCTGCACAAATAAAATACTCTGACGGAATTCACAGAAATCAGGGCATTTTAGGATACAGCCCTGAAATTTCACGCAGTGGGAACTTCTTCCACTTGCATGTAATATTTGTGCCTTTTTTTTCCACTCTTTTTAAACAACTGCTTGGAGTATTTTGAATCTGTCTTGCTTGTTGACATTTATTTTGGTTTTACTTATTTATTTCTCTGGCTGTTCATCTTGTGTTCAGTTTGTTTATTGCCATTTTGTCTGTGTGTTCATTTTCCATTCAGAGTTTCATTTCTATCTTTGCTTATTTGTGTCAGTAAAACTGTCCTTTCTGGATTTCCGTGTCTCACTCAATGGTTACACATTGCTGACACCTTAGTAATACTGCAATTTATTTTTTTTCTAGCTTAATACTAACTTTCACACTTAGCTACCTATACCATTTATTTATCTAGGCCTGCAAAGAGCATTTGTGAAGGACTGATTTATGCCTTAGGATTTGCTAAGTCTTCCATCTATCCATTCTATCCAGGCCACATTAGTAGCCTTTGATATAAACAGTCATTCCTTATCCTTGAATCTCACAAAGTAACACCATTTCTCTGAAAAATCACATTAAGAAAGGAAAGTCATACATGCCTCTTGGCCACTGCTAGAGGGTCATGAATAAATGTTTAACAATTATTTGCACAAGAGAACTTTTTTAAAGTGTAGGTGCCCAAGATGCATCAAGTGTAACAAAACAAAAGCTGAAATGATGTACAGACAAGCACAAAAGATACTGCATTTCAACTGTCTGTGGTCCTAAGCAATCCAGGAAATACAACAGCATTAATTAGCACTGAATTCCTGAATGTCATCACATAAATCAGTGATACATGTGTCAGAGGATTTTCACAGTGGAGAAAAAAAAAAAGAAATTAAAAGCCAAAATAAAATTTAAGTCATCCTGTATTGGTTACATTGTGTAATACTGAATTAACTGAACTGTAGACTTTTAGTGTCAGTCCAGGAAGACTGCAGGTTCCTCCTGGGCCACATGTCACTGTGTATTATATGAGCATAGTACCATGGAAACCCAGTGAGGGGAAAAGGTTGTCATATTTTGGTTTTTTTCACTTTTGTTAAACAATTCTGCCACTTCTGTAATATAAAGAATGACCAAAGAGGGCTGTGATTTACAGAAAATTTCCTTTTACAAAGGTGGTTTCGCCAGAATGTGAGCTTGCCTTTCAGGTAAATCAAGCATATCAGAAACTATTAGAGAAAAAAAAACCAGATACATTTCTTCTTTGATATCAACTTTAAATGCATTAATATTTATTGAACTGGAAAATGTACCTACAGTCCATGTGTAACTGGAAAACACATATGGATACACGACAGAATAGTAGAAAAACAAGGAAATACAGAGAATGGGCACAGGTTTGCTCTGCTGTGCTAAGCTGATGTATTTGAAGTGACTAGAAAAACTACTATGCAAATTGTCTCAAGACAAGTGAAACAAAAAGCGCAGCTGAAGAGAGATGTGAAGGCAATGTGCTCGCTCTGCAGAGCTCCCAGGAGGACCCTTGTGGTGCAGGTGTGGCAGATCCATCCCACCCTGCTCGTGAGGGCATGGGAGATGGGATGAGACCCTGCAGGACTGTATTCCCAAATCTGTCGCTTACTTCTCTGAAAACCCTTCCTGCTGAAATTCTTTTTTTCTGGTCCAGGTGGTTCTTTACTTCTATTTAATGACCGAAGTGAGAAGAGATTTTTGTCAAGTTGCAAATACATGGTCTGAAGTGGAGCTGGTTGAAATGTTTTATTACCATTTCCTTTTCTTACACCTTCTTAACAAATACATTTTCTCCAGTATGACTGTCTTGATTTCTATTTTCTAAAGCTCATTGAAGCATTTTCCTCTCTCTTATCCCATATACCTTTTTCCAACCACAAAGCCACTGCTATCTTTCTTAGTGAAATAGCTGCATGGAAAAACTAAAGTGCTAATTTTCAGGAATTTTATCTCCATTAAAATTTACTTTTAAGAAACAGAATGCAGAGATTCTTCTTTCAGTCTCTGAGGCTGAGCAACAGCAAGATGTTTGACTTTTCTGTTAAGGGACAGAAGCTGGACTTGCCAGTTCCCAGACACTGAAATTAAGAGTTGCAGAAAAGAGTGGAACTACATTTCATTGTGGTGGTTATCCTAATGCTATTCACACCTGGCAGAGGAGTACTGGGGACTAAAGAATGGGCACAAAAGCAACTGGAAGGAGTCCTCTGAATCCTCAGTTAGCACCCTGTAACAGTAGTGTCATAAGCTATTTATTTTCTTGATAATAAATTCAGTGTCTGATTAGGACTGCTACCCAGGAAAATGTAAATGTCCAATTTCATAACAAGGCTTTGCTTTCATTTTATTATTGGTTGAGGTTGGTTAAGGTACAAAATTCAAGCAACTCACTCCCAGCTAACAGCAGGAAACACCCTTCAATTCAAGAGAGAAAGAGCTGTACCTCTTTTGAAAATTTCTCTGTAAAATAGTGAAGAGGAAATTGTGTCCTGCTCAACCTTCCATCACACTGACAAATACTTTTAAGCTATTTGAATCACAGCCTCCTAATACAATGCAGATTGTAACTACATATTCATAGCAAAGGCCAATTTTCCAAAGACAGGCCTCCAGTTACAGGCTGCCACTTAAACTGTATTGACAAATTGTCAGAATTTTCTGGCGTTTGCAGGTTTTGTGCAGTATTCCTAAAACAAATAAATATAATCCTCATGTTCTTTCATTTCCCTTTCAAGCCTTTGAAGCATACTTACATGAAGGTCAATCTTTTTTCCTATTACTAGTTACAGCTGAGCTCAAACAGAATATAATTACTAAATTTACTTTTTACTTGGAAAAAAGTCAGCAAATGCAAAGGCCATCAATCATAAAGCAATTTCATTAGAAGTGCACAAGACATGAGGCATTCAAGAAATCCCCAAATGCTTTATTTTTCAATTCATGTGGCCCTTGATCTTTTCTGTTATACAAGTAACGAAATCTGTTGCGATGTATCACGATGAAGGTAAGGTGTTCTGCATTTAGAAACACGGGCATTGCTGCATCTAAGTTGCACTACACCACCTACAAGACAGACATTTGAGAAAACAGTATTTGCTGGTGAAGAACCCTCACAATAAAAATGGTTAATGTCCCAGGGATATCTTTTCCTGTAAGGGCAGAAATTCCTTCCTTGGGGACATACTGCTTAGATCAAGACACCTGCTTGTCATCAAATAGTGGTGAATATATACATGAAAGAAAATCAGTAATGCTGTAAATAACACCTAAGTTCAATTTCAGCCTACTCAGAGCTTTATGGTTAATTTAAAAGATGAGTATGTACGATGACAGTCATCAAAAATCTGGATCACTTGAAGGGCCTGTTTCACTAGGTTATGCATTCAATTAACATGGAAATTAAATGAAGATTCAAAAACATTACTTTCAAGAATAAAATGCACTCAAATGTTGATAGTTGCTTAATCACCAAGAGATTAAATGGAATACACAAAAAGTCTGATGGAATAGGAAACCAAATTTTAGGAGCAGGAGGTGGGGCTCAGTATGTTCCTCTGTTTAGTTTACAAATAGCTTCAGAATATCTGAATTTCAGCTCTCTTATTCAAAATGGCCTCACACATTACAGAAGATAAACCACAGCTCGCTAAAACTGTCTGTATAAATTGTAATTCAATCACACAGAAATAAATAGTATATGGTAAAAGGATAAAAACCCAACCTGACTGCAAAGTTCAAGATTCATAACATCTCAGAGGAAACAAACTGAGAATGATGTGAGAAGTGTTAGAATAAATCTGATTAAGGTAAAAAAATCTCATTATTTTCATGACTTAGAAGGCAAATGTACTATAGATGAAAATCATTATAATTTCAGATCAGTCAAAACCTCATAATTCTGAAGGTTTTAAATCCAACTTCAGTTTATTTTATTCACTTTTACTTTACAACAGCCAAGTGCTAAACCACTCCAAACTAATACCTTATGATTGCATCTGATAAATGCTGATCCCAAAAATGGTGAGATTTTTCAGCTCTTCAGAATTTATTATGCTAAGTAATCTCTCATTAAGTTCAGATCATGGAATGTATGTTTCACTGGAAATAAAAGTACATTTGTCTTTGAAGGCAATATTGCTATGCATAACTTAATTATTCTTCCTACCACTCTATTGCTGAAAGGCCCAGCCCCAGGAAAGATTCAAATTAGTGCAGAACCTGCAGAAAGAAAAGGTGAAAATGGCTGTGCTATCTACATAAAGTTAAAAGTTTAAGACAAGGGACAGCACATGGATAAGGGCAGATGAGAAGAACAATGGAACAACAACGAAATATCACATTTCAGAATTAGCAATTAGTAGTCCCAGCCTATCAGTATTCCACTCTAAGTCACATACTTTGTCAGCACTTGGATCTGAAGATGTGATATGGAGAGCAGGGGATGCTCTCAAAAACCCTCCACCAAGCATGAGGAAAGTATGAAGGGAACAAGGGGTGTTTTTTGGAAAAGGTAACAAGACGAGGCTGGTGTTGACACTTCTGCATCAAAGAAATTGCATTAGGAGACAGGAAAAAGCTCATGTGGGAGTTGAAAAAACAGAGATATACAGCTCATGTGTGATGTCAACAGGGAGATGCAAGGAGGACACCACAAAGTGGCAGAGCAGTAAATCATGTGCAGCATCATTTCGAACAGACAGGAGCAGGCCCTGACTGCATTTGCCAAGGCCAGCTGAAAGGACATCACAATAGTCAAGACACCAAGCTGAGACAATAAACTTAGATCTGCAGACTAGAAGAAAACTTGTATTAAAAGGGAGCTCAGAAGGAGTTCAGCAAGGCTTAGACATAGCCGGAGGCATAGTGAGCTCCAGAGCCCAAAATGACATTTGGTAACAAGCAGGTTGCTACAGTAACTAAGAAAGCAGTAGCTGGGCTGTCCTAGAGGGAAGCAGGAGGAGATCAAGGTTTATTTTCTGCTATGTTGAAGTTGATGAGATGTCAGAGAAAAATGTCATGATTTTATTCCAGATAGGGGGAGGCATGGCTGGGACAAGGAAGGCAGAAAGCAATCTGACTCTGTTCACAGCAAAAAGTCCTAATGAGAAGCTGACAGCATGAGCCTGCTCCTAAATCCTTCAACCAAAGAAATAAAGAAAAGAATGAAGAACAGGCATATGTTTTAGTCTGAGTGATCTGTGTTCAGCTTGTACCACATGATATAGCCAAAACCAAGTAAATAACCAAAATATTAAAAACAGCACAAAGTTTCTATGAACATTCTACCATTAACTAGAAGTTTTGCAGTTACAAATATGCAGTAAAAAATGCAAGACTTTTCCTAGAATAAGGTTCCCAATACAGTTTCATTTCTACTATTTGAAAGTCCTCAGGCTACATTTTTTCTGGTGTTTTCTTTCCCCGTTTCTTAATTTATGTTACTTCTTTGTTCTTGCTGAGTAAAACCTCTAAAAAAACCTATTTTCTCATCTTCATAAGAGCTTCTCCTTAGCTAAATTGGTTTTTCAATATCAAAATGGGGTCCTACTATTAGACCCTTAAAACAAAAAGAAAGGTCTGCTTCAGACAGAAGTCTTCTCCTGGAGAGGGAGGCATGCCAAAGACCTCATGCAAGCCACCAGGGACTTTGCTATTGCTATTGATTGTACAAGGAAGGTTCACAGCAGGATACAACTCCAAGACAAATAGCAGGATAAATAAATAATGTCACCGGTATTCTGCTGACATGATAGGAAGTCTCTTCACAGCAAATCTGTAAATGCCCATTCAGGAACCCAAATGAAACTTCAGATAAATGCAACTGTCCTGAAGCTACTGCATCAAAGAATCAGTGGGGAAAGCTTATGATCATATGACAGACCACTCATTCTGCTCAGATACCCTATGAGCGCTATAAATACGAGATTCAGCAGGAATCAGAGAATAACAGACAAGCAAAAATCTTAGCAGTTTGCTCAGTTTTATTGATGACTCTGAAACAACTTTGCAAAACTTTTCTATCCTGTAATAGTTGTCATTGTTGGAAAATATTTGCTGGAATTCAAGAATTCAATTACTTAATTTTTCATAATTTATTTTTGAAGTGAAATCATATAGAATGAAATGAAATGAACGTATGCCTTCAAGGCTACTACAGCTTTTTCTTTGGTGACAGGTATATCCTTGGCCAGCATCCTACACTGGAAGTGCACTACCAGCTCCAATCATTTGAACTCTGGGGCTCTGTGTTACAGAGTTTTGTGGAGTACTGGTGGAACAGAAGGTAGCAATGATTCAGAGTCTCTAAAGTCTTATGCAGAAAGACATTAAGCTTAAGAAAGCAAAGGTCAGGAATCAGTTTCAAAGTGGTGCAAACGTGTCACAATCCATGGCTGATGCACATCACTTTGAAGGCAGTGCACTTCTTAAAAAGCAATGAATGTTTTCCAGATGGGCCCTCTAAGGTGTTGTGCCATTCCACTTTGTAGAGACAAGCATTGGCTTAATATAAAGTTATAGAGAAGACTGTAGCTTTTGAATCCTTAGAGCTACTGCTGAGTATTGATGAAAAGTTATTTTTATGACCTACCTTGTCCATTAGGAGCAGACTCTATCTAGAGTACTTTTTTTTTGCTTCCTACCACCCTGCTCTTCTTATTAGCTCTTCTTTATGAGGCTGAACTGAAATCAATGAAAATATTTCATATCTAGATCTTTATTTTCTTCACACTTCAGTTTTCATTAGGCCTAAAGTGTCTGTAGTTTATTTTTTTAATTCACAAGTACTTAATGCCTCTAAACTGTGTATTAGAATGTAAACACATATTCACGTGAAACCTTTGGCCTTATGAAGTGAATGCACACAACACCCTGCAAACAGAGGGCCATGCCTACCAATGCCTGCTGTCAGCACAGCCTCCCTGAGACTCAGCTGCTGCTGCAGGCCAACAGCCCCTCCACTCCTTACCTTGCCAATATGGCACTCTTAAATTAAATTATTTATGCGGGAGTTAAGAAAGTACAGCATCCCTAAAGGGACATCTTAACTACACAGAAAAATGTGAAGGGACGTGCAAATAAAGGAAATGAGAACTCCACTAAAAACAACAGTTTTGTAAACATTGGCAATGTCTTTAAAATTGCACACCTGAAGACTAATAAACTTCCTGAGAAATCACAAGAAACTAGGTTCTCACCCTAGGACAGGATGAAGAAAGGGTGTATAATGCACTGCACAGAACGTGTACATGCTGACTGAACTATTCGGTATGCCCACCAGCACAGCACGTAAAGGCAGCTGCTCCATCTGCGCAAGATCTGTTCCCTCTATCAAGTTTCCACTTCAGCTGAAATGTCAGAAATTGTTGTCTAGGGAGAAAAAGGCAGAATGTGCACCAAAGATGAAAGACATCCAAGCATAAGCACATCAAGATGCCACTGTGGAGTCAAAAAAAGGAAAAAGGATTGGCTGATTTACATTAGAAAAAGAGGTATGTTTGCAAAGCCAGCATGCTTTAATATTTAAAGTTGTATCACACATCAATAGCCTGTGATTACCTCATTCTGAATTACGGTATCCTATCATGCCTGCACTAAGGAAGAAAAGACATTCTTGATTTCTCAGTATTAGAAAGGGGAACTACAGCATAAATTTGCATGTTGCATTTCCTTCTATATGCAGTTCTGTGCAGTGTTTAAAACTGCACTGCTTAGGGACTATCTTCACAGTTTTGAAATCATATTTAGTAGAACACAAATATATTTACACTAAATGGAAAAATGGGATAGTAGTGGCAGAGTGTATCTAGCCACCCTGAACTCCAAACTGAAAAATTTGTATTTGACAGAATAAAAACCATATAAAAACAGTCTGTAGCTATTATTTGCCACAATTCCCTCATGAGAGGGAGAATTATTTATTCCTGTTGATGATTAGCCATGTGGTCCTGTTAACTGTATTTACCTTCATCAGTGTTCAAGATGTGTATTTTCCTCCTTTCATTAAAAATATTTGTATTTCCGTATTTCCAACAGTTCTTGAATGTTCACAAAATGAGAGGGGAGAGGCTGGGGAGGGGGTGGAGAGTGGAGAAGACCATAACAATAAAATGGCATTTAGTTAAAAAATTCCCATATTTGGGATTGGAAATGGTTCTGAGCAGGGCAAAGCCCTTCATTCCAATGGGCTCTATCACAGTCCTTCATCATTGTTAATGCCATATGAGAACTCCATTCCAAATTGCTGTGTTGAACTCTAAGCAGTTTTTCCATTATTTTTCAGTGCTGAAAGCAACCTTTTCCAAGTGTGCTCACTGCTACCAATTTTACCTTGACATGCTGGATTTACATGCAGAGATGCTGGCCACAGGTACATCAGGAAGGTGGAAAGACCAGATCCCCATGCTTGCTCTCAGCTCCCCTATTTTCAGAACCGGGCAGCACCACAAGGTGGTGAGATGAGGGCAGTCTGGCTTTACTGCAACTTCTCTGAAGCCTTTAGCGTTGATCTGAACGAGAATTCCCAGCAAACAAGACTCTTCGGAAAAGGTCTAGCATGAGTCAAGGCTGGCAGCACATTCTCACCTCTCCTTCATCACAAAGTAGCAATTAGTCTCTTCCACTCTATGGCTGAGATCAACTTCTCTGTTCTCTTTGCCAGCAGAGGTTCTTGGCATTTCTTAAGGGCACTTACAACTCCTCAGCAGTTGTATTCTACCCAAGAGCTCCCTGTCTGAGCTATGCAAAGGTCAGTTATTTTCAGCTCTTCTTTCTGATTCATTTGAAAAGGTAGCCTGATGAGCCCTTTAGGTTCTTTACAGGTAATGGCCTTCCACAGTCCAGTACTTTCACAAAAACATGATTACAACGCAGCTGGTTTTCTCTTTAAGGCTTTGGTAGATTTTTAGCCCTATGTTAAGTCTGAAATTAAAAAAGAAGAAAACAAAACTGATTTTTATTCATGGTTCTTTAAATGTTCAGTTTCTTTCCAGAAGCTTTGCTAACCTTACACTGCATGTAATCAATACTGCAGTTGGTCATTCCTTGTTTGAGCTCTCCCTTGGTCCACACAGGACTGCTCACAGATGAATTCTCCTATTTTGTCGATGCTTTTTCTTACAAACTCACTGTTCAGCTTCTCATTTTTGAGAATATTTGTTTTAACATCCAAGATTTCTATCCTTGTCTAATTGGCTACTTTTGTTAGCTTAGTCTCATACTTTTTGCACATGTTTTTTGTACTGATGTTTGCATTATTAAATCAATAATAATGCCACAGCACATAAAGACATTTGCTAGCATCACCTTGAGGTGTTTTGTTCCTTAATTGTTCAACTTAGAGAATGTTTTGTACCTCTGTATGCAGCCATGAAAATCTGACTTGGTAAGGCTGAAAGTCGTTCTGCAAGATCCTCTTGTACTCATACTCTGTCAAAGCCTTTGAGAACCAAGGAAATAAGTGAAGCCCATTCCTTTACAGACTCCACTGTGATTGCCAAGACACATATAACCGTCAAAGGCACTGAACCTGTTCCTTGTTTTGCATCCAGTGTCCCTTTCCTTCTCTGACATTGCAGAAGCCTCACCATCTCCCAGGTCAGATTCAGGAAATCATTCTGTCAGAGCAGTCAAATAGAATTCCAACATTTTCACTCTTGAGGAAAAATCTCTTTATCGCAGGCTTCATCACACAACTGCCTCAGTGGTATTAAACTGGTGCTGTCAGGTGCTGTCAGCCTTTCTGATGGGATTTCACAAATTTTCATCTCCCTTGAGTTTTTGAGCCTCTTGCACCTTGTGTCAATGGCTTCCAGCTTTCACCACTGATTGGCATGAGGGCTGTCCAGAGCAAAGATTCCTTTGAAGTGATCCACACATCTGATTTCTCTTCTGTATTAGCTATGAATAATTTTTCTCATTGCTTAGCACATTTCCCCCACTTACTCTTCTGCTGAAATGGTTCTCTTTTCCCATTATAGCAGTAGCATCATCTCTTTGTTATATTTTTCATCATTTTCTATCTTTCCCTACTAAGCTTTTCACTAGTGGTTTAGCTCCTGCTACTCCTCCTGTGCCTTCTTCCAATCTTTTTTTTTGTTCTTATCATTTTGGAGTTCTTCCTTCTCTTGGCAAAGGGCCACATTTTCTGCCTGTGACTTGCTCCAGTTATGACTCTGGCAGTTTGATAACATTGCTTCTGAGCTGATCTCAGGGCTGCTGAGTCACTTTTCACCCGTGTTTTGACAAAGCCTCAAATGAATTCCACAGCACTGATCTGAGCTTCGTCACAGTATCTTTTTGCCATACCATTTTATTCTTTTGGCCAATTTCAACTACTGCTTGAAGTCACTGCTTTGCAGATTGGTCAGTGGTACCAGTAGTTTGGATCAACTGTGTTTTGGATGAACAAGCTGAATTTTGTTTTGTCACCTATCAAGTTTGCAAGTCTACATGAGTAACTACAAGGTTTTCAAGAAGAAACATGAAATCTAACTTAACGACTCTTTGCCAAGAGAACAAAAGATTTTCTGATTTAGGCTCTAGCGTCCTACCTCACTTCATGGCCTGTGCTGCACTATTAAAGAAGCAGAGAGTGATCCTTCCTGATCTATCCTCCAAGTTTCCAACAATAAAATTATGGCCTTGAGGCACCAGATGTTTCACCAAAACCACTTTGTTTAAACACCCTAGAAATATGGAAACATATCTAGAAATATATATATGTAAATACCCTCCATGATTCCTTCCTATTTGAATTGCTTTATACTTTGGGATCTGTGATATTCTTTACCAGTGAGTGACATAAACAAACTAGAAGTTGTGTAATCCAACTACTTCATTTTTTAAAAACATTTGAGAGATCCCTTGAACATTTGAGAGACCCCTTGATGTTTAATCCCTCTGGTGATACCCTAAGAGGAACCATGAATATGTACGTATGTTCGCATATCAGTATCTCACTGCTGTACATGATTTTATACCGTATTTTCTGCCCTGTCTTTTCCTCTGCCACCCCTTGGTTACCTACAAATAGTGGAGCTCACTTAGTCCCTTGAGACCATAATTTTTAAGAGCTTTTGGTGGCAGACCTTGGAAGAAATACTCTCATACCCACATGCTCATAATGCCCCCTCACAGAGCTACAAATACATTTGTAGGGCATCACATTCTCGCAAAAGCCCACTTCCCACATTTGTCCATGGATCCAGTAGTTCTATTATTTATACCACTACTCTGAATTTGCAAGTGTGTAAGTTGGACCTACTGATCTTTAGTTCTTGTCACTATTATAGGGAGTCCTTATAAATACTGATGTTACATTTCCTGTCTTCCATTGCTCCTCTACTGCTATTCATGTTAACTTACTACACAGTAAATAGTTAAGACGTTTTCTAGACAGAATTCTGAAGAGGATTCTTCAGAGGAACCTTAAGAAGTCCTAGAAGAAGAGACTTAAAACTTCAGAGACTTGTAGAAGTTCCTCTAAAAACAAGCTTGGCTTTTAAAAGCCAGTCATCTGGCTTGCTATAGGCTTTGCCTATTTATTACCATTAATTTTGTCAAGATGTGAGTGGGATCTCACAAGCTGGCATTTAACAATTTCTCTGTAGAGTCTTATTATTACAGCCTAGGTCATTAATAAGGATCATGTCAAAATGGAAGTTGTATCATCACATTTTGTCAGTAACACTGCAGCAGTAATTGTCCAGAAGGTGTCTGTTCTCATTGCCATGCTCTGTGGCAGTGCAGTGCTCCATCTTTAACCTGTGGTTGGTCTTTTAGTAACTGCCTTGGACCTCACATATATTGTGCACTGTTGACAAAACTAGGCCGATGGCAATTTTCCACTGTAAGTACTTCTTGGATGTAAGATGTGCAACCAGTTTGATCTGAATAGCTGAGGTATTTCTTCACTTTCCTAAAATACTTATTATCTGCATCTGCTTTTACTGATGTGTTCATTTTTTTAAGACAAAAAAATGTCTTGTCACATCCTTCATAGGCTAAAGGATGCTTATAGACCTTTATAATTCTTTTTGTGAATTATTATACTCACAATATCACTGCCAAGGTGCCTGGGGCATTTCTTCCCAAGTGCTTTCTGTTGGTAGAGCTTAACTTTTCATGATCTTCAGTTTTTGAAGGTAGTAATTACCAGGAGCCCCCATGAAGTACAAGCATTGAGAAGTCTTCTGCAGTCACTTTTACTAAAGAGGTAACCTGCTCCCATTTGCCTTCTGATTTTACTGATCAACAGTTGGATCAAAATGCCACATATCTACTCTCCATTCCTTTCAGCACTGAAAGGGCCTTAATTTAATGTCTTTTATTTTCAACCTCCATCTTTTGCTCTCTCAGACGCCTTGAAGTTTGCTTCTTGACATAGTAGCAGAACACTGCTACATTTCTGTTAAAATGTTGCATTAAAAACTATTTTTTGCAACTATTTGAATATTGTAGTGCTAGACGTGGGAGAGAATCCAAAGAAATGTTCTTCTCTGACTCCCACACAGCACAATGGAAATGAGCAGTTTAACACAGCAACTTTAATCACAGACATGCATACTAACCTAATTGTGGTTTGCTTCACTAACAGTTGGAAATTCTCAAAAAGGTAGATATTTTCAATATACTTCAATATGTGTTCTTTCATTTTCATGATTTTACCTCCTTGGCAGAGAGTACATAGTGAGCTACTAGCTTTCTTCCTCCACTTCAAATTTCTGTCATTCCCGAATGTAACCAGAAGTTTTCTTATGCAAATACTCATTGTTCTCAGTATGTTTGCCCTTCATACAACTTCTCATTTCATGGTAAACACACAACATCTTTTTCATGCTGTACCAACAGATAAAGAACACTAAAGGAATATGCAAGAAAAACTCAACTGAATGACAGGAAAAGCAATGAAAAATCTATCAGTTTCTATTCCTTGAAAACATCAATCATAATGGAAAGGTTTGTTAATCACCATATTATTTTTTTTGTCTCCTGTTTCCTTCCCTTTTCCTTGTGAGATACACATTTAGAGACAAGCCAACTTTCTTATAAGGTACCAAAACTGTAATTGAATCTATTTCTGGTCAACGGAATGAACTGCAATGTCTCAAAGGCATCATTTTTCTTTCTGGGAAAAAGAATGCTTTGTTTTATGTCTGGTTCTCACTTATTCATATGTCATGATTTTTAATGCTAAGAGGGAATCTGGAAAAAATTAAGCTCAAACTTCTTCCCAATGACTGAAAAGTACTTCAAAAACAACAAAAGATGTGCTTATGCCTCTTTAGTATTGCTTTGGTATTAAAGATTCAGATTCCATGTGTTTGTTTACTCATAGACTACTTTGGAGAAATGACTAATCATCACAAATGTAAAAATGTGGTTTTCATGACTAGCAGGTTTTGTGAAACACAAGATTTCTGTGTTATGTCTAATGAAGAGACATCTTTTTACTGTAGGAGATATCTATATCAGAACATATGGAAGTGTACAAGTGCGAGAGTGCACATAGTTTTACACATCTGATCTCAACTTATTTGTGAGAGAACAAAAATTCCCTATAGAACAAACAATATTTCAGTGTGTAAAAAAGAAGTCAAGCTCAGCTTGCAATAGCATATCACTTTGTAAGTCTAGAAGTAGTTTTCACTCACAAGCTTCTGTCATGATATTGCCTATGACATTAAAAGTGAGTAACATTACCAGATTAAAACCTCACAAAATTGGAATGAAGTTCTTCTACTAAGTTAATGTCGAGTAACTAAACAGACGCCTACAATAAACTTTTCATAACAAAAAACTTTATAAACACAATTAAGTCTGTAATTTGAATAATTTAATACAATATCATCAAATACAAAGACACTGTCAGAAACAGAAGAGGAAAAAAAAAGGCATGTTATTGCTCATTCTGTGATTTCCTGGCAGGATATTAAAGTCTTTCAAAATGAGCCACACATTTGTAACACAGACACCGCAGGATCAAGAAGACTGTGGGATCAAGTGTTCCAAAACCAAAATGGAAATACTTATCTAGTTATAGAAAGTGGATGAAGCTATTAATTTCAATAATGTAGCATACTGTGTGCACACCTACGTCTCCCAAATGTAGGTAGTGAATATATGCCAGCTTCAGTTAATTTCTTTTTAGTAAATTTGAAGTTTCAGACAATATTCTGCATTTACTGAGGCAACAGTGAGATTCCAAGAGATGTTAGCAGATTTTGAATGAGGTAAAAACAGAAAGTTCATTAGTTTAGTACATAAATGCTGCATCAGCAATTTACAGACAATCCATAGTATACTCATGCTTTAGTGAAAAAACTAATAATCTTAAACCATAGAATCACATTTAAACTCTCTAGGAACTAGAATTATTCGGAAACATTTCCCTTTGCCATAATTATTTTCCACGTAGTCTCTCTAGTATATTGAAACCAAGCCCCATTCCCAGTAGTAGTAAAGCAGAGACTCTCAAGATTCCAAGTTTCTAAAAACCTCATGTCCCCTTAGATATGTGCATAATTAATTGGCCTGATTTTCCGAAATTTCTTAGCAGTTTCCTTGATTTTTGCTGAACATCTATAAATGTAAGCATATTTCATTGGAAGAGAAAAATTGCTCAGCTTTTTTTTTTTTTTTTTTTTTTTTTTTTTTTTTTTTTCCTCCTGAAACCACATAAACAATTTAGGGAAACATTCCTGTTTGGAAATCCCACCCTCTCCCTGAGCTGAGCTCCTTGCCTGAGAAACTGACTCTCAAAATGGGAAGCCACACACCCAAGATAAACAAGCATGTACCACAAGGTGAGCAGGAACATCAAAGTGAAACACCAAAGCGGATTTACCTTTGCCTTGCGGAAATGGTAGACCACCAGCATGCTTATGAAATCCAGCAGCATACAGAGGGTTTGGAAGGAGATGATAGCCAGCCGTAAATACTTGTCCTCCTGTGCGTAGCAGGGAGTATCATCTGTGCAGAAAGAACATCCTTCTCTGCAGGGCAGGCAGGTGTAGACTTCCTCTGACAATTCGCCACCAGAAAAGCGATTTTCTCCATCCTTTCCTGAAAGCGTCAGAAGAGCGAGGGGAGACACCTTTAGTTGTACAGGATGGGGAGTTCATCACCAGTCCTCTGCTGGGCTTCCTGTCCCTCCTATTCTCTCTCATTAGGTTACAAAATAGCTTGGCCAGAGCTGCTTTTTGCACAGAACCATCCTTTGTAACACCCAGAAAATGCAGACCAATCTGGACATGAGGGAAAGTGAGCTTATTAAACATCAAATGCTTTCCTGTTATATTTAAAGTGGGCTAAATCTGAATGAATGGGGAAAAAATTACATTAAATATTTGAGAATAAAGAAAGGATTTTACACAGACAGGTGAAGGCCAGACCCATAAACTACCTAATGTCCATAGTACAAGCTTTGATCCTATTTCAGGTTGTTCCTCATTTTTATAAAAATTCTATCTAGTGAATTAATGAGCTTCAAATTAGATGAAACATTTCATCTTCTTATTAACATTTGTTCAACAGGCTGTTTCATGATTGCACTACCCTGTCCTCAAAGCAAAACCAGTACTTAGACTAAGTATAATTTTCCATTGTTCACACAAGCACAGCAGGAAGAAATCCTATTGGAAAGTTAATATTTTGTCTAGGAACATCAATGACTCTTGAGCAGACATCTCATCCATCAAAGTGAACCCATCAACCGTGCACAGAGAAGGATTACTAATTTCTCGATCTATGACACTTGCCTATAAACCCCTGTAAGGCTTCTTACCATACAGGCCACGAAGAGAGTTAAAAGGTGAAAGAGAAAGGGGGCAGAAAAAGAAAATTGTTAAATAACAGGAAAAACTTAATTTGTTGAAAATGTTCATTATAGGCAAGACAGCCTTAGGAGCTCACAGAAACAACAAGAGAATGTGGCTGAAGCCAAATCAATAGTGTGTTACAGTGTATGATAACTCCTCTCACTTTTCACAATTCTAAAGAATTGCTTCAATTTCTTTGATCAAAATTCTCCTTCTCTGTCAGTGAAAGTAGTAAATCATACATTTCTGAGTCCTTCAAGAGACAGCCTATTCTACCTGTGCTGCACATGCACATAGGCTTAGGTAACTGTCTTCAGAGTTTTAGCTTGAAAGAATTGAAGCAGAAGGTTATCTACAAGGGTAATTGCTTCTTGTTTTCTCAAATCTATGTCTGAATGTGCATGAGCACACACCTGCTGCCAGGCAAAGCCCGGGAAAGGGACAGAGGCCATATACTCAGGTCTGTTTATCTGGCTTGTTGTCCAGCAGCCCCGTGCTCCTTGTCCTCAGCGTAGGATGCTTCACTCCCCCATCCCAGAGTGAACAGGGAACAGGATGGTACTTCCCATGCAGATCGTGACTTTCTCCTTGGAGCTTTATTCTAAACTAAGATGCTGGAAACCTGAATATAGCAGAGTACTGCTGACTCATGTTGGAAGTCAGATTTTTAGATACACGGAGTCAGCAAGAAGAGATCTCGTGCTTTTTTGACCCAGACTGTGTGAGGCAAGAATGGCAGTCTTGGAAAACAACCATGCTTGGGCATACCAAGCAGATGGAGAACCTGTAAGGAACACTAATGTTGAAGATATTCTAGGATTGGAACTTCTCTTCAGAGCACACACCCATGAACCTCAGCCCATCCTCATTCCAAGAGCTTTAACAGAAACCACCTTCTCCAAATCTAACATTAGATCCCTCCCTGCTTAATTACAGCTAAAGCAACAGACTCACACTGTCCTCTGCCACAGACAGAAGTCAGTCTCCCACCTCCCATCTCCATACACAAACCAGGAGTGCATTCCCTACTGTCCAAATTTTCCATTTCAGTTCCTCAACATTTATGCTCCTGCCAACCTGTTTTCCCACCACATATCTGTTCCTTTATCATTTCTACAGCTGCCCTTCAATTAGCCCATCTCTTTAAGACCTCATATTTCTGAGCCCCATGAGCCATTTGCTAATATATTTTTATTGTGTCAACTAAACAAATTATTTGCAGTAGAAGAACCTACACACTGAAAAAATATATTTTAAAACCCACAGTTATGAGACTACTTGTCACAAATATTATATGAATATGCCTTGAAAATTTTGCATGATCCTAAACTTGATGCACTTACTTTATTTCTTAAACGTTCAACCTTTTAAGTCATTGCAAATACACTATATTCCATTCTGTCAAGCAGTTTCTTATCTGAATCATATGTAGAAGTTTCTTCATGTGGATGCTCCTCACATACTACAGGGGTAAGAGTCAATAAACAGCTGCATGTTGATGTAAACATCCCATGGATATGACTTTAGCAAGCCTTTGTTTACATGTGTGTGGTGTCATGTGTAGAGATTGGGACGGGCTGCCCAGGGAGGTGGCTGAGTCACCGTCCCTGGAGGAGTTTAAGGCAAGACTGGACATGGCATTTAGTGCCATGGTCTAGTCTATGGCAGTGTTTGGTCACAGGGTGGACTCAGTGATCTCAGATTGTGTGATCTTGTCTGTTGTATACAAAGGAAGATCACTGGTGCACATCTTCTGCACTGTCTGCCAGGACTGATTTTTCTGTGAATATCTTTTGACTATGAAACGGAGGTGGAGGTGTCTGAGGAATGACTAGACGAGACACTCAGTGCTCTGGTCTGGTTAACAAGGTGAGGGTTGCTCACAGGTTGGACTTGGTGATCCTAGAGGTCTTTTCCAATCTACTGCATTCTGTGATTCTGTGTGACTCTTCCTTATAGCTAATAAAAGAAAGATCAAAAAAATGGGATCTACTTGAGATTTTCACAATGTGATAAGGAACAATTAACAATTCCTTTTTTTTCTTTTTCTTTTTTCTTTCTCCTTGACAAAATGAAGAACGTTTTTCTTCATTTTTCTTCCCCAAGAATTTTTTTAAATTCTTGGGGAAGAACTGTTCATTATACACGCCACTGACAGGGATCTTGTCCACTCACACCCTTGCCCTGACTGTATGTCTCAGGGCACAGCTGCCCAATTCATAGTCGAACATTTCTGTACTTTTTGTCTGGTCCTGTTCCCACACCAAAGTCAATGTAATTCAAAACACAGACAGTCCAAGCCAAGCCTGGAGTGCCTCTAACAGCACTGCTGGATGTTTCATTGTGCCTTCTCCTATCTCAGTAGATCTTTGGGATTACGTCTCCCGCAGTGACTAAAAACGGTTTTTCCTGCTCAAAATATGACAAAAGATTCCAGACACTGGTAAGGTAGGTGGACAAGAAGTCATTTCTGATCTGTGTAAGGCAGCAGTAGTTTTACCACTGTCACAAATGAGATGGAAGCAAACACTGCTGCAGGAGTTAAAACTGAAAATGAGGAAGGTGTAAAAAAAGGAAAGAAGAGAAGAAAAAAAAAATGCAGTAACCAAAAAATAAGAAGGATAAAAAGCAAGGAGAAGAGAACAAAGCAAAGTAGGTGGCAAGTAGGAATAGGGACACAAACTAACATGAAGTGTAATAAGATAAACCAAAAAGCTTAAATGTTTCAGCTATTTCCACTCAACCATATTTTTTTTCTAACTCTTCTCTCTTCTATCCTAGTCTTATTTTTCTGTCTGATTGGCCCATCTGCTTTTGAAATGTTCCCCTGAGGGTAACTCTTCATCAGCTTTGGTTCTCCTAAGGACACTTTGCCACGCAAGGGATGCCTCAGCAGCTGTGACATTGCCAGCTGAGATCTTCCTGCAAAGTAAGAATGGCACCACAGACTGCTGAGAGCCAGCGCAGGGACTGCTTTGTCCCAAACCAAATCATCCCACTCCAGTCAGAACTCAGCACATGAACACAGAGATCACAGTGCATGCTCAGCACTGGGCAGAACCAAACACTGATTCTGCTCCTGTTCTATAACAAAGTAAATTAGGAACACTCCAGTTGCACCTGTAATGTTGCAGTAACTTGGTGAGAATGCAACTGGACCTTTGGCACCCAAACCTGGTCATCATACAACCTTCGTATGTGCAAAGACCTGCACGTGTGAGTTCTGTTGAAGAACCAAAGCCAACAGGTAGGTGTAAAACAATGGGAATTCCTGTTGAACTGGATACCCCTCTTGGAAATTTTTATGTGATCATAGCAGTGTTAGAGACAGCAAAGTCCCATATTCAGACAAAACAGCCACTTCTGGTTCAAGCAGGGCAGGTTCCACATCCAGACAGCAAGACCTGAGAATTTCTGCAATATATGGATGATGCGTTGCTAAAGAGCAAATTTCAAGGCTGAACAAAGCACTGCTGTTCTGCTAAAGATTTTCCAATGCAAACCTGATTACCCCATGAGACAGGGAACAGAAGTGCTTTGGAGAAGGGTGTTACAGGAATGTTACAATGTAAGTAGTCATCAGTTAGTCTATTCTACCTATACTAATAGTGCTACCTAAAAATGAGCCATTAGGAGAAAGTGCATAATCATGTACTCAAGCACTTACAGGTTAATACAACTTGTGTACATGAAATGGTTTTTTTTCTAAAATCAATTTCCAACGTCAAAAGACACCCTGGAAATATGGTAATAACTTTATGCCCTTCTAGTACCCAAGGTCCTCATTAAAATTTGCAGAAAAAATAGACAGGTTTTACATATTTTGGCACTGTCAGTTCTAAAGAACGAATGCAGACTTGTGAGGGAAATGCCCTCCTACTTCCTATTCAATAAGAGAACGGCCTAAATTCCAGCTGTGCCCGTCCCACACAATCTTTGGGAACCTGCAACACATGCAGCCTCCCTGGGAGCAATACCATGCTGCTTTAAAACAGAAAAGCAACTAATTTCCAGAATCTTTCCTACACAGGACACTGTTTATGCAACATTGCAGGTTTCCACAGAGCCTACCAGTAAACTGTGTAGAGTCTTCAACATCTCTGCAAAGCCATATGACACAGTTATCTTTCCGACTCAACCCAAAACATTAATCTGGGCCAAAAGCAGAACCTTTCCCCCACTGAAAAACTGGACACTTCAGACACAATGTGCAACTGTAGTTACC
The DNA here is from genome assembly GCA_013390045.1 of Picathartes gymnocephalus. Lineage (NCBI taxonomy): Eukaryota > Metazoa > Chordata > Aves > Passeriformes > Picathartidae > Picathartes > Picathartes gymnocephalus. The sequence continues at coordinate 35,991 of WEKY01059650.1, forward strand.
CATACTTTGCTACAGTGCAGAATCCCAGTATCATTGAGAAATGCTCCCATTTCAAGACACAACAATCCAATTTTTCAATCGAGTGAAGTACAAAACTGGTCATTTTTTTTATCTTCTTTCTTATATCCTGAGACCTGCAAATCTTTGCTGCCTCTTTATTTTCTTCCACTAGGAATACTTTCTAAATGATTAACATTCCTATTCAGTTTCATCTCTTTTATCATCAGATTTCACCAACCTAGCTCCACAAAAAGATCTCCAGGTCAGACAGCTTCTGTCAAAACTGCTTGCAGAATTCGTGTCTAGAATTCCTATGTTAACATGATTTTGAACCACCAAATACCTACTACAGCCATTTTAGCCATGTCATTTTTTCCTCTTTTCTTTTTACGGAATGCAGAGGTGTGACAGGGCCAAGTTTCCTTTGAACCACAGGCTTTTCTCATTACTTTAGTCATTTCCATTCTCACTGTTCACTTTTTGAAATCATCTATAGAACTTGGCAGATGGAGCTGCATCTGGATGAATTTAAAAAGTTCCTCATTACTGTTTCAAAGCTCAGGTTACCTCACAGCAACAAAGGCTCAAATCAAACTGGCTTCCCACATCCTACAATATCAGCATTTACAAACTTCCTTGTGACAAATTTCACTTTCTTAGGAGCTAAACAGCCATTTTAAGGTGATTTTATACGCTCTTCATTCTATAGCAAATGAAGAAAAGATGGAGCTATTGCTTTATCCATCTAAAGATAAATCACCCTCCAGGGGAGCCATGCTCTTGATGCTGACTGCAGTTGATACCTAGCTGACTAATACATACCAAGCAAATATATTTTGCACAACTGATATGAAATTAAAATAATCTCGTCCCTAATGACCAGTGTTGATATGATCTCTAGCCACATTTTTTGTGTGTGTTCTATGGCATTTGGTATGAAGTTTTCTTTATATGTTCTCTCAAGGAATTAAACCCTAACTCCACCACAACTCACTGCCCTTCAGGAAGAACCTAACATCATCCTTACTCTAGCAAAAGAGAAATAGCACTGTCACAAGGCTGCCTTCTGCAACACTTGAAAAGATAAGGGAAACACTCAGCAGATAAACTGTTGAGCAAATTGAGCTATTGTAGCGGGTTGAGTTTTTTCCCGGCCAACGCACCAATTTATGTAGTGGTTTTACGTACGCTGGCCCCCTGTGATGAGATAAGGATTAAGAGAAATGTAAAGCAAGTCCAAACCTTGAAAGATAAAAGATAGTTTATTAACAGAACTACGGACAAAAGAAAAAAACCAAAAGAAAATCAACCCCTAGATGTTTCTCCCCCCACCTTATTCGTCTTTCCGTACCAACACTTCTTTTTCCATCAACAACCTAAGAAACCAAAACTTAAAGGTCTTTGGTCAGTTTACCATCTTTGAAAGAAACTTTTATCAGTTCAGTTGGAAAAAGGAGTCTCTCTAGTTTTACCAGGTGGATCTTCCCACAAGAAACATAGTTCCTTTTGTGGGGTTTAATATCACAGTGAACTCCCGCCCGGAGTCTGTCCAACTGTGACACTCCTTTCCCCGATACACAGCCTTTCC
>WEKY01059650.1:38650-76262 GCA_013390045.1 Picathartes gymnocephalus
ATATATACAGGAGATATTATATCCCCTATATATATATATATATATATGTAAGTAAGTATACATGAACATTAAGTGTTGAGGTATTTCTAGAGGTATTTCTCTAGGGGAACAGAAACAGCTGTTTGCACACAAGGCAGGAGGTAATACATGCAGTCCTGGACCAAGCTTGGTGAAAGTCACTCACTGCCATTCCCTGGATATCTCACACAAACTGCTCTCACAGTGAGAGCTGATGACATGAACATCTGGCTAAAGGATGGTGCAAAGAAGCTGGGCTTGAGGTGAACCTGAAAGCAGGAGGCAGGGAAGCAGCATCTTGGCACCTGTGACAGAAGCATGAGCTCTACCAGTACAACTGCAGCAATTTCAGCACAAAATTTGTACAGAGATTAGGTCACATAATGACAACAACAGACAACAGCTTTGGGCAGGTGGTTTGTCTGTTTTCCCTGACAAGCAACGACCGAGCTCTGTTTCTCCTGTTGTGGGAAATTCAGTCTAAGTACCATACAATGTGTGTCCTGGGCATGTGTAGGATGTATGTCATCCACATATCCAACCCAACACACTCCCAGGCTTGAACCATCTCTATTACCTCATCAGCACATATTAGAGTTTGGATACTCCTTTGAATTCTCCTTTGCAAATGAAGCAAAATGAAAACCATTAAAGCCCGCACAAAGCCAGAGGCTAGGGCATTCTCATTTCCTCTGGCTAAACAGAAAATGAGTAGATTAATTTCCAGAATACTTGTGCATGAGCACAGATGCCAGAAATCTCTATTTTCCCTTAGCAAGGCTTCTTTTCATGTTTTTTAATTTATTTACAAATCAAATATTCTTCAAGTGGGTATGTTTTACAGGATCCTCAAGAGTATCCTGAACGACAAACCAAAGGGCTAGAACTCCTTAAGTGATTATATAATCTGAGAGTTGCAAACCACTGGGATTTTACTGTATAACCCTGACGAGGATAAAAAGCAGCCCTGCATTATTAATGCTAGCTCTGTTTTCTTTTTTTTTTTAACTCAAGCAAAGGCACTTACTCTGAAAGCTGTTCACTGAGAAGATGTTGGGATGATAGAATCCAGCCTTGCAAATACATTTGTAGGCTCCAAGCACAAATCCAAGGCCTTTAATTGGCATGCACTGTGAGAAAGGAAAGAAAAGAAAAGTCATGCCGATGATCACACAACCGTATACTCAGATGAACATTCAAGCATAAAACCATTACAAGATACTCTGTGCAGTCTTCTAAGAACAAAGAGGCACTCTTTCCAGACTGACAGTATTTTCTCAGCAGTTTTTTCCCACAGTCATGTATCACTCCAGCTTTTTTGCCTTGCTGTTCATCTCCAACAAACAGCAAAGACAGCTATAATCAAGCCTGTCCCACTGATAAACTGACCAAGTGACAAATTTGACTCCTGCACATTCGATCTAGGCAGGACATTAGACAGCTGTGGTTTTTTCCTGAAGGGTTTCCAGCACTTTTCCCCAGCACAGCAGGTGGGTTTCAGACACCCACTGGAGCTCACACTAAGTGAGGAAGAACACGAGCACCTGCAGCCAAGCCCCAACCGTCTGCTGGCAGCACATGCCAGTGCCCCCACAACCACAGCAAAGTGGAGATAGCCCAGCTAAGAGAAAGACAACAACTTGTTATAGAAAATGGCTGCAGACATAAATCTGACCTGAGTGAAAGAGAGAAAACCTATGCCAAAAGGAACCCCATGTTTTTAAAATCTCTTGTAATTTTTTGAGGTACCAGTATGTGAATCAAGTTTTGTTTAAACTCAGCTTCGCTCTTGCTTAGCTTTGACATCAGGTCAGCCACAGCAAATTTATATACCATAACAGAACATCTCCTGTCAGACCATTTCTGTACATCAAATGGACTTTGCCTAGTACAGAGGAAAGAAACAGTCCAGCAACATAAAGGTAGACACACTTGTAAAATGATGATTCCCAGTACAGTTTATTTCACTTCATCAGATGGAAGTAGACTACCAGACTAGATGCCTTTCCCATGAGTGCAGGTGTACCTAGAGTGTAGGTGTACCATGAATATGAACTAGACACTAGCAGTTCCCCAGTGACCAATTGAATGATTTAACTAAAACAACCTATGTCCTCTCACCTCTATATTTTTCACTTGTTTGTGACTGTCTGTGACTTTAGGATAGGCTTCAATATCTAACTGCCTGTGACTGGGAGGAAGATGCAGAGGACAGGGTTCAGTATAAAATACCTGAGTACAAAAAACCCAAATGTACACCAAGAGAGGACAGTCTGCACTGTAGTCACTTTAGAAAAACTCAGGAAAAAAAGGAGTTTCTTATTATCTCAAATTTCAGCTTTGTGACATAATTCTACCTGACGTTAGGGAAGTTACTTTGCTTTTCTTTGCCTCAGTTCCCCAATGGCATCATCTCTTCTCACACCCTTTGCCAATCTGATGTCAGTGCAGGCCTGTGGGTGTTATTGGAAAACAACTAGTAAGTAGGAAACTGGTATACAAGGAAACTGAAAATGCATTCAGCCTTTGTATAAGCATGAAAGAAGAAAAAAAAAAAAAGGAAAGAGAAGGCCCCAAACTCCTTTTTTTTTTTTCACACTTTATCTTCACCCTGCAGAAATGTGACTGTTGACAGGGCGGAAGACAGGAGAAATTGAAGTGGGATTAGCCTGTGCGCAAGTACAAAGACAGCCAAACCTCTTTAACCAAGCACAGAAAGGTAGTTAAAGTAGTAAAAAGACTTTTTCAGAGAAAAACTCTCTTCTGCATTCCGCTTCTTGCTTTGTAAGATGAAGATACATGCTGCTGTAGAGACTCCTTTTTGAAGGAAAGGAAGAAAAGAACTAGCTCCTACTGTATTGTGTGAATGCTGCAGTAACCCAAGTACCGTATTCATAATCCTTTGCTACTGAACAAATTCACAGAATCATAGAATTGTTCACATCAAATATGCTGCAGGCTCATCAATCTGTTCTGCACTAAAACAAATGCTTTACTGATAATCCTTTCACAAACATCCAATATTTATACCAAATAAAAGTCTGTAACTTTTATTTTATTGTCACTGACCAGAACCTGAAAATGGACGAAATACTTCAAATGATATTATCTTTCATTGGTCTAGGACAATATCCTTTTTCACAGACTTTGGCAGCTGTAATACAGCTAAAAAACTGCAAGTCAAATTCTTTCTTGCAGTTCACATAATCCCAGGCAAAGATGTAGTAGGGATCAGAATATCATGTTGACAGGTGGGATGGAGAAAAGGAAAGAAAGAAGCCTAGATCCCTCTAGATGCAATTTCAAACTCTGAAATTCCACTGTGCTCAACATTGCACGGAAAAAGAACTATTTACAGTCTGACTTTTTAAAAGAAATTGCAGCATCTAGGCAGGAAAAAATCACTAAATACCATGAGAACAAAACCAGGAAAAATACTTTCTCTGGAAAGAAAAAAAAAAAAATCATCCTTTTTACAAAAGATTTAACAGATAATATTTTATTAACCAGTGGTGGCAAATATTATGGTGGAAAAGGTAAAAAATAGACTGTTTTCTGCTGTACAAAAGGAGCTTAGCAAACAAAGTCCAGATTTGTTATGTTTATTTACAGAGAACGGCTTTTCCTGGCTGTCTGTAGGTCAATCTCCAGGATACATAGCAGGCAGAAGGAAGCAGCTCTTGCCCTTGCCCTGACAAGTGGCACCTGGTTCCAGCAGCCCCAGTGGCAGGCTCTGAGGCCAAGCCTTGCAAAGCTGTACTAGCTCAGCCCACAGAATTGGCCATGGGCTTCAGACCTCAGAAGCACAGGAACTGAGTGATGCACAACAGGCTGTGCAGATATAGACAGTAAAACACTAATCTGCTGCTAAGTTACTTAAGATTTGATCCGTATAGAACTTAGCATTGAATAAAAGTAGATGTATGAAAAATATCTGCTTCCACATAAGCAAAAAAAAAGGAAGCATAAAACTGACCTGGTTTCAAATTTCATTATAAACGTGAAAGCAAAGCTCTGGGAATAAACCCACCGTATTCCTGAGTGTTTTTGCCTCATTGCTAGTCATCAGCTTTTAAAAAATCATATTTTATTCAATTCATAAAAGCAGCTACCTTAGGTTGGATCAGAAGCTCTATTTAGGCTTGTATCACACCTCCTATGTGCCAGCAGCCAGTGCTGAGGCAAACGGTGAAAGATGCAGGTGACTATTGAGTGATCCTTCACCAATCTGCCCTTCAGGACACCACACTCCTAAATGGAATTTGTATCACTTTAACTTCCAGCCATTAGTTCTTATACATGGCTTGGTTACAATTAAGATCAGCTTTATCATCATGTTTGCTAAAGAGAGAGTAATAGGCATCTATAGAATACACAAAGCGCATTTATTCCACCTGTCTGTTCCATGGTACTATATTATTAGCTTTATTAGTATAATGTAGTGACTCCCAAGATTTTTATAGTAAGCTTTAAATCATACATTCAGCTCAAAAAAAATTAGATATTCCATGAATATTTATCTTGAGATTATTTATAAACAAATAGCTCTTGAATCAACACAAGATTCTAACACATTTAAACACAACATCTGAACCAGTTTTGAAAAATCTGTATTGGTTTAATTTTATGTTGCTTGTTTAAAGGACAGAGTTGGTAAAATATAATGTGATAAAGATTATCTCTGTTGGAAAGAAAATAAACCCTTCAAATAACCTGTGCAATTGCTTTGGAAGTCTGAGCCAAATCTTCTGGCACAAGAGAGACAAAGCCCTTCAACAGATGTGATTAGCCAGAAACCAAGTGACAAAGTGTTGAGCAGACACACAAAGCAGGTGAGACATCCAGAAGGAGAGAAAAGGGCAAAAACAAACTAGTGGTTTAAGAGAAAGCATGTAGCATCGTGTCCTGCATGTAATTTAGAAACTCAGATGAAGAACTAAACAAATCCATTCTGTGACATTCTGAAGTAGAGGGGGGTAAACCAGTAATTTTACAAATTAAGAAAAAAAGAGAGAGAAAATGGAAAAAAAAAAGAAAAAGAAAATAAAATGAAAAAAAAAAAAAGACTAAAAATGCAGCCAACCTTGAGTTGGGTATTTCAAGTTTTTCAAAGAGCAGCTTTCAAAATCTGTATTTCCACATGCATACCGCAATGGGAACATCTCCCTTTTCTAAAGTCAACTCCTTGCTCAAAGGACATAGTAAGAGCAATGTCATGAGGGATTAAGCTTCACAAAGATAATACAAGTAAGCCCATGTTTCCTTGTTCTGGTTAGGGGTAGCACGTAAGGGATTTCTAGAAAATGCAATGTATAGGGTAATTTTGTGCCTGGCACACAACAGCAGCTGGAGCAGTTGGTGTCCTGCAAGACCCCAGGAGGATTTTTCTGATCCTGTCTACCACTCACATCAAGCACTCTCACTCATTAAAACAAACAAACAAACAAAAACAACAAAACCCAAAAAAACCAAACAAACAAGTAACAAAAGAAACAAAACAAAAATAAGATAAAAGCTGAAGTCTCTTTGCCTAAGTCAATGACAGCCCTGTCATTGAAAAGACTTCACCCATTGTCTTTTTTCGCTTCATTTACCCTTCAAGACCAGAGTGTTGTGCTACAGTGTGTTTGCAGCCTCACAAGCCAGCAGTGAGCACATCCACGCATCCAAGAACCTTGTGCATCACCTGGGAGGCCCTGCTTGCCTCCAGACAGGTTAGGAAGCAGCCAGCTTGCCAACCACACTACTCATTAACTTTTCTTTTCAAATGCAACATTTCGGTTCAAAGAGACAGGACAGGGTTGGCCACTCCATACTTTTACTGCAGGGTTACTTAGGCCTCTGTAGCTCTTCTCCTTTCTGAATGCATTGGTGGAGTTAATTACTTTTTATATTCAAGTTAAAGATGTGTTTTCCAACAACAAGACCCTTAGAATAACATTGAGTTATTTAAATCTGAGTCAGTCAGAGCACAGTAACAGCTGATCTGATTCAGCTTAGAGCAAAGGTAGTTGTCAGGACAATATTTGTCCTTATAGTTTGATGCTTTGCTAAAAATTCTTTAGTGCTTTTTAATTTGATTTTTTATTATTCTGATTTTGGTAAGCATGGTATGAGAATAAATAGTGATGGAAAGGAGCCTCAGCTCATTCACACATATAATGTGACTACTGACAAACCATGAGCTGAAAAGTTAATGTCTTTCAGTAAATATAAGGGACTGTAGAGTCTTTGACATCTAATTAACCTCTTTTGAAATGTGACTCAGTTTGGTGATGAGGCTGTATGTTTGAGGACACATAGGATTGATTCCCTTCTGGTTCTCTGGTTCTCTTCTTCACCTCAAAGATGATGACGTTATCAGCCCATTGGTGGACAAACATGACAAACATGCAAGCACTAGTGAAAAAACTATAACGGTGGAAGTGGAGCATTTTGCAAAGAAATGAAGAGAGGATATCAGAAATACGTACAAATCATAGTAACTTCTTGGAAGATGGTGAAAGGGGAATAAGTTTAATTGAGCAGTGTTTGAAAGCAGGTTACTTGGGGGCCATGGTGGGGCTAAGGAGCAGAAAACTCATCAACAACTGATGTCCTGCCCATGGAGAACCCATGGTCAGCTTACAAACTAAGCTTCCCACAGTCAGGATCCTTTACAGACAAATCAAAGTACAAAAATTACAGCAATCTTCAGAGGATGGGTAGCTTGGACACTCATAGGTTCTCAGCAATGACATTTCTTAAGATAGATTTTTCATTACTGCTGAAAATACCTGTTATCTACAATCAGACTACTTTAAAAATAAAAATCTCTTTATTTGATAGTCTGGAATTGACATTGATAACCTGAACATCATTTTAGAACACATCAAATTTCACTTCTGGTTAACATACTAAACAATAAAACTACAATTTCTCCTCTTCTAGAAAACTGCACTGTAATTACAGGGGAACCTGTTAACAGACACCAAAGTGACTGAGAATTTTACAGCCATTAAATAATGCAGTGTAATTAATTTGAAGGCACTTTCTCACGGCCAGATATCCTTGGCTTTGAAGATGAGTTAAAACACTTTTCCCCATTAGCAAAGGTTAAACTTCATAAAGTTTAGTTCACTTCCTCAGTGACTTAACAAAGAGAAAATTCCCTTCATACTGTCTCTCTAACCCTTTCTTCCTATCAATAGGGTAATTGCAGGCTCTACACATGGGCAATACTGGAAATACCAAACATTATCTGCAGAAGACCTTCCAGAAGCTGTCAAGTAATAGGCCAAAACGCACAGAGGTCCTTTACCTCTGGATGTCTGGTTCTGCCAGCTACTTCTGCATTCATCTGTAGCTTAGCAGCAACTGTTGCAAAGCTTGCCTGGAAGATGAGCCACACAGTGAGACAGGGGATTAAGAAATCTTACCAAAATCTGCAAGAATGTGAGTCATTTCTGAAATCATTTGGGGAAGGGGGTGGGAAGGAATGCTGTATCTATTCCTGATCCCTACAAAAGACACAGTGTTTTAAGAAATGCAGAACCCCCTAACTTTGGCTAATTTATTGATGTCAATTTTTTAACCAAATTTTCAGTTGGCCCATCTCTGCCAATAAATACAATTAGTGACCCTATGACAATGCAAACTAGTTTCATCCTGAAATCCATTTTGCACATTTATAAACTGTATTAAAAATATTTATTTACAATACCAAAAACAGTCTTTCACATTTTCTTCTAAAGGCCAATAGGAAATATTAGAATAGCCAATCCAACCCTCAAGCTCCTCAAGACAATTGTGGTGCTCAAGCAAAGAAAGCTCACTGAGAATAGGAAAGAGTAACAGGGGGTGGGGGTGCATGGGAATTGCACAGCTCATCTCACAAAAGGGCACAGCCAAACATCCAGGAGACTGCACCATTCTTTGGAAAGAGTCTGACTGTTGAAGTGCTTCCAGCATGGACAGCCTGCTGGCCCTGCTAGCAGGAAAGAGAAAAAATTTCCTATGGTTCATCCAAAAGCTAACAAATAGCTGCTATAATCAGTCCATAATTTTAGAGGCATAATTCAAAGAGGGGAATAAAATGGTGGAAAACAGTGCACGGTATCTTAATAAGTTAACATGAACAATATTGCTAAACCAACATTTTCTAGCCAGCAGACATATCTGTCATTTTTATTGCATTTCCTAGCAACCATTCATGTAATTACTTCTTTATTCCTAAAACATGATTTCTAGGCTGATTCACACACTAGCAAGACATACATAACCACAGTGAAAAGATCTGCAACAGTTTGTGTCTGTTTTCCCAGCCCAATTACCTTCTGGACTTACTGCCTGGTTCCAGACAGTGCAACCAGGGTCAGAAACTTGCTAAGTTCCCCCAAACTTCATGAAAATAACATTCTGGTAGAGAAGAGATACCCCTCAGATTGTCCCTGCTGAGGGGGAGACTACATCACGAGGACATACCTTTTATTAGACACCAGAGAATGCTCTTTGAGCATGTCACAGTCACAAGGAAAGCTTTAGCTGGCCCTGGTGCCATCTTAGACATCAGTGTACAGCATAACATCCTCATAGACAAACTCAGCAAGTGTGGGCTGGATGAGTGGACAGAGAGGAGGATTAAGAACTGGCTGAATGCCAGGTACCAGAGGGTGATAATCAGTGGAATGGGGTGTAGCTGGAGGCCTGTCACTAGTGGGGTCCCCCAGGGTTCCATACCAGGCCCAGTATTGTTTAGTTTATTCATCAAGACTTGGATGAAGGGGCAAAGGCCTCCTCAGCAAGTTCACTGTCAACACAAAGCTGGCAGGAGTGGCTGACACCCCAGAGGGCTGGGCAGCCCTTCAGAGGGACATTGACAGGTTGGAGAGAGGGACAGAGAAGAACTGACTGAAATTCAGCAAGGGCAAGTCCTCAAGAATCATCTGGACACAATTCTGTGCAATGTGCTCTAGAATAACCTGACTTGAGCAGGGAGTTTGGACCAGATAACTCACTGTGGTCCCTTCCACCCTGACCCATTCTGTGAGCTACGATAAGAAAATAAATTAGGAAATCAGGCTACAATAATCTAATGTTCCTGTTTCCTGGTATTCAGCCCATCTTTAGGACTCGTTGGCCTGTTTTTCCAAAGGTTGTGACTACTCAAGACTGCCAGGAGTCTTGAGTTGAGTCCAGCTGGGCAAAGTTAAATACATTATGTTCCTAGTTAAAAAATTAATTCTTACTGAAATTCTACTTGAGGATTTTGTGTGAAACATGGTTGAGAGGACAGCTACATAAATGCTCAAATTTTAATAGATTTGGTCAATTTTACAGCATTCTTTCCCTTTTATACCAGTGTCACACTAGACAGAAATTGAAGGAAAATACCTACCTCACTAGTACTTGAATTCAGCATCTTCTACCACAAAACAGAGTCTGACATAGTCAGTTGCACGAGTCTTTCTGTCTATTTGGTGGTCATTGGTAAAATGAAACTCTCAGCTATGTTCTGTCCATCAGCAGCATGCATTTTAAAACCATATTTCTTTAATTTGAGAAGACAGTCAAATCCTGCAGCAGAGTGCTCTCTCTGTCCACAACTTGATCAATATCCTTTCATTACTTTTGTTTCATTCTGGACTGTAGCCTCTACAGTTTGACAATGTGTCAACTCAGCAGGAAAGGTAATCTTACTTACAAGATACTATCAGAAGATGAGTTTTTATACTTGTCAAGCATATTTCCATGTTCAGGCACAAGTCTTCCATCCTCAGGGTAGGTATGTCCCTCAGAACTAAAGTTCAGAGCACAGTTTCTGGCTTTAACCATGATCTGAGCTCTGTTAAATTACAGATTCTTCTTGATTGCTTTCAATCCCACAGTGAGAAGAAGCACTATATTGTTGCTGTGAGAAAAAAATCCTCTCCAAATCCCACTACTTGACAGCAACAGCTTCACACTGATCTCCACAGCCTGGAGCTGCACACTCACTCATTACGAGGCACAAGTCCCACAGAGGTGCTGCATGTCCCAGTAGCACCATGAAAACAGAGCACCCACTATTTGCCAGCTATTTGATAGCTCATTCCACCTCTTCTTCAGCACTAGGCAAGCACAAGAGTTTTTTAAAATGCTTTGGGCAAGACAGTTACACTTTTGGGCAACAAATCAGAAACATAATGTTATAACAACCTCATAAGAAACAGCAATATACTTGATAAATTAATATCTGTCTAGTTCCTTACTGCTTCTCATCCAGGACACCTCAGAGATCAGCCAGGAGACCATACCATGAAATCCTCTTTTTGCTCTGAACACTTGCATTTTTCCTGCAAACCTTTCTCAGATTTGATTAAAAATGCCCCAATTCTAAGTAGTAACCGTTCCATAGGCAAGTTCTCACTTCTAGGTCTAAGGCTAGCCAGAGGGTTGGTGACCAAACCCCACATATGAAGCCACCATATTCTAGACAGACACCTTGAAAATATTTCCTCTATTCTTCTGCTTCACTTATTTCAAATCCAGATTGCTACTTTTTTCCAAAGCCAGTGTAGCCTTGATGACTCATATCTCACTCCTCCATTGCCTTCTGGAGCTGGAGGGTTTGGCCATGAATGTAAATTCCTTGGAAGTTTCATTCTAAATGGCTTTTGATATTTAATGATGCTTCTCTCTGCCCATCATTATTTTTCCTTCAGGTTTGCGCCTATTCCAACAAGGCTATTCCTGTGCCCTGGTGATTAAAAGACACTTTGTTCTGCTTGACTGCCATTTCCTGCTTAAGCTGAGCTCCTCCTTCATACAAGGCTACAGACAGCCTCCATTTAGCATTAGGAAAGCCACACACTATAAAGCTGTTCTCTGAAGGTCACAGTGTCACATGAGCTTTGATACAGCCCTGTAAAGAGCACTTAGACTGAGTTGTGCCCAGATATCTACAGGAATGAAAATATTCCCTTGTCCTATCTCCAACAGGAAGTCCCTGTGTCACAGAGTCCTCTCACATCCCCAGAATTTCTAAGTGGATGTCTGCTGGAGCACATCACCCACAGCTTAACTGGTCCCAGAGCCCCGCAGGGGCTTTGGGACAGTGTTATGCCAGAGAATCCACAGAACAGTCCAGGCTCATAAGTGTGCCAAGGTGGCTTAAGATCTTGCTGGCAGCCCTCCTCTGTTGTGAGATCTTTAAGCAGCTTCCTGTATAAATATGAAGTACAGATTCCCGCATTGTGAAAGCTCCAACCAGAACAGCTTTCTTCTTGTATGAATCTATAGGATAACTAATCTTTACTACAGAAGTATGGCCACACTTAATCAATCTTCTGAGATGTAAAACACTACACATTCCAAAATGATGGTTAAGTTCAAATGTGAGCTGAAAGGATGAAATATACTTTTTTTTTTTTTTTTCCAATTTGTTCAGTACTCTCCATTCCCTTGGTTCAGCAATGCCCTGTTTTTGAGTCAAGGTCCCAAACCTTGGGACAGATTGCCCGATTCTAAAATGAGTTCCCTGCTAACCCAAACAGCAGATAGCCACACCACAGAGATACACGATGATGTTCTGGCTTGCAGCACAAAGATAAAGCAAAGCATCAAACTGTCTCTGGAACCAGAAACTCTGGAACTCTGTATTCCTTCTCCTGGCAGAGTCACTAGTGGTAGCACTATTTGAAACACACTTGACTGCAAATTTGGAAGCCAGTTTCCTAGGAATCATTAAGAATATCAGAAAATTTAGCAAGTTTATTTGCACTGTCATTATTTCTTCCTCAAGGCCTTGCAAGTATACAGTGGCAGAAGAGTAACACTCAAACAAAGGAATCAAAGCGGCCTTCAGGCAGTACAGTACCTATCACTCACCAATTCTATTTAATGAACTCGCATGACAACAGGGCATAATGAATAACAAGTAACATGGTACATCATTTGAAGAGAAAGCAAGCTGGAGTTTTCTCTCTCTTATCCAGCAGCTGCCAGGACCTGGTTCACAAAGTATGATGGACTGGATCTTTTCTGACATCATTAAAAAGTGAAATTGTTTTCCATTATTAATTATAGAAATGTCCCTCTTGTTTTCAGAGCTCTCAGGAATGGTGAAACAGCATCTGGTAGCAGTACATTGTAGACATATAAACCTCAGCAGACAATAGGATGCTTGGAAGAGTTTGCCTCAGACTGAACAAAATGTCAAGTTTACTTTCCATCTGACAGAGCAAACCCATTTTTATTGGAAGCTACTACAGAAATAGCACCAAAGACCTGCCAGCCTTAATGTGATACCGGCGTGTGCACACAAGGGCCCACCCTCGCTCTCTATCATTACTTTTTAACTCTCATTTTGAAATAACTTGAAGATGTAGCAACAGTTACCTCTTCTATCCACTAGCAAAATTGCAGAGACCAGTGAAGCTACAGCCGGGAAAAATGAAGGCGGAACCAAGTCCTTTCCCACAACCATAGATATTAGTTGGTAACATGTAGAAGTTATAAAGGTCACAATGGAAGAGGAAACAACTTGCAGGTTAAGAGAGAAAATTTTTGGTTAGTACCTTCATTAACCTACACTTTAAAGGCATCAGATTTTGTTTCATATTTATAAATAAATAATGCTCACAGTTTGCTGGGTTAACAATTCCAGAACAACAATATTATAGAACAGAGGCTTGTAAAATTACCTTACTACTGTTTTCTCCTACTGCTTTTCCCTCTCTCTCCTTTCATCTCTCGCTCTGCAAAATGCAACACATCTCTAAGGACATGGGACTTGTGACCCACCTGCCCAGAAAAGCCTCTCACCTCACCCCAGGAACAACACCGACTCTCCATTTGCCTCACTCCAACAGACTCCTATTTCAAACACCTATGAAGCAAGACACAAGTCCAGGAACCAGCCCATTTAGTCTGAAGAGCCTTCCCGGTTCAAATACATTGCCCAGTATTTTTCCCAATCTTCTAAAAGTGCAAATAGGACACAAACTGGGTCTTCCAAATTTCTATTCTGAGACTCAAAAAATTACATCTCAACCATTCACTTTATTAAAACAAAGAAACAAATACAAACAAACACAAATCACCAGGTAAATTGTATTAACATGTTTCTGCATTGTAAGCAAATTATAAACCAGCAAAGTTTGCAGACACGAGTTTCTATTGAATCTTCTTGAGTCTGAGCAAACTCTCAAAAAGTACTGTCATTGCTTCACAGATTCCAGGAAGTTTTGGAATTCTATATACTAAAGTTGTAATTCTATAATATAGTGAATACAATCCCATAATATGATAACTATATCCAGAAGTTCAATCTTAGTTATCTGATTATAGGATTGTATTCTCTGTATTATAGAATTACAAAACTGTATGAATGGACCATGGCAGAAGCTTATGGTGAAATCCTACTCTCTCTCCCATCAACCTTTCAGTGAGTCAGCTGCAGAATATGTAATGAAAACCCTAAAACACAGAGGCAATGTTTTGAAAGCTCAAAAAATTCAGAAACATCAGAGGAAAAAGCAAAGCACTCTATTAGGAGCATGAGAGCCCTGGAGACCTCCAGAGCCTGCAAGCTTCCAGGTCAAGTTCGGAGGTTCTTGGTAAGGTTCAAATGTTCAGAAGTTCATAGGCGTGGTCACTCCAGGACAAATGCTTCCACAGACTGTCCATGTGACCTACCTACTAACAATCCTTACCTATCTCTCATCAGGAAAATGTTCCTTCGCGTATTTACAGGTTTCTTTCTCACTTGTAGACGATACATCTTTTCCTTATCTACGGACTTCTCCAGGGTGGGGGACTTTCTTTTTTGATTCCAGTTCCAAATCCTCAAGAGATGTCAAGATTAGGGATTTCATACAGCCTTGTACCATCAGAAGTGTTTTGGTGAAGCAGTATATATACCAGGCTGTTTAGTCAGTATCATACTGATGCCTTGGATTTTAACCTCATACTCCTCAAATCCTGTAGTGCTTAGTGTGGAACTTTGAACTGTCTTGGAACCTGTTAGCTGCTGCTCTCTCAGACTATGATAGATATAACAAGCTTCTCCAGGACTGCACTTCAAGGACGCCTGGACTGTCCTGGGCCCAGAATGTGTAAACCAACATCTTGAGAAAGGGGGGGCAAGGTGGGGAGAATTACATCAGTAGCTAAAGTTTTAATTGGTGAATTTATGTTAATATGCTAATGGACCAGAACCTAAAATTATGACAAGAACTCGTGACTGGTCGTCCATCTTGAGGTCCATCTTGGGGTCCATCTTGGGGTCTGGTAGCCCAGGGTGTGCCTTTGAAGGCCTTCAAATAAATATTCACTTTTATTCTCTTACACCTGTCTAGTCTCTGTTTTCAGGTAGCCACTTCAGGCATCAATACCCATAGGGAAATAGAGGGGAAAAAAAAAAGAAAGGTTTCTTGCTCTCTTGCTCTAAAAAGTAGTAGCTTGCTCACTCTAATGAAAATATTTTTGAAGTACTCCTGTGACATACAGAAAGTCACCTGACAAGTTAAACTGTACTTGGGTTTTGCTGTCAAAATTTTGAGACTTTATTCTGCTTTTAATTACTCTGACTTGCAAAAAACACCCCAAACAGTTAATGTTGGTAGTGATGCTGGTACTAACAGAGCAAGCTATAGACACTGAAATTAATTATAGTCAAACTAAAGCAAATGTGGGAAACATATTGGGATGCACTCAGCATTTGGCTACTTTTCAAATTACAATCCACCATTTTTATAGGCTTGTGGTAGAGTGATTAGTTTTGTGAACACAAAGTTCCCTGCATAAGGACCAAATGGAAAGCAGTGAGTAAGCAATTAAACACCTCCACATACAGAACACATCCCTCCAGCAGCAGCCAGGTGAGTGCTCTGCCCCTTCTTCTGCCTCCAGCTGTCACATGTGGGACAGGAGAAGGATGGGCCTGGATACACTGCACCCTTCAGGCTTTTTCTCTTACAGTTTCCACAGCTACAAGACAGGTGATTTAACACAGAAACTACCTTCAGTTGCATTCTTTAGCACTTTACAAAATTTTACCCAGGTATCCATACAGTAGACAGTTTTAAGAATGCTTTCTTCCTAGAAATACGCCACAGGCTCCTCAGCCACATCTCCTAACTATCTCCTATTATAAAATTCCAAAATAAATACATAGAGTCTGTAAAAAGAATCCCCTCTTGTACTAATCTCTTAGTAATAAAAGTAAATACTACTGTTAACTTGCAATAATAAATATTAATTATATAAATTCACTTAATTATAAACCATATAAAGTTAATATAAAAAAAGGACTTCATCCTGTATCTTCCTCTCTGATACTTCTTGTAATCTCTCTATCTTCCAGACAAAGCCATTCATCCTGTGCTGCTGAACCCAAACTAGAACTGAGGAAACATACTTGAAAGGCAAACCAGCTTTTAGTGGCATATCAAAAAAACCTGAAAATAGACAGCAGTTCATGGAAAAGGACAGTTCTTCAGGAAATGATTAGTGGCTATTTTCAGAATCACAATAATATGCACAGAGCTGCACAGAACAAAAGACATATACAGTCTCTGTCACATGAAGTTCATTGTAACAGACACTTGAAAGATAAAATGAGAAGGGTCCAATTCTATTCTCATTTGCCTTTATTTTAAATAAACCAAAATTCCAGTGACTCCTGTGCTTCCAGTCACCTCACTGAAATTACTGGCTAATGATGCTTGAATCAAACCCACTTTGTCTCTTTCTGCTTTTATACTTTAATTTATACTCAATTTCTTTAATATAAATTCATTCGTTGAGATTACTAAGAAGTTATAAAACCTAAACAATGAAGATCACCTCAGCATTAAGTGCCACCTTTGACACCAGCTTCCAGCAGATTCCAGAAGAATGAGAAAGTAGGGCAGTTCTGCTACTATTGCCAATTAGCAAATAACATTCATTAACCCACATGAGTTCCTCACCAAATTCCACCTTTATCAATGAATACTTTTCTAAAACTGGTTAATGCCCAAATCTTCCTTGTCAATCCACAGCCTGAGCAAGCCACTCTCCTTGCTGTAAACTGCAAATTTGCCTTGAGGTGCCAACCAATTGCCAAGTTTTATCATTGAAACAGCTGGATTTCAGACTTAGCAGGTGGGAAAAAATCCCTGAGCTATTCTTGAAGTCAATAAAGTGGATTGTGGGATCTTTGAGGGAGAAAGAGAGGTATACAATTGTATGAGTGCTTTCCATGAAAACGAAAGATCCTTTGGGATATTTATTTATAGCACCACTTGAGATTACAGTAAAAGCTGGCTCAGAATATAATCACAGAATGGTTAAGGGTGGAAGGGGCCAGTGGAAGTCTCTGGTCCAACCTCCTTGCTCAAGTAGGTTCCCCTAGAGCATGTTAATTGGGGCTGTGACCAGATGGTTCATGAGTCTCTCTGGTGAGGGAGACTCCACACCCTCTCTGGGCAGCCTGTTCCAGTGCATGGTCATCACACAGCAAAGTTCTTCTCATATTTAGGTGGAACTTCCTGCACATCAGTTTCTGCCTGTTGCCTTTTGTCCTATGCCTGACTCTCATTTTATCAGATAACCAAAATAGCTATGAGGTTGCAAAAAGCCTCTGTCTGAAAAAAGGCAGTTGCACTGGCAGAACTCCTGACAGCCCAGTGACACCTTTTCCCTGTCAGTAAATTCTGTTTTTTACACAGCAGTAACACTCACCTGAGCTATGAGAATTTCCCATTTCAGTCATCACCCAGATCTCTCTGTGGACAGCATCCTCTCCCTTTACTGTGTAAACCCACTGTGCTTTTCATGCCCTAACTCATTTTTCATGAGAGCTACCTGCTGGACTGGAAAGACCATCTGCCCCAAAGCACAGGCTGGGTTTGCCCTCTCCCTTTCCTGTCTGCAGCCCATTTGCTGCCTTGGGAGGTCTCCCTACCTGCACAACCTGAAATTGTGCCAGTCAAAGCTCTCTCGTTCTCCTTTCCACTTCACACATTCCTTTGTTCCACTTTTCAATTCAGTCTAAGGCATGCTTCTTAATTTATACGAAAACTGGGGGAAAGTCACTAAACACTTTTAGGCCACCACCCTGGAATTCACATTCCTTACATATCTCCTTAACTGGATGTGTCAACTGTTCCTTAGAAATGAAAATCATTGGTTTATTCTTCCCATTAGGATCACATAGATTTGAATCAGGATTCAAGATTTAATCCTATAAAATAATTTTGCAGAATTCTATTAAACCCTCTCACAGAAGTAAGAAGTACTCTGCACTTGGAGACACTAACTTCAGATATATTTTTTCCTCATTTGCTGTAAGAAAAGTAGGTGTCATGCATATGTCTCATGGCTACAACAGAAATTCCTTCTCTGCATGGGAGAGTCTGCCACGTTCCCTATCCTGATTTGCTTCTTATGCTGGAATAACCCCTGGATTCTCATGGTTGTTTTACTGGTGCAAGGAACTACAAAAATGAGCAATACAAATAAAATATAGCCTTAAAACAAGGTGCGTAAGAAAGTTGTTATCATGTGAAGTTGTCAAGCATTTCTCAGATTTTGGAAGAATCATTTATACAAATATTTAAGCCCTCAAAGCCAAAACATTTACCAATCATTTAGACATAATCATCTTGTCACTTACGAAGAGCTCAACAAACATGTCATTGGGGAAACCCCACAGTGTAATTAAAATTGTGTTGAATGACAACTGAAGAAAAACATAAGCAGTCTCATTCAAACCTGAAAGTCAGTATCTACTATGTCAACACTCGCTTCACCAGGAAGATTGATTTTCCCCATTATTATTCTTAATTGTACACATGTAGCTTTCAATTTAATTTCAATGACTATTTTAATCATAGCTTGACTTTGAGGTTTTCTGTTTAGCAGTGCAGTCCAAAGTTTTATTCTCAGGAAAGCAACAGATCAAGCCACATTGCCGGATAGCACAGTTAAGAGATCTGATGGTCAGAATAGAAAGAAAGGAACACTTACTGTAATTTTTATTAACTTTCAAATTTGTACGTAAAATTTTCAGAACAGTAACCAACAGTAAGCAAACCAAACAAAACAGTAACTGCTGGTTCCATTCCAATAATCATTATCTTTTTCTAAATGTACTGTCCAGTCTTCTGAAGGAATTGTAGCCCCCAAAGCTCTTATTTTTCTGTGAGTCTTGTTAAATTTCATACAGTGAAAAAACTTGCAGTCATGTTTACCTAGGTTATAATACATTTCCTCTACATTGACTGCAGAGATGCAAGCAGAGCTATCTGTCAATGTACCATTTGTTCTCTAAGCAGCACAGCTCTAAGCTCTGAGATGCAGCAAGGTCTCACCAGCACATCTGCATTCTGCATAAAGTACTATTAGTGTCTGATTAAATATTAATTACAAGAATGTAGTTGTACAGCATTTAACTGGGGAAAGGCCATCAGCAAATCGCAATTTTTCTGCCAAAAAATACCTAGCACAGCACTATGTTACTTTCTGCCCTATTTAATGTGGTCTGAAAGCATCAGTCCCACCCAGTGGCAAAGGCTATGGTCCATGGTCCTCCCCAATTTATCCAGACAGAACCCTGCCTATAAAGCATGCTTGGGAGATGTGAGTATTATTTATTTCAACACAAGCAAGAGGCAAACATTCAGTTCCAAAGAGAAGTTAAGCCTGCACACAGGAAGCCAACAGCACAGATGTTCCTGAGCTCCCCTGTGCTCCCCCTCCCCTCCGGCCTGACCGAGGGTTTGGGCGCCTGCCCTCACACCCAGCTGCCTGTTTGGGGTCCCTGCTGACCACACAGGGACCACAGCCATGCTCCTTCAGGAGGAAAGGACCATCTCTCCAGCTATCCACAGACACTTCCTGCAGTCATCCTAATCAGCAGATCAAACTGAAGACCGTTCCCACACCTCCGGTTGTGCTCATGCCCTATCCCACGGATGTGCACTAGATCTGCCTGCGAGTGCTGATAGCAGCAATGCAGCTGTGACACCACTTTTTCCTAAACAAACCTCTGTCATTTGAAGGACTTATCACAAATACTTGAATTCTACCACCTGAGGAGAGCAGACCCACGGCCCCCATTGAAAAATGGGGGCCATTCCTATTTTGCTAACTCACAGACATGAGATAAGGGATGAAGGAAAGCTCTAGCCCTACCCTAGATCAGGGCTTAGAAAATACTTTTCAACTATTATTTGCAAAATAAGACTTGTCTGGGTCATATTTAAATTATTTAACTGTCTAAATCCATTCCAGTGAAAAAATACTGCTGAGGAGAGGGAGAGTTTAAATTTTGTATGATTAAAACATGGATTCAATAATGGCTGCAGAACTGGTCATTTCCAACTGGGCACTGAAAAACCAGCAGAACCTACACCCATCATTGAACTGTGGGCATCACAGCTGCAGGTCCTTCTCTTGTGTTGAAGGACCCAAAGTTGCATCTCCCATCCCCAGAGACTGGTGTAACACTCAGAATTATTCTGGAAGTAGTTTGTCTCAGATTCAATAGAACAGTGTAAAATAATGATCTCTGGGCATTTTAGTTCAAGTGTCTGAATATGCCTTAGAAAAAGCATCTCACCCCTCAAATGCACCCTTTAGCTACAAGGCAACTCATCCATTCACACCTCCTTGGTGCTTCCATGCCTCATGGCAGCAATCTAAATAATTTATTAAATGACACTTAGTAGGGTATAGTTGAAGTGTCCCATTTCCTCACACCAAAAAACCCTGTTACATTTTTTATCACACACTTCCCTCCTCAAGGTGCCCTCTCAGTTTTCACGTTTCACCAGAGCACTGAAATATTTTATAGCACTCACGAGAGCACTGGATGGCAGAGACACATGATCCCCGCCCAAGGAACTCACAGCCTGGAGAAGAAGGCAGGGACAAGGCAGCAGGATGGCAGTAGGAGTTGGTGTCAGAATTTCCGAGCTCTGGGATATGCCTTTCCCAGGCTTTTGCCTGGGAATTTACTTAGTCCTGCATCCTCTCCTGTCTGCCTTCTAGAGCACTTGCCTTTCAGAAAGAGGCATCTTTACAGTCCTGAGCTGCATCTGCAGGAACTACTTTGCTGATCTTTTTTTTCCATTTTTAAATTTCCTTCAGAATCTTTTTCTGCTTCTGACTTTTCCCTTCTTTTCAATTCTATTGTTAGATCAGTTTGATATGATTACCACTTTTGATTAATGAATGAAGGACAAACTCAATCACACTGTTCTTCCCAATAACACAGGTCACATGAAATGCTTAAAAGTTAAGAAATCATCAAGCAGAGGTTTATGTGAGCTATTTTTCAAAGAAACTACACAATCTAAAAAGAACAGCAACTCAGAAGGAATCTTTACGTTGGCTGGAGAAGTTAGGCATCCTCAGGCAGGATGGACCAGCTCCCTACAACCCCAAACAACTTCTGTCCACTTCCCCAGGCACTTTGTCTCCAGAGATCTGTATCACACTCAGAGTATTTTTGTGTCATCAGAGCAGTTGCTAATGGAGAGCTGGTAAGCTCCAAGGGAAATAGAAACAAGGCATGCAGCCTGGTAGAGCACCATCACACTAAGTGCTCCCAAGGGCTCTGTGGGAAGGGCTTCTCCCACCTGGGGTCTGTAAGAAATAGTGCTGCAAATAGCAACACACATGGAAGTATGAAACAACACCTGGGGACAGAATTTGAGAATGTTTTTTCAGTCCACTCATTCTTTGCTAGCAGCTGCCTTAAATACACGTGAAATTGCTCCATCCAATTGATCCACCTTCTTCAGTTGCTACACTGGGTTTCAGAGTAACAGAACCAGCTGAGTGTGTTGTTTTTTATTTTAGTTGTTGCCTCTGCATTAAATAGGTTATGTTGAATGCTGAGGGAGAAAGAACAAAAAAATATTCCTTCTTAAAAGCTGTCAGTAGGATTAGCCTACTAGGAGATGAATGCCAAGGAATCTCTCACTGGGCAGTCTGGATTCAGGCACTCTGGAAATGCAGACACCCTGGGAGAGCACAGGCTTTTAAATTGCTGATACACTGGATCCTAGCTTATACTTGTAATTATTTGTTACTGCTCATCTCCATAGAAATGAAAGGATTTACATCTTTTTAAGTAACTGCTTTAAAATTTTCAAACATATCTTACAAAGACAATTAAAAGCATTCAGCCTGTTATCTAAGCTGCTAGCACAGAGAAGCAAACAAACCAGTATGATTCCCCCTTCTTTTCCTAATGCATTTTTATGTTCTGCATACTTCCATTTTTAGCAATACATTTTTAAACTGATAAATGGAGATTTGCAGGAACTATTTGAATATTACATCTAAGACTACTGCACCATTTCTCACGAGCCACAGTGAAGAACTTAAATTTTCTTCTGTAGTGTTACCCTCCTTTCCTATGTTTTTCAACTTTTCTACTGTGGTACTTGAAAACAAAACTGACCAAGAAAGCCCAACAATTAATTCCAGAAGCCATGATTGCAACATAAAGTTGGTCTAATAGATTTAAAATAGGCTAGTGCTCCAATGTCCCTGCCTCACACAGTCAAGAGTCATAAATTCTAACTTGTTCTTTGAAACAGAAGCAGGTTGCTGATGCAGACAGATCCAGTTTCACTTGGGAGGTAATGAGGTGAAGTCATTGCACGGGAGAGAAGAAAAATACATCCAGCTGACTATGCAGCATTTAACTCAATGCCTCCGTAGTGGGAAGCATCAGCAGCAGGGGTGCAGCTGACAAGTGAAATGCAGCTTTTTGTAACACTTTACTACCCATTTGTGTGCTATAGGAATAGCAAACCATGAAAAGGACACAGAGGAACAGAGCTCCATCAAACCAATCTGCAGAGGTACCCTTTGTGGTTAGCAGGCAAGAATTCAGCAAGCTCATGGGCTGGCACAAAACTTTGTCCCTTGAATTTTGTTAGAAATTTGTTTTTTGAAAAATGCTTGCCCAGGCTGTGCAGTGCTTTATAGTATTGACAGAATATAAAGTCCCTGCTTTTAGACCTAAGACCATATAAAGAGTGCTTGACAATAGGATTTAACATCTCTCCTGGTACTCTGGAGGCCACTGTTACCAGCTGAAAAAAAATCTCTATAGTCAATACAATGAAGGAAGTCTGGTTTCTTAACAGATGTACCTCATCTTTCACTGTGAGCTCTACTTCAATCATCTCACATGGCTGGGACTGACAACATCTCCTGCCTGAAATGAAGTCACTCCACATCTTTCACCTCATGGAGAGCTTTTGCCCTCCACTCCTTTCTCTTCATAAAACACACAGGACAGAACATATTTGTGACTTCATTGTTCTATTGACAAATGGCTCAAAATTTTCTGTGAGACGACCTGACAGTCACACAACATAGTTGGTGAATACATCTTTTCCTTGGGAATCCAGGCTAAAATGGCAATAGAAATACATCCAACAGTAACATAGTTTCTCCCCACTCCTGTCACTCACAGACCTAGGTTGTGTGCTTATTACCCACTGAACTATGAGACTGTCCCAACTCAACCTGGATGGCTGACCTCCAAAACCCTTCCAAGAGGACTTCCAGTTTAGTAGAATTGTGATATTGGAATGTGCTGACAAATTTGACAAGACCTGATTCTCTTTTTCCCAGGTCTGCACTGAACACCATTAGAGAGAGCTCTATTTCAGCCCTTCTCTACTGTTGAGCCTGTAGATTTCTGCAACCACAACTTCAACTGTGTGACCTGGATAGAAAAGTGACTGTAGAAACATGGAAGTTTCCAGTATGTTTGACCTTTTATCAGTTAAAAGAGATCATCAGAAAAAAAACCCCATTCTTTTTCTTAGAATTATGTCTACCAAAGCTTCCATATTTTGTACAAGCACTGACCTGGCTACAGATTGGGTCATCTCACTACAGCTAATCAAGAGCATGTCTCCTGTGTCCAGCACCACCATTTGAGTGAAGTACATCAGATAAAAGTCATTACATTTGCACAATAATAGCCACTGCAAGTACCCAACAGCAGAAAGAAGGTGGGCACCTACAGATTGATGGTGTCTTGAAAAGACACAGAACTGCCCAAAACTTTGAAAGACAGAGAATTGCCCAAAACATGATTTCTGAGCAAGGGGATTATAATATCATTTCCAACCATTTCAAAGCAGCAACGAAGCAAGAATCATTATAGAATGCTAATTGCTTTCAATCGTTAATTAATTTGATTATCAGCAGCAGAAACCACCTTCCTGACCAAAATTTATCCAATGGCCTCATCATCAGATACTCTATCCTTGTCTCCCCCCCAAAAAAGCATTAGTAATTGCCATAATTGTTTCTTCATGACCCCTTCCCAACCAGGGAGGTCACCTGTCTACTGTCTAAAAGAATCTGTCCTAAAATCCAAATGTCCAAAGATAATACAGAGCAGCCTAAACAGTTTGGTAACTACCAGTGACCTACTCCTAGCGAAAAAATACATTAGCATTTGATCCAGCATCTGCTACCTTTATAGCCCTGACGGCAAGCTGAGCAGCTTTGACATGCATCATATCAATCGGAGAACCACTGGAAATTTGAGAATCACTGGAAATTTCCTCACAGCTGGGGCACCTCGTTGAGACAGACATTGTTAATCAGACTGTCCTCAATCTTACCCAGGCTGTAGAGGCAACTTTACGGATATAATATGAGAATGGACTACAGAGAATCACTTATGAAGAAAAAAAAGGTACTTTCTAGTCTTGTTTTCCTGATGGATTCAGTTCAAGACATTCTGGTTTGCTATGTTTAAAAGCAAGCACAAAGCAAGAAACCTATATTCCTTCTCACACATATGAGGAACATTTGTTTGTTTGCTGTTCCCTATGCACTGAAACAACGGTGTCAAAAGATTTCTAGGAGAAATAGAAGTCAGAGTCCAGGACATAGCAACATCTATTTTCTTTTTCCTCTCAGTAAGTCTCCAGAGTTCTAATAATTATTAGATGCCTTCTCTAAGGAAGAGTTTCAATGTCAGAACAGAAACATATGAATAGCAAGAAAATATAGGAATTGAAGTGGAATTGAAGGAATTCACTAAGGTAATTTTATAATTTAAAAAAATAAAATAAAGGTCAAGGTTGACTAAATGGTTTTGCCATTATCCTTACTGACAGATAAAAATGTCTTTGATTTGTGTGCTGCTACTCCTTCCAGCAAAGATATGGGTAACACATTTGCATTTGTGCTTAGCCTTCTGTTTGAACTTAAGATTTGCTTTTTGGTGTATTGGGAAATTCTAATAACACTCTAGTAAGATTTCTAATTAGCAGACATGTATTTACACGTTCACCTAAACTAAGGATTTTTTTTTTGTCTGGGAATGACATGATTTTTCATTTAATTTCTCAGTGTATGTAGACTGAAACCATGCAATGCTGATACTTCTCTAGAAGTAACTGACCTTAAAAGGATTTAAATTTTATATACCTCGTTCATTTTTGGTTGTGCAATTCAAAAATGCACTTATTTAGAATAAAGTGCTTATATTAGGATCATGGTATTGCTCTCATAAACAAGAAGTCATGCTTTCTTTAACTCTGTCAATACAAATAGCAATGATTCCATCATCTTTATCATTCATAAGAATGGTTATAAATCATTAAATAGAAATTTGATACCTTTTCATAATATTTTTCACATAATACTGTGGAATGGTTAAAAGTTTCAATGAATCTTCCAGTATTTAAACTCCCACATATAAACAGCTAAACAGTCTACCAAAAGAAATAATGGTGCAAACAATGAAAACCAAATGACAAATGCCTAATAGCTGGATATTTGTAAGATAAATAAGAGTACAGAACATATGAGACAAGTAAAAGAAAACCAACAGAGATTGCTTGAATTTGGAACATTACATTGTGGAGTAAACCAAGAAAAAAACATATCTACAAAGTCAATTTCTAAAACAAACCTGTACTTTTTTCAAGTTTTTTTCAGTTCTAACTAGTATGCATGAAATAAAAGAACAAAAAGTACTATAAAGAATTTAAGTCAAATATAGTCAAAGTTAGTAGTAAAATCCCTCTTGCCTTATTACAGGATTTGAACCAAGCTTTAAACCAATATCAACATGAAGACACTACAGATTTCTGCAGAAAAATAGTCCATAGCATTCTCTTTTCTTTTTGCCTTACTAGATAATTAGTTGCAGAAGATCTTTGCTATTTGTTGTTTACTCTTTTCCCATTTCATCACTCCTTTAGACTGCTAGATTAAGGTTACTCAAGTCGTGGTAGTTTCCTTCTTTTATTTTTCTTTTTTCCTTCCCTCACAAGATTAATTGCATATTTATAGATACCACAAACCTTTCCCAGACCATCTGGGAATAATTTCAACCTGCCCCAGGATAATTTCTGTCATTATTGGCTACTCATTCCCATTAGAAGCTGTTACCCATCCTGTTATTGACCATAAAAGTGAAATCCAGTATTATCTATTCAATGTGTCACAGTTACACTGGAGTTTGTCTCCTGCCATTTGGGTAATTTGTGGCAGCAACAAGACCACAACCTTAGAGAGTTTTCAGAGAAACTCTGCTCATTCAAGTGATGCAAAGCAAGTCATCTCACTCATAGACATGTATTACACATAATTCTACCGACTGTATTATTAGACTGCCAGGAGTAGCATTATGTGTATTAAACCAGTGATCCTGGAGCATGGAAACCTGGCCACAGAAACGTGAGAGATCACTGGTCTCTCTGCTGCCGCTTCTAGACTAAAAAAGTCATTTCCCCATACTTAGAATCTTTGCTCATGCTTTACTTGCAGAAGGCATGAGTCTCAAACACAATATATACCTGACACTTCAAGGGACTACAGTGTGTAAACTGTGAACAGTCTGCCCCCAGTTCTGAGCAGCTCTGCCACAGCTGCTGACTGATGTGAAGGAACAACTACTCACCAGGTGTTTTCAGCCCCAGCCCTGCCTTGTACCATGGCTCCCAGGAGCCCCCTTGCTCAGTCACAGTTCCTTCCTACAGGGACATCCATCAGAAAGGTTGTTCCTGGGAAAGCTGGGGACAGCAAACTGCAATCTCACTCCCCTCTTGTGATTCCCTTTGTTTTCTGATTTTTCCAACACAGCTCACCAAGATGAACACCATGCCAGCAGATGAGGACCGTTCCTGATCACCATCTTGTGACACTCCTGGGGACATGCCAGCCTTGGTCTCCCTTGCAGACTCCCTGGACTGGCCTTTCATGGCCCTGCCATTAGCAGCATTTCTGAATGCCCTGCACTGGCTCCTTTTCCTACCATTTTCTCAAACTTGTACCACAAATATTACACATCTATTTGCTCTGAATTCTGTGACTGATTGTTCCATTACAAATCACATCCCACGCTATCCTGTTGCCATTTCCAACTAAATTACCTGGCCTTCTTTTAATTTATTTTTTCACATAGCAATAGGCTTTCTATGATGGCTTGTCTGATCACATCTTCTACCTTTACCCCACGGTCCTGAAATTCATATTTCTGAGACCCTGACAGGACTGCTTTGTCTCACAGCAGAAGCAAGGAAAGACATTTAGGATGGCCCAGCAAACACTGAGACAAGCAAAAGAATTACAAGATAGTGTCTGTAATTGCACAAGTCCACGGCTGTTGCCTCGTCTTCACTCAGGCTAGACCTGGATTTGGGACAAACCTCAGATCGGCCAGTGCCTGCTTTCTGAGTAACGTTTGCTTCATTTGCTGCTGCAGTTGAGCAGTACACTGAAAATGAGGCGAAGCATTAGAAGGTTTGCAGGATGGTTTCATGATTCAGATAACCATGAAGAACAAGCTCCTATTCCAGCCCATGCTGCAAAGGGTGCTATAGTTGATCTGGCAGACTTGAGCTCACCCTACCAGTGAGCTGATCCAAGACTCTGCACATCCTGAGCACAAAGCCCAGGCTCACATGGCCTGTGCACGAAGTCAGGCTCTTGGCTGCATGTAAGGTGTCTGAAGTCAGTACAGTGAAGTATTAAGAACGTGACTTCTTCTACTGAGGTCTGTTTGGTTGAACCCCACCATAGTCATCAGAGCTCATGCTCTGTCCCAACAGCTGCTGCAAGGAAGGTGCACAGCTCAGGGCACTCCTCCTGAGTCCTCCTCACAGCTATCCTATCAAGACGTGGAAAATAAGAGTTTTCCAAGAGGCAGAGATCCCCTAAAGCCTGGGCACAAGGGATTTTGGTTAAACCAAGCAGCAGAGATCAGAAGAAAGAAACAAGTGCCCAGCAGATGACAATGGAACTGCACATTTTTGCTGCTGTGAGGGAAGCCAGCTGAAGTAGTCTGATAATCACATGTGATATGATCAGCCAGACAGGAGCATGAACAAGAAAAGATGGCTTACAAACAAAGCTGATGAGTAAAAATGAAAAATAATTCCAGGGTGATCTATCTTAACAGTGCTTCTAAAACTTCTGTGTAAATAGTGCTTCAAAGGTTGCCTCATAAGAAATCTGAAATAAATGTCAGGCAAGAGTGCTCAGCAGCCTGCAGCTTTTCACAGACTAGGAGCATCCTGCACATGGAGCATCATCCTCATGGACTCACCAGGTGCTCATTCACCCTCCCAGCCACACAGACGCTGACACCACTCAGCCCTGGCAGCAGGAATGAGCTCTGCTTGCTTCCCTGCACAGCCACCCCGTCCCAAAGCACTCTGCATACACCAGCTACACCCTGTGTGCAGATCACCCCTGTCCCTGGCTGCTGCCTCTGCCAATGGATAAAAACAGCTGCAGTACTTCCTGTATATTTATATGCAGTAATACTGCTCCACACATTTCTGCACGGCCTAGCAAACACAAGGTGTGTTGCACACTTGGTTTTACTTGCGTAATGCTAGATCTAAACTACTATTCCCAATGGTGTCTTATAGTTGAATTAAACTGTAAATATTCTAGGATGCAGACTGTGCTGGTTTATTTTTAAACAGGCAACTACTGCATTTCATTCTAGCAAGCCTTTCTCTTCATTCTCATTAAAGGGAAAAGCTGTTTTCACAGGGATTCATAGAAACTGAGTAAAGGATGCTATATATATCTTATGAATTGTGTGGTTCCCAGCTGTCACTAGCCTTCAGAGTTAACAAAAAACAGGAAACACCAGCCAACATTTCAAACCATTTAGCAATAAAAACCCCCAAAACCCAGAAACAAGTGTTGGATGTTAATACGTTTTTAATGACTCCAACAATAACCTTTGAATAAAGCTCTGAACAGTTTGATGATCAGATGGCATGCACCAAGGTGACAAGAAGTAAGTGTCCTCAGACACAAGTCATTGTTTTCCTCCCCCTTATTATGATCTCTGACCCTGTTCTGCAGTGATCATACACTGCAGTTTTCCTTTTATCTAAAAAAAGCCCTTGAGAAGGTTACAATAGGTGAAGTGATAGTGCTGTAGACACAGCCTACTTCTCCTTTTGTGTGGCAGTTCTCTGAAATACTCATAAAATATGCATGTTTCAAGTTTCGCCATGGCACTGACTATTGTGCTAGTTAGCTTGATGAAAGCACTGCAATAACAAATTTAAAGAGACAGTACCAACTCGTTTGACTCAAATTCAGCATGTGTTTGGAGGTGTTGGTCTAATAACTACAAAAATGCATGTTGCAACAAATAACAAACTTTAATTCAGAATAAACTGAATTCCTTCAAATTATCTAACAAAGTTGTGAAGCCCCTTCCAAAACATGACCATGCCAAAATAAGTATCTAGTAGAAAGAACTATGCAAACTCTGTTACATAATCAAAATGATGTAATTTTTTAAAATTACTTAAAATGTTTTGCTATTTTTGCACAAACATTCCCAAGCAAAGATCCTTTCTTTGCTCCATTGTTGCTATCTTCTGAAGAGATTAAAGAAAAAATAATACTGCAGGGAAGTTCAAGCATCTTGGTTAAGTCTGAAAACTTTTTGGTCTTAGTGACATAACCTTCCCCAGCCTTCAGCTCTGAGTATGCATTATCTCAGTCAGCTCAGAACGACATCCAAAAACAACAGGTGGACTTTAGTCTTAACATTTCCTCCATTACTAACCTTAATGACCCACCCATCCATTCCCTGCAAAAAGAGTCAGAACTTGGGTCATAGGGAACTGAAGGCCCTTGGGTTGCTGACAGTGTCCCTTAACAGGAGCTCACCAGGCTTTTACACTCTTTGAACAGATGCTGACACCCGAGGAAGGCGCAGAACTCAAGTACTCCTGACCTTCTTGCAGCTGTACCTGGCAGGCACATTGGTGCTGACAGGAGCAGGTCCTCGACCAAGGCAGCTGCTGCACTTGCCTGGTTGGGCACCCTGCCACCCTCCACCATTTTTCTACTAGTTTTTGGGTTAGAGCAGTTGCACAGGACACAGAAAGACACAGTTTAGGTCCCTCTTATCTGAAATGGTTCAACCCTCACCATGTAAACACCAAGAAAGAGCATTAATCACCAGACTCGGCACACGTGACAGCAGATGAAGGGCATATTGGAATATTGGAATCTGGTCTCCTTTTTCTTGTCTGAGAGCTTTAATTACTAAGCTATTGCAGCATGAGGATACTAGCTGGAGCTCTTCTTCCAGCTGTGTTTTAAATTAAAGGAGTGGAGCATGGTGAGGTTCCATGGGAAAACATAAAAAAGGCCGCGCATAATGCAGGGGAGCACTCAGCATGACAGAAAGAAACTTCTTTGCTGCCTTCAGTGACTTGACAGAAGTCATACAATGGGTCAGAGTGGGGAACTGAATCTAAGTCTGCCTCCTAACCCAGGGCCCTTTCTGCTGCAACTTCTGACCTCCCAACTTCCAGTGCAGAGGTAGAACTCAGCCACCCAAGATTCCCCAGCTATACTTCAATTTGCCTTGCAGGCTCCTGAAGCCCTTCAGCACATTTCCTCTTGGACAAACCCAAGAAGACACACAAACAGATAAACAAACACACACAAACACACACGCAGTATTCCTGCCCTGCTGCTTTTATGACTAGGTGCCATTCCCTTACTTTCAAGAAAAGGACAGAGGAGAGAAAAAGCCAAGTGGGGGAAGATTCAAAGAGACAACCTGCCCAACCTCTCGGGAGCCTTTTCAGAGTGCATATCTGTGGTCACATGATCAATGCTGTTACCACTCTCCTCTAGGTCCTTTGAAGAGAAGAAATAACATCTCACAAAAAAGGGTAAATATTTACTCTTGAAGTTTATGCAGCACATGATCATTATCCCACTTTGGCTTTTGCTATATCTGCTGACATACTTCCTACAGCTACTGGAAGGGACAAAGGCTTCTTATTTTCAGACATCAGCTTTTCAGCCTCTTAAAGAGTTTTCTATCTCTTTCTCACAGTTAACCAGCAAAGAATTTCTCTTTAACAGTCTCCTGAACTCTTGTCCACAGAACTTGGCAGTCCAAGGAAGAACATCAGCTGATGTCACCAAAATAATCTATACGTTATCGCCATCATCTTCTTCCACTTTCTGTCTCTCCCAAGAAGATAAATCAAACTATCACTTGAACATTTTGCCTTTCATTTGTTACCCCTCACTATTGCTTACTTAAAACTCTGTGCTTCAGAACATTTCCAGTGTGCAGCAGATAACAAACTGATAGAGAGTAGAACAGTCGTAATGCCAGAAAATTTGGAGTGACTCATCTTCATGAAAGCAAGCCATGTGAGTCACAGCCATGATGACTCAGAAGCCTGAGAAGAAGGCACCTTTCTGGGAGGAAGAATTGAAATTGTCCTACTTTTCCAAATATATAACTTAGAGAGGAGCTACCCATAGGGCAGATTGAACCAAGGGGAGGGGAGGAGCAAGAAGTGACATGGAATTATATCATCAAAAAGTAAAGAGACAATATGTATATTACTGAAAGAAAAGAAACCCAACAGTTACATAGTGGCTTGTCATATTTTCATTATTAGATCTTCCATTTAATACATAGCATCCTTCTTTTCATGTTATGGAAGACTAAACCTACCTATGGAGCTAGGTTTTCTGTTGAAATTCTTGGTTGCCTGACTCCATTAGCCCTTCATAAATGATTTCATGAGTGACTATGGGGAAAATAAAACTTCTAAGACCTGCAGTTCATTAAAGCTGTCAGCAGAAGAGGACAAATATGATGCACTGAATAACAAATGCCAATGTTTTTAGATGTAAACATGATTAGGCATTTATTCACCGTGCTTAACACGATATAAAAATATCAGACAGGACAATCAGAAACAGCATGAACTTATAAGTCTACTTAACGTAATTTATACATAAACTAGAAATTATAAGTCTGTTTATCAGAAACTGTGCGAAGATCTAAAGTAACAGCCCAAATGTGATGACAGAAGTCATGCTAATTCCCATCTATGGATCACATGTGGCCCAGACTATGTGAACCACAATGCACGACAGTTTCCTTTTCTAAACAGTGTTAAGATGGTCTCATTGATTTTTATACTGCTGCCCACAGGGTCTGCACTGCTGTTGATTAAACTGCCTTTTGAGTGCCTCCAGTGTTAGAATAACTCTGTTCTTCAAGATTCAGCCCTTGCTGCCTGATTTGGCAGAAGAAATCTGATTTTTCTTCCTTCAAATTGACCATCTTACCTGTGGCTGTTCTGGCAATGTCCTTCAAGCACACTGTCTCATGCACTAGACTAATCAATGGCTGTCTCTTAATACCTTCTCTTCAACCTGCTTCCCATTTCCATAAACTTCTTTTCATGTTTCAATTCCCCATATTTGACTTAAAGTTATGAAGTAATGCAGTTTGACTTAAAACCTCAGCAAAAAGGTTAAACCTAATACATTTTACTCAAGAAGACTAGGAATATCTGAATGTACTCCTGAGGGCCTTCCAGTCTGAATCACTCTGGGAGTCTATCAGGTTGATAGTCACAGTGCTTCCAATAAAAAGCTGCAGTCTGTTACCCCAACATAATTTTGACATTTGTCTGAGACCACAACACCATTTGAAGGCACAGCTTGTAGCACATGCCTAAAGCATGGGTAGTCACACAGAGGGCTGTTCAAAAGGCTGGCAGTGTTCAGATACTTCACAAGGAAAGGAGGCACATAAGCATGCTAAACAGACAAGTTTCACAGATGTTCCCTGGAGAACCTACCTGTTGTTAATTATCTTGGATATTTAGCCTGACAGTCAGCAGGGCTAGCTCCAGCTGCCACTGCTAGGACGTTGCTGCCCTGGCTGTTTATTCTGCCACAGACACAGCTGAATTACTGATGCCTTATCATCAGCAGCTGGTAAAGGTGAGTTTGCATTAAAGCTCAAGACAGAAAATTGATGCAGGTAATGTATGTGCCCACAATCTCTTGGCAGCACCCTGTGGCAGGGGTGTAAGTCTCTGACAGCAGGGACATACAGAAGGCTAGGGGTAGCAGTGCTTCAATCTACCATACACAGGTTTGCTAGGAAACATCTGCCACAGCCTGCAATTTCCCTGGGCTTACATTCAGAAAATTGTTTGTCTTCCTATGGATGCAGGTGGAGATATTTCTATTACTCTCTGACATTTCTATTACTACCTCAACGGTATTTGTAGATCTTGGTAACATTTTCTACAGCAGCCTGCCCTTGTGTGTGTTCTGATTCCAAGCTGCCTCAGCTCGATACACTTGAAAAGGCCCTGTTAACAAACACACCAAATGCCGGCTCTATCCAGAAGCAGGTCATGTGGAGGAAGCAGAGCCCCCTGGTCCCTCTGCACAGCCAAAACATTCAATCTGTCTCCCTGACTCTTCTTCATTAGAAAATCTGCGCCAGGTGTTAATCAGCATAATTTCCATGGGCTAATAGAAATATTCAGACCATCTTCTTGCAGATTTTCTACTTCACTTGACACAGACATATTGCCCTTCAGTTTTCTCAGTTTTCTCTATTTTTTGGTTACCTCTTAGAAACAAGCTTGAGGTCACACTACAGAGCACTTATCTTGAAGCAGCAAGTAAAGGCAGCTTAGAAGAAAAAGCATAAAACAGAAGTACAAAACAAGCCAAAGTGACTTGCTAATCTCTGTGTATACATGTGACTGCATGATACTGCTACTTTTTGTGACATACACTACTAGAATCAGTGGAGGACTGTCTGCAGAAAGAGAGGCAATTGATTAGAGATTCACAAAATCCTCTGACACGACTGTGTTTATATTTATAAAAGCCCTATTTCCCTGAGCACAAGGAGACAGTGGGTGTGTTGATGCTGCAGGACACAGTGCAGCACAGAGATACCATCTCTACACAGGCTGGTTGGCACACTGGGAATCCACGGTGCCGCAGAGCTCCAGTTTGGACCAGCACATCCACCCAGGTTTGCATGCTAACTCCTTAAAACCTTCAAAATTTTTTTTTTCATTAATCCCTGGCTCTCTGACTGTAGTGTTAAAGTCAAAGTCAGTGTGATGGGGGCAGGCTGAAGCAGGTTGCAATGGTGCTGTTCTCAGCCAGTGGGCAAACCATGTGGAAAAGGTTCAAGCAATAGCAGAGACAGAGCTGCCTGCCCGTGCTCTCTGCAGAGCAGTCAGGCAGCACAGCCAGCAGTGAATTCCAGGCTGCTCCAAGAACGCGTTAGTTTCCTGAGCCAGAGTGGCTCTTCCCTAATTTGGATGCTCTCTTATATTTAAGCATCTTTAGTGTCACTGCATGTCCCCCTGCTATTATTTCTCCCACTAGTCAGGATAATTTACATGAGACTTCAGGAGCTATTGCAAAGTAAGGCTGGGACATGAGAACAATGGAGTCACTGTAGCTTGGAAAATACACTTACATCTTGGCAAGTACACACATATTCTTAAGGAGAACTGATAAACAGAACTTCAGCAGCTCCAGGAGCTAAAATCTGGATTAGGCTCAGGCTTGTCCATACTCACGGTTCAATTTGTGAACCCTCCTGTCTCCCAGTGCAAGAAACTTTGCTCTTGCCTTAGCTCTTGTCATTCCCTCTGGAAAAATTCACTCAAAGATGCTGAGTGAACAGTGAGGACACTTATTATTGCCTACATCACAACCCACCTTTACAAGCTGCTTCTGCAAGCAATTGATAAGATCCTGAGTTACATCAACAACAGAAATGGGAGCCGCTGCACTGAAGTGCTAATGCCTCTATAAATCCACAACCTCCATGAAACCAAGGCCAAAATCCATGCTCCTCACTTACAGGAGACTCCAGGCACAGCCCAAATCAGACATAATTAGCAGACCATGTGTTTAATGATAAGGCATCAGTACTGTTCAACACCGAAATTACTTCAGAACTTTAACTCGCAAAGGCTGTATGTTTTAATTACAGAGCTATTTATAGCCTTGATAAGAGGATAAAACTAAGTCCCTTCTGCCTATCCCTGGCTGCTGAGCACATGGATGCTAAAGATCCCCCTTGCATTTAGGGATCAGGATAACCCATCTAAATTCTCAAAAACAAGGTTGCTGGCAAAACTAAACTCACAGCTGTTGGCATTATGTTCGAACATAAATAAATAAATACTGCTCGAGACATCCGTCCACACCTTAAGGTACTAGAGCAGTGTCTTGTTAAATTGGTAAGAAAAGTAAATTGTAAATGGTTCTCAGTGCTTAAGAACACAGCTCAGATTACAACGTATGTACAGCAGTTGTATATATAATACATAGATAATTGTAAACATGTTTTGAAGAAAACTAAAAATAATACTTTTTATAAAATGTTCCTTACTACAAAAATACGCAGAATTAGATTATATTGTGATTTTTCTTGTTTACACAGCCAGCTGAAACACAATGTAAAGTTACATGGATAAAAGAGCATATTTGAATATATATTTCAACATTCTAGATGTTGGGCTGCACTGTAACTGGAAGAACCTGTGGAAACCTGCAGTACGTCATATTCAGAAGTTATCTCTATAAAACCACTTTACAGTTTACTAATTCTTACAAAGTAGTTGGCTGTACCAAAAATGGTGTCACCATATTGCAGGCTGGAATTACAGCATGATCATACATTTGTAATCAGATTTTCAGAGAGAGAAGTATAAGAGAGATGGGTGACATTAGGAAAAACAACCCCTCCTGAAGTATTTTCTATTGCAAAACATTCTTGAGCTCAGTATCCAGAAATTAACAGTTTGTTAACAGAAGAGTTACCAAAATGTCAGGTGAGAATTAGTGAGAAAGTAAAAATAACTGAGCACAGCAGACAGGGAAGAATCCTGCTAAATTCAAAAGTCAGAGATGTGTCTTTCAAAATCCTGCCTTGCTAAGCCTTCCTGAATCAATAAAGAGATAAGCAAGATAACTTCCTCTCACCTTGTCCACTATCCCCAGTTCAAAACACAGGATGGTTGTGCAGCCTTAAATTCACATCTGCA
Organism: Picathartes gymnocephalus; assembly: GCA_013390045.1. Lineage (NCBI taxonomy): Eukaryota > Metazoa > Chordata > Aves > Passeriformes > Picathartidae > Picathartes > Picathartes gymnocephalus. Next base: position 74,020 of record WEKY01059650.1, read on the forward strand.
TTGCAAGACCTAATGTCCTTCTCCCTATCCAAGAGTATTGCAAGTAGAGCTTCAGTAAATACCCTGCATGATGAGCAGAAGTTCCAGAACACTTGGATGGGACTGCTGAAATAAACATTAAGGACATCTGTTCAGAAAACTAAACCCATCTTTGTGTTTTCATATGAGTAATATGCTAAAAATAGATCGTAAGTGGCCAAATTCTGCTCTCAATCAAACTTAAACAACTTTGGTGATTTCAACACCACTACGTAACTATCTCAGTCGATATGTACCACTTCTGCCCATTGGCAAAGAAGTTGCAATATTTACTATATTACAGGATGAAGTGCTTTCCATGGTTGATATTTCCTCCTTTCATTGTCTTCTCTCTGGTAATTTTATTTCCTGCTAGTCTTCAGTGTACTGTAATTTAGTCACTTCACATTATTGTGCACATTTTTCACCAAGTTGAGTATTACAGTTTGAAAAAACTGCACTAGGAGAAAGGCAGAAATGGAAAAAGGACAGCATCAGCACACATTTAATCCACTCAAAAAATTTCTTCCTTTAGCCCAACAGCAGAGCATGAGCTAGTCACAGCCAAGAGTAACAAAGTGATTACGAAAAGAACTAAGGAATTTCTCAATGATTAGGCTTTAATTTCATATGGTAAGTTTCTCTCAAAGATACCGAGTTCAGTCATAATTTATAACAGACTTGACAGCTTTTACTTACATCTTAGAACAGATTCATTTCCTCCACAGCAGGAATTATTGAGTGACATTTTGTGCTTTGAATTCTGCAGGTGATTTGTATTTTCACTTTGTGGCCTTGAAATTGGTGAGCCACAGCTGAGGCCATGATACGTGATTTGATGTGGCCTAGACTTTCCAAATTAATATTGCACTTTACAGACTGGTCTCCATTCAAAACAATTCTAAGGTGGCCCACTTCATCAAGTTACCAGGTCCTGACTGATTCCTACTCCCCGTATTCCTAGATGGGAACACGTTTCTCAGTTTTGGTTGAATCCAAGTCCAAAATTAGGAAACATTTCACATTAGTACAAGCCATAGCCCTAAAGTAAATTAATATTCAGGTTTAGATGTATGGGGGAAATAAAACCAAACCCATCAATATGTTCTTTCAATAGCATTAATAGATTCATTTTTATAACTATTAACCTGCAATTATTTTGAGACAGAGGAATACTAAGTGATTTTGTAATCTTTAGTATATTACTTCTATGTCTTTGAAGAATGCAAAGATTGAATGTTACACTCCAAGATTTGGTGAATTCAAATTTCCACAGCTCCCCACAGAAAATCGTTCAAGGCTGGGAAAGTTAATACATCATAGGCCACCAGCAGCAGAACACTGGCTGTGCTAATGGAACACAACAATTCTCAATTACCAAACAGTAGAAAGCATTTTATTCTATTCCTGGCAAGTGGCACAATAGCAGACATTAAAATCACATAACTTCATTTTTATAACATTTTTACTTTCCTTTTCCCTTATTTCAATTTGGATGCAGTATTAGCAACCAATAATTCAAGTGCAGCCAGAAATAGAAACCAGATCCTTGTACTAGCCAAGAATAGCTTAAAAACATTTCAGATGCTATGAAGCATTAACCTTCTCCTCTAAGTTTTTAGAAAAATTGTTATATACTGGATTCTTAAATTATATCTGAACTGGGAGGAGGCAAGATAAGAAGCAGATATCAAAGGGTCACATCTCACAATTCACAGTACGTAAATACTCTGGCAAAGGCATAAATGATACAAGGTTACATAAGAATTTCCAAGTATACCCTAAAAGCTCTTTCTGTAGCAGCACCATAAAGCACTTTGTAACCAACTGCAATATATTCCTCGTCTCATTGCTTTTTACACTGCAGTAACCACGCTAATGAGAAACATATCATTAAAGCTAAATTTGGCCAAGGCAAGTAAACAGGGACCACACTCAGTCCTTCTGTGACACCACACTCCAGTGGCAGTGACAGGGGATAAGGCTCTATTCAGGCCTAATCTAGAGGAAATTTAAATCTGGAGGTAATAGAATTGTTCTACTTTCTATCTCACACTAAAGGATTCCCAAAATTGACAAAAAAAGAGAGAGATTAGAATCTCTTTCAAAAATTCATAGAAACAATACATAAGTTGTAGCAATCTTCCAGTGATCCCACTACACATGAAATTTGAAGTTTCTATTTTTTCAGTACCTACACAGAGATTAAAAAAAAAAAAAAAAAA
>WEKY01059650.1:76328-119347 GCA_013390045.1 Picathartes gymnocephalus
AATACTTTGATTTTAACAATCTTACCTTGTTCCACTGGTGGTGTAGAATGATATTCTGAATTTTGTAGTGCTACTGTCCAACCTAAGCTTCTGTGAGAAACTATGTTCAAGTCTCCTTTCAAGCACAGTGCAAACCCAAGATCACAGGAGAACCCAGAGGATCTCTCCATACCAGAGGAGGGATTTGTCACCACTTTGACATTATTGAAAGGATCATATCAAAGGTCTTATGATCTCTTGACCATTTTCACCCAAAGAAACCACTTCAAGGGACTGAGGGATGTTGCCAGCTGAGCATATGGTATCAGGCAGTGAGATTTTTGGCTGTGGTTACTACAACAGCTCAGCAAGGTCTCAGACAGCTTGATATTGCATACATTGAAATAACATATAGTGCACATGCCAAAAGGCAAAACTGCTTTACACTGAGGAGGGACTATGCTAATTGCATAAACCTGTAGATGAGTTAAAATAATAATGATGATCCCAGAATTACAGACAGGATTGAGTAAGCAGGCAGATGTAGCAAAGCTAACAAAAAATAGAATGCCTTCAATTAAATTGCTGTACTTGTTGCTTTAACTGAAAATAACTAGATCTGGAATGACAGAATATATTTTTTGCATACCATAATAATTTGGAACAGCTGTAGACTTTAGGTGTACACAAAACGTGAAGAAATAAAAGGAGCAAATTTGCCGTATTTTTGCACTGGGCACAGATATGCATGTGGAGTGTGAAAAGTGGCAATTGTCTGATGTGATACACTGGGAGGTGTACTGGGTAAGAAAAGAGCTATAAACCAAGATGCTGGACAGCAAAGCGGAACCTGTGTGGGCTGGAGGTGCTGTATCTGTGAAGGAATTCTGCTGTTGGATCATATTCATGGCTAAATGGTCCTGAAATTGTGGAGGGTAAAAGGCAAGAGCAAGCCCAGAGCTCGCCATGAAAAGCTGAATCATGCAGAGGTGCTGCTCAGCTCCAGGAGGAGTGTACCTGCATACAGTGAGGGCTACAGACAAGTTAGTAAAGCCCAGTGTTGGTAGGAATTACCAGCTCAGGACAAGCAGCTCAAAAAAACTGCAGAGGAACCGTGAAATGGTCAAGTATCCCTTTTTTCATCCTGAAAACCCAGGGCTGTACTGTATCACCTGCAGAACAGCCCCAGATGAGACAGGGATGCATGAGGAACCACTCCTGGCTTGAGGGACACCAAAAGTTGAGTGTAGCAGAACTCGAGAACCTATTAGCCATTGACAATCAAAAGATTATCACATCCGCAGTAGACTTAGCAGAAAAATAAAAATGTAACCATACTCAGCAGAAGGATAAGATTTATTAATCTACCCATGTATTTTTGTGCAATTTGTAGTGTAGATTTTCAATTTTAACGTGAAATTTTATAATGATTCCACCTCTAAGAGATCACTGTACAGTTGTGTGCGTCCTGTCCAAAATTTGCTTTTAAGAGAATCTCCTAAAAAAAAAAAAAAGAAAGCATAGGTTTAGGATTCAGTAAGGTAGGGTGACAGAGAACAAGGGGAGACTTCAGAAAATTAAGCAACGGAGAGAAATTCACTACTGGTTTTAACCCTTCCCATTCTCCATCAAGCCAGAAAGCTACACAGTGCCAACAATTCTCCTACTTTCTATTCCATACAGCCAGGGGCCTCATCATATACAGCAATACTCGTCTACAATACTGTAGTGGTTTTGGTTCACCTCCTCACACGGGGCACCACTTTAATGTAGTGGTTGAGCATTTTGGCCTAACACCAGTGCACCCACTAAACTTATTTACTCATTTTCTGCTTTGAGATAAGGATTAGGAGAAATGCAAAGCAGGCTCAAAACCTTAAAATGTATAAAGATAGTTTTATTAACAGAACTAAAAAAAAAGAATAAGAACCGGAATAAACCTTCAGACACTTCTCCCCCCACCTCATTTTCTCTTTCCCACCAACATAAAGAGACAAAATCTCAGACTTTCAGTCAGTTTATCACCTCTAAAATAGTCTTTCTTCAGTTCACTTTGGGAGAGGAGTCTCTCCTGCCATGCCAGGGAGACAGACTTCTCCACAAGAACACAGTTCTCTCGTGGCTCTAATATCACAGCAAATTAGCTATCCAGGAAAGGAAACCTGTTCACAATGTGAAAGTCCCTTCCCTCAACACACAGTTCTTCCCGCAACTGCTTTCGAGGGCTCATCTCTGTCTGCTAGGGTACTATTTTAAGGATGAGCTGTTCTAGTAGAAAAGCAAAGAGTCATCTCTCTCTCTCTGGAAGCAAGGTTCCTCCTATCCCTGGAGCAAGGGTTCTCCTCTCCTATCTCTGGGAGTAAAAATTCTCTTCTTCTATCCCTGGGGCAAGGGTTCTCATCTCTCCCATCTCTGTGGCATGGTTTCTCATCTCCTTCTGTTCAAGTTTCTCATTAGACCACAGGTACTTCAACATCTGCTTGCTTCAGCACAGGTGCCTTTGCTCAGGCTGCAGTTAGAATGCTGCATCCCCCCAGTTGCATTCATGAGTTACAAGGAATAGTCTGATATATCACAGTCCTTCACCACGGCCTTACAAAAGAATTTCAGCTTAAAGCATCTCCTCTTTGTCCTCCCTCTGGGCTTTGACTCCCTCTTCACTGACCTTGGTGTCTCCATGTTGGTTTCCTCATATGTCTTCGCTCTTTCCTTTTCTCTCACTGGAGAGAGGATTGATGTCTCTAAGTTTCATCTGTGTACTGAGAGAGTTACTATCTCTCCCAGGCCCCGCTGTTGATCACATGATCTCTGCTGGGCAGTGGCAGAAGCTGCTGCAAACTTTTCTAACAGAGGGGGAGGCAGGAACGGCCAGGATCTCAGCAGCCAGGCCAGGACTCAGCTGCGGCAGGATCTCAGCTGTGCCTGGCATGACCCGGCCCTGGGGAGCGTGCAGGGCCCGACCGAGAGGGCCTGGTCCCGGCCTGGCCCTGGCCCAGCCCAGGCCGGCCCCGCTGGGCTGCGCAGGCCCCCTGTTACCTGTTCAGAAGCCAGAAACAAGAGAGAGACTCCCCGGCTTCTCCTTTCTTAAATGTGAATCACAGAGGCGTATTCAGCTTCTTAAGTGGCTAAACATAGTGTACATCTTAGAACTAGCCAGCTCATTGGTTCAGTCATACCTGAAGGAAGCTGTTAAGTTCCTTGCAGGGAAAAATTACTTTTCAACCCACGACAAATACTCTCCCCAACTCCCAGCTCAGCGAGGAGAGGCAGTATTGCTGAATTTCATAATCCCCATTTGATTTTGCTTCCCTTCATATGTCCAGACAGTTTTTGAACATATGCAAACTTTCAGCCTCCACAGTGCTCCCTGTCAAGGAATTTCAGTGCAGAACTATTCAGCAAACAAAGGAATCCTCTCTTCTTTTTGTCACCTGCTTGATACATTGGGTATCTTCCTTCTCAGGCTGTCACTATTATGGAAAGTATCTCTGGTACTTATTCTCCACTTGTGGGGGAAGGATTAAAAAAAAAAAAAAAAGACAGAACTTATTGTATACGATAATAAACCAGTGTTGGAAGAGAAGGACAATGAAGGAAGGTGTTCTAACAACCTGAAAAAATAGACCTCTCTTCCCTGGGACAGAGCTGTATCCAAAAGGCAAGAGCAAACAATTAAAGCTGGTGGCAGTAATTGTAGTCAGTAGCAGAGATTGCATGGCTCTGCGTCCCTGGGCTCTGTCAAGTCATTGCCACAAGTATTACAGCCAGAGAGGAGCTTGAATTGTTTTTGGGTCCCTCAACCTCTTTGGGAGTGATGGGAGGCAACATTACATACACTTAACAGATTAATCAATAAAATTACTCACATTCAAAGGAGTTATCTGCATGCTCCACTGTGTATTTATATTCAGCCACTTAAGAAGAATTTTACATAAATGCTGAAAGAATATTCCCAAGAGAACCAGAAATGCTCAACATATTTTCACAGAAAACTCCTTCCAAGTGCACTTCTCAGGTGAACATGGCAGGCAATTAAATAAAAATGTGAGGGTCAATAAGCATGGACTAAGGAAATTTAACTAATATAGAGGTAATCCCAAGGAAGGGAGCTGAAAATAATGAGAAAATAACCAGCCTACAACAAGAAGAAAAATTGCAGAGCTTTTGTCACCACAGGTATCCACTAATGTCATATCATCCTGGGAGACAGTACAATCTGCATAAAAGTAGCCACTGCTATGAATACACGGGGAGCAGAGCTGACCTGTACCAGAGAGCCCAGGAAAGGCACAGTCTGTCTGCTGGCACTGGGAACAGCACACTTTGGGCTTGGAGGCAGATGTCAGCCACCATGAGCATTCCTCCCCCATTCCAACAAGGAGTGCAGCCCCACGCTTCTTACACACCACACACAAAATCCCCTGTAGACACCTAGTCCATACTGTACAGAACTGTTTTAAAAAAATCTCTGAACTTAAGAGATATTCACCTATTTTAAAAACAAAGCTCCACTTTTATTTTGCTGTATATCATGTTTTAAATTTTAATGGTTTTGCATTTGTCTGTTTTGTTGTTTGGAGAAAGGAATAAAATGTCCTTTTCAGTTAACCTTTCTTTAAACAACTGTTTCTCCAAAATAAAATGCCTATCTTCAACAGCTATGTTATGTACACAGATACACACACATGGAGCCATGCCTTTCCACACTGTTTTAAAGACAGCCCTCAGTCAAAATCAGGCACATTCCCGAGATAATTTTCAACACTTTATCCATTTAATGAAAAATCGTGCTGTTTCCACTAATACAAAAGAAGAACAGAGACATGTCCACTGGAAAATCCAAGATCTCTTCCCTTTCCCATTTACTCACCATCTCACTTGGCTGTTCATTTCTTGAGAATCTCACCTTATGTGTTTCATCAACATGAAATTCAATTTAATGCTTAAACAGGAAATAAAAACAACCAGACATTTGTAACAATAACAACATTAGATTTTTCATTCTGATTTTATTCCCATTTGATTTAGTTTCAATTACTGTCTGTTTACTTTTTTAGTAGACAATGAAATTTGGGAATGATGCTTGACGACAAATTGTGCATTCCGCTTTTCAAACATTATCCCCTGGGTTCTGCTGGTGTTTACCATCCCAGACCTGTATTCCAAGCAGTGTTGTCACTGACTCTCCAGCTTGGCAAAGACCTGCCTCACTAGAGGTACTATTGATGTTTTCAAAATGACAGACACCAAGCAAGTTGTATAACACAGCTGGAGACAGAAGAAAACTACTTTTTCCCCACAAGATGTACTATACCAAGCAACAGTGAGGAATTGAAACTTTTTACCCCAGTCAAGTCAGCAGTGAACTTTGATCAGCCTTGAAGGATTTTGTGTGTCTCCATTTTCACAGAAAAATCACAGACATGAGTATTAATAAATAAAGATGGTGGTTTTGTTGCTCTGAGCAGAGCAGAGTATCAGTTCTAGGAAAACTTCTACAGAAGAGCAGAAACAAAATTTCACAAGACCAAAGGCCTTTCATTTGTTCTGCAGAATTATCTTTCTTCTGTTACATTAGAGAAAACCTAACTAGATCATATTTGCTTTCCTGAAGTTTTGAAATGTGCCTATCCAAACCCATTACTACAGCAGCAGCCATTCCTACTAGAAGTCATTATCAGCAGGAAATAAAACTGTTCAGACACAAGCAAGAAAATAGAGCAAAAATTAGAAATGTGCAGAGACAAAAAAAGGCTAAAAGTATCAATGAGCTAGTTTCCAGATATAACCAAAAAATACAGTCATAGAAAACATCCATTTTCCAGCAAATGCTGGTTCTACATAGGCAATGGTCACTAATTAAAAGCAAAATATATTACACTATACATGAACAGAGTAAACTCTCAGAACTTGGTTGAAAAAGCTGAGAATACTTTTGAAGATCATACATCTACCCTTTCTGTGCTAAGAGAAGCAGATCTGCTTCTCCCAGACCAACAGTTACATCAGGATGAAGAACTGTCCTAACTCTACAGACTGTAAAGGATTCATCATTTTTCATATAGTTTTCACTTCATGTTTATGACAAGATTTATTTTGATCCACCAGGTTAGCCTTTTGGAAATATTTAACTGTATCACAGACAACAGAAAGAAGCATTTGGATGACAAGAGTAACCCAGGGCAGAAGCAGGTCAGCATCTTCAGGATAACAGAGATCCAACTATTCTCTTTGGAGTGTGGGCCAAGATATCTAGAAAAGTCATTAAAAAATATTTAGTCCTAACCAGCCTGCAAATTGTTCCCACTGCTGATCTTAAATGGTTCAAGCTGATGGGAGTTTCAACCACTTACTGTGATCTCTATGCTCCAAATTATTGACTGAAGAAAAAGTACCTATGGGTGTCTCTAACACAAAAGAAAAGGGTGATGATATGGCTACAGAGCAGACAAGAACAGGACGCTGCAGCTCTTCAATGACTCATTCATTTGGATGGACCTTATTAATTTGTAGGTCTTCAAAATTAAATGCTGTCAATTTTCAAAGGCCACAGAACATGCAATAATCAGTTTTATCAAGATTTATAATGAAGAGCAACAGCTAATTTTTAGAGGCAATTCAAGCATTCAATGAATAATCTTAGAAATACAAAGTCATTTCTTCTGTTACTAAATACATGTGCTTTTTTTTTCCTGTTTGCAATTTTTGTAAATCTTTTCCCTGAATTCCTTACGGCCACTTAGTACATGTGACAGGGACCTGCTCTGTGTCAGGTTCCATAACCCAATGTAGTGATTACATCTCACATTCGAGCCCCAGAAACCATTTAATTCCTACGGCCGCAGCTGGAGGGAGGGAAGGGGGGAAAGCAGTTTGCAGAAAGAAAATCTCATGCCCTGAGAAAGAGCACAAAACCATCCTGACCATTTCCATTAGGATGCCAGGATATTCTCTTTTCAGAACTGCCCCAGCCAGACAGGGATGTCTAGATCTGCTAAGTAGCTACTACAGACATGAAGCTTCATCTGTGCCCTCGTTGCTGGTGCTGCCAGGCTACTGCTCAAACTACGAAGGAAAGATTATATGCCCAATAGGCTACACTGCCCTTCTGCTACAGAAACATCTGCAAACATTTCCCATCTCTATAAGCAGGACAAAATTCTACCCAAAATGATGGTTCAAAATTCTTGAGTTCTGAATAACAACAAGCATTATCTCCCAGAAGCAAGAAACCCAAGGCCAGCAGTCTAGGCAGGGTTACTCAAATCTTCTGATATTTAAACGAAAAACTGGCTTGGGTAGGTAACTCAGCTATATGTTGAGGATACCTAATTTGAATTAATACATTCAGCCACCTTCTCCCCTTAGTACCAAATGCATAAGTAGTTAATGTAAAAAAGCTTTCACAAAAGAGGAATATATGGGAAACTCTTCCTGATGTTCTAGGAAATGTAGAGTCAAACTTGGAAAACCACCATTTAAAAGGAAGGCATAATCAAGAGCAAGTGCTACCAAGACTACATAGGAAAAATAGGAAGTTCATAGCCAGTTAAGGAGGTCCACAGAGCATGCAATTGGAATTTTATACCTAAAGGAGGAAGGAGCGAAAATAGATCAAAGATAGTGTCAGAGAAAGCAGTTACAGAGAACATGACTGAAGTTCAGATCTTCAGAAAATCCACAGGAATCCTCTAACCCCTGAACTTGAAATCAGCAAAAGGAAACTTATGAATGATTAGAAATCAGTGATCAGCAGAGTTAATCCTGACATATATCAAGACAGGAATACTGCAAGAGTGAAGAAACAACATTAATATCATATTGTGGCATTCATGAAGCGATAATTAAAAGGCAGCATCTTGTCTTAGCATCCAAATTTCAGAAAAGGTAAGGACAAATAAAACCAAGTAGTCAAAAACAGGTACAGTGAGAGTAGCCCCTGAGGAGTACCCTGTGGGGAGATAATGATAATGTGATTTATTAAAAAATAAAATAACAATCAATTATTTTCATATTATTTTCATAAATAATTTCCTGCCAGACAGACTTCTGTTACGGGTTGCCTTTATCCAACAAAACGACCTGAGTCATTTCAATTATTAGAAATTGAAGTTACATAAGCTCAAAATGTAAATAAGCTTATAACTTTTGCCAGTTAAAGTGACAGACTTCTGAAACAACCTGTTGCCTCCTGTGGTTGGCAAGAGATGACTGTAAGAAATTCAACCATGACCAAATACCTTTATAGAAACCTTACTGAAACTGAATGAGTAATTAAAAACATGCTGTAGAGACAAATGAAATTTTTTAACTGAAGTGATATAAAAAACAGTGGTTCCTCTCACTCCTAAGTTTCAAAGTTCAGTGCATCAGGGCAACTTCACAGATTTCAGGTAATTTACCCAAGATTCACTTCAATACACCTGACAGGAAGCACTAGCACAGTGACTCTGAGTAACACATCACAGCTGACAATACCAGCTTCAATCTGAAGTAAATATATTTGGAAAGTTTTAAGGAAAAGTGATGCCTAGGTATGTTATATTGTTGAATATTGGTTCAGAATGGTGTTAAGTAAAATCATTTCGTATTATGCCATCTGCTATTTTTAGTGATACTTTTTAAGTGCTGCAAGATGTGACAGACATACCAGTGACAGGCTAATCAAAAAAATAATTACAGTTGGTTCAAGTAACCCACTTGCTTAGGGAACCATCCTAGCTAAATACTGGAGCATTATGGATCTGCAAGTGCAGTTCACTTCAAATTTCCACTTCTTTTACTTTTACATATAAGTTACAGATATACAAACACAATACTTGTATGTAATTCACATTTTAATTTCTCAAGAGCAGCAAAAAGCTGAGTTAAAATACCAGTGCATACAGAACTTATGAAAACCACTTCCTACTTCACTAAAGACTCCATTCAAGGATACCAATCCATTTTTTAACTTCTTTCATAAGTTTTGATCCACTTAGAAGGAAAATATGTAAAAAACCCACTAGGCAAACATTTCAGTCACCTGAAATACTAATAGATAACAATCTTTGACTATAATGCCACAAAAAATATCAAATAGTGAAGTAGGGATATTACACCATCTCTGAATTCAGCCATGATGAAGCACATCCTGGGACGTATGCCCATTCTTGGTGTGTACATTTTGTCAATGGATAAGTGGTATACTAGAGTAAATCCAGAGAAAGACCCATAAAAATGAGCTGAACACCCGAAAATGGGCTTTTCAAGAAGACTTACTTCATGATAAAAAAAGGCTAAATAGTTTAGATTGAAGCACATTTTCACAAACAAGGCAAAATTAATTTGATTAAAAGCATCTATAGCAGAAGTTAGGCAACAGTAAAGGAGATACGGAATAAGAGACTTATTTTTCCTGAAAAGCCTACCATGCCACCAACCAGTTCATTTTCCATTTGAAATCTAAAAACAAAAGGGGCTCTCCCTCTCAGGAACATGGTGGGACTGTTGGGTCCTTTTATTTAGTGAGAAATAACTGAAAGCTATTTTCAAGCTTTTTTTTTTCTTTTATCCTTCCACCTTCAGTCTCACATCTTGGCAGTCTTCAGGTTTCTTAAAATATAGAAACATTTCAGGCTGAACAGTACATTTTGCAAGGTCTGGTATCAGCTGATTACAAGGGATTCCTTGCTGAAAACGTTGGACTCGATGATCCTTGTGGGTCCCTTCCAACTCAGCATATTCTATGATTCTGTGATCCTGTGCTGCAGAAGCGGGTTTTGGCTTCTTTTCTCAGGAAACTACTGCACAGAACTGTTTCACAAAAGATGTAACAAAAAAAAGCCTTGGGTACTTTCTTTCAGTAATAACATAAGACGAGAATGCTTCTTGTTCCATCCCTATGCCTGCTACCACTCCATGATTTTTAATTCTCTCAGTAATTCAGCTGCTGCCTTTGATTATTTCTGTTTGCTTCACCTTGAAATACTTGCAGTCTTTGTGTTCTGCAAAGGTAGGAGACTGTGAAAGAGCAGCTCCAGTCTATTACCATGAAACAGTGAACACAACCATGAAAACTTTCCTGAGAGCAAGAGAAAAACAATCTGAAATAAAAGTAACAGCAGACTGACGGAATATGGCTATTCCTTCTGTAAAAATAGATGGCAGAATCCCTTAGGGGTTTTTGACTTAAAAATATAAGTCTGCTTTTAATGTTCATGATAGGTAAGGTTAGGTGTGACTGTGGTGACAATAAGAATCATTCCTCCTAAGAAATAAATCAGCATCACTGTTCATTAAAAACAACAACAACAAAAAAAACCTAGATAGAAATAAATTATTTTAGAAGCCAAAAAGACACACATAAAACTACATATTTTTCTTGCCCTTACAAAGCCTTAATGAAAAATGAATCTTTATCCAATGGCAAACCAACTGATCTTAATGAGAACAAGCTGTGGATGCAGAGGGCAATAGATCTTATCTGTGTTAACCATCCAGTGAATATTCTTCTTTCTTTTTTCAGCAAGGAATCCCTTAGAAACAGCTAATACCACACCTTGCAAAAAGTACTGTTCAGCCTGAAATGTTTCTATATTTTAAGAAACCTGAAGACTGCCAAGATGTGAGACTGAAGGTTGAAGGATAAGAGGAAAAAAAAACAAAACTGAAAAGAGCTTTCAATAATTTCTCACTAAATAAAAATTGATGTTTTAAAATATCCTCTATATTGTGAGACAAAGAAATCAGGATTCCTAGGTTCTGCAAGTCTCACATTAAAAAGCACTTTTTTTCAATATCACCTTGCTATACCCATTAGCGCTGCCTGTGAATTGAGGTGCAACTAATGAAGAGAAGGGCAATAAGCATCTTTCTCAGAGAATGCAATGGAAATTGTCCTGTATTTCATTAAATTTATATTCATCATGCCTCTAACAACAAAGCTGTGATACAATTTACACATCTTTCTGTGTACATAAAAAGACTTCCATATTTCTACCAAACAATGGTAGAGACAGTGACCCACATCAGTAAGAAAATTCTAGTATTTCTTTCTGGTCTATTAAAGCTAACAATCAGTTCTACTACTGTGACAGTGCTGACAAGTCAAAACATGTGACTTTTACTCAGTAGGGAAAATATCATTCTTGCCAGAGAAGAGAGACTGAAGAGATTCTCAGTACATAACAAATAAGATCCACAGGGCTCAACTCGTCTCTGATTTCCTCCAACTTCTCTTATTGTCCCTTTCCACCATAAGACAACCTCTAAATATCGTTTTCCTTTCCTGAGGAGTCTCACCAAGCTCACTAGATGATATAAAGCACTCTCAGCATTCTTTGTATGCCCTTATCAATCTTCAAATAAAAATGGCTTGCTTTGTGTCTGTCAGACATAATTAAATTAGTTCGTGTTCAATTACTGAGATAAATCCTGACACATCCATTTGATTACCACAGACAAGGCTATGCCATCCATTGTGTTATTTTCCTCAGGTTTTTTTCTCTTTATATTGTTCTTTTTGGACATTACTTACATGGTGTGGTGTCCTGTATGTATTTATGCAACACTCAGGAAATTGTATCTTCAGCATGACAAGGAACAACTCAGCTGCCTATACCTAACCAGGCAGCGTAAAGACTTGCATAAATTGGTGTAAACTGCCCCAAATTCTGTGTTACCTATCTTTCTTTGCTACTGCTGCTAACTGGGCTAGGCAGATGAAAGTTGTCTTATGGAAAAACTTCTGTCACTTTTAGCCTTATTAAAACGTGAAAATACCTTTGCCTATCATACAATCCTTTTCAGTATTACAAGTCTCCTTCTGGAGGCATATGAAAAATTCACTACAAGGATGGGTAGCCCATCAATCCAAAGAGATGCCCTTGTATCCTTTTATGATAGAAGACAACTTTTACAATGTGCTGACCTAATTTCTTCAGTCACTCCCAAGACAGACTTCATATCAGGAATGCACTTAAGCTTGTGCTGAAAATTAAGGTGGCATTTCAATACCATTGAGGTTTAAGTCCTTCTATCCTGATTCTAATGTGTTCCTGATCATGGAAACATAGAACAGCTTTGGGCTGGAAGGAACCTTAAAGATTACCTTGTTCCAAGCCCACTGCCATAGGCAGGGACACCTTTCACTAGACCAGGTTGATCAGAGCCTCATTTAACCTTGCCTTAAATATTCCCAGGGATGGGACATCCACAACTTCTCTGGGCAGAAGAGGTCTGACCTAGGACACTGAACCAATCTGAGAAAAGATTCGAGGTCAGAGTCTTCGTTTGAGGGTGAAAGTCAACCAAACTGTTGGCTCCTTTATTGCTGGTTTTAGTATTGTTGTTTGCACTGTTAATCTGAAACAAGGCTTTCAGACTTTCTTCCTAACACTCTGGGATTTTTTAAAATAAGGTCATTAAGGTCTAACTACCCTACAGTCACTAAAGACAACACAGATAATTGTAATTAAATCCCTAAGTAAAACAATTCCTTATTTTTTCACTACATTCTTAGGAGAAGAATTTTTAGACTGCTCAGCACCTATCTGTCACAAAGGAACTGAACTTTCAAAGTCCCAAAGAGTTGAGCTCTGCTTCCAAAAACAGTTTGTATATTTATAGTCATGCTTTCTGACCTCCTTTTCTTTTTGCAACAAAAAGCAAACAAACAAACAAAAAGGAATTTAATTATAGTAATAGTTCATAAATAAAACTTCCGTCTTGGTACAGTCAACCATACAGAGTAAGCCCTGGTAGCCCTTTCACAGACTACGTGTACATATTTGTTTGCTTACCTTTCATTACTGGTATTGCTAGCTACTGAATAATTTACAAATATTGTGACAAAGTGCATAAAGATACTTGGGAAAAGCAAGTTCAAAGCAACACCTGGAATATTAAAACACTGGACTGGAAATTTTTAAGATACATACCTGCAGTTAATACTCAGTGTTAAGAAGTACTGAGTTGTTCAAATTATTTGTAAGTTTTGTCCTTAGACCTGGATGTGAAGGAAGTTCAGGAAATCTTTCCCCCTAATTTTAACAGTAACACCCACACAACCTCAGAGAAAGATGCTCCTCAAGTTCCCTAAACACAAAGTAACTTAGTTTCAGGTGGACAAATAAATTTAATTCTTATTTCTGAATTCGATTCTTGGTATCTATACAATACACTAATATAGTTGGACAAACATAAACCTGATTTTGTCTCATAAAGAAGCCAGAGCACAGATTAATTTTGAGATCTTGAGTTTGGATGGGTAGAAACTATAGTGTAGAAAATATGCAAAAATCATGAACACAGAAATTAGGTAGTAGGCACAAATATAAAACAGCGAGGAAGGGAAGAAGCAATCATTTTAAAAACCTCTGGGTCACATTTTGAGATTTTTGGGGGAACTAAACACCTTACACATGCCAGTTGCTAGAGCAATGCCTCAAGTTAAAATTGCTCAGAAACACAAGGCTTGGTGACGAATTCACAGCCTAACTCAGAAGCAGTTCCTTGGAATCTGTGGAGTCATATCCAAGTAAACCCTGTGTAAGCAAGGGGAAAATGTAACCCTTTATCAGCCTATCAGTATTAATCTTCGAGTATTCTATAATTCCTCCTGTCAAGGTAAGAGTGAAGTGTGAGACAAGCTGCAAGATATGCTTGCTGCACACAGTAATTTAGTTGGGTTCTTTCTTAGAATGCCTAATTCTCAAATCAAGTGTTTCTCATTCCACTCAGGCATGCAATTACATATCCATTACCAACTGTAGCAGTACAACAAATCTCAAATATTGTGTCCATTGCTGGAGTTCTGAATTAAAAGCAGGTCCAGCCTTTTCACATGGGTAAACTGGACACCCTGACCCTGATTTGACTTCTTACCAGACAGCACTGGCAAGAACATTGTAAAAATAAAAAGAGGGGGGAAAAAAAGAAGAAAAAAAGAGCTATTTAGTGCAGAACCAAGGGGGTTTTATCTTCTTCATTAAATGGAAGAAAATAGATCATATACAAAATGCATGAACTGGGAGCGACAGAGATGAATAATGCATCCATTAGTTGTTTGCATAATGGAGTTATTTGATCTAGTTTGACTTCTCAGACACAGCAAAACCAAAACATAACGGTTTTCCCACCTTCTTCCAAGAAAGTCCTCAGAAACTCCTGTCCTTTGAAAGGCCACAGGATGCTATAGAATACTAATGAACTTCCAGCTGTTTGTTGTAGGTACACCTGTAAAATAGCACAGGTGATCCTGCCCCCCAGGAACATGCCAGTCACTGGGCACCTCTGCCTGATTTAACGAGTGGAGCTCAAGCACTCACACAGGAGGTGGCAGACAGGTGTCCATTTGTGCTCAGATGGCAAGAGAGAATTTGCACAGAGGAAAGAAGAACAAAGGTATTTCAGAGAGATTATTTTAATGGGTTTAGGGTCTTTTTACTCATAAACAACACACACTTTTGTGAACTTTTAATACTGTAATTTCTCTCCAAATAAGCATTTTAGAAACTGGAAACTTCTAAATTCTTTCAAATGTCTTTGTCACTGCTTTATGAATTCAAAGGCTGTTTGATAATGTTCAGTCATTTGAACAGCAAAGTTCTGTACTGAAAAGTTCAGTCCTAAACCAAAGTCAAGGGCAGCACTGAGGAAAAGTTAAACACCTGACCAGACCAGCTTCTGTTAACTTTACATGTAGTAGCCATACCTGTGCAGGTACACATAGTACTGTCCAATTTTTTTTTTTTTTTTCCCTTTTTTAATATTTTGAACTGCCCTTGAAAGGATGACATTTACCTCAAAACCAAAAGCCATACTTCTTCTGTGACTCCTCTGTGCTGATTTTCTGCTATGACATTCTGCAGTAGGGAAGGAATTTTCTACTTTTCAATTGAAGCTACTCCACTATCATAAAAAATTACAGCCAAACATCAGTGACAAAGAGGTAAACCAAGACATAACGTTTCAACCACAGCGGTTTTTTCCCTCATTTAATCCCAAAACATAAGTTATCAGTTGCCACATTCCTGTAGTCCTTCAAATAGTGCTTAAAGTCAGTACACCAGAATTCAGAAGGTTTGGTCAAACAGCTAAGCAGGGCTGCCTGGCCTGCCCAGATTGTTACAGAGGCTCTCATGTAGGATTTTAGGGTGCAGGCACATGGTATAGTTGAAAAATCCTGAAATCATGTGTGGACAAACTAACTTTACAAGTGCTCATCAGCAATGCAACGGAAACAACTTTTTTTGCTTTATCTGAAAATTGCTGAGGAATCCTTGTCTCCTGTAACAGCATAACTATTTATTGGGTAAAAAAAGTCTTTTCACAGAACAATTTCAGCATTACTTTCATTCTAGCTAATCTAAAACTAACATTAAACGCAGGGACTTACCAACAAAAAATACTGCATGATAGAAGTTTATATACGAGTGTAAATTTAGAGTCTAAAATATAAGTTAGAACCAAGTTGTGTGTGACAGCTTTCTGCAGAGTGCTCTACTGAATAAAAATGGTTCACTTATCTTAATAAAAACAATTACATTAATAGGACTGCATTTTTCTCAATTTACATATTTGAAACTTAATCAAATAGCATTTTTTCCCCATCTGATTTATTTAGTTATTTTAGTATCATCACTATGCTCTCTCAAATAATTACATATAGAAGTAAGAGGCTCCTGTTATTTATCTTTCCTTATACTATTTTTTTTAGCTAAGAACCCTACTGATCTCTTTCCCTCATTACTTCTTAGATATGAAAGCACCTTTTACTTACTGTTGTAAATTTTAAGTTCTAGGGGTTTTTTTCCTTAAGAAAGGATCTTCACATTGTGAACTAGAACATGCTGAGCTGTGTTGTACAAAGCAATAGTACATGGCTTCTCTGTCAGAATTTGCTTGGGTGTATTGACAAAACTGGCATCAGTCCTGTCAATGTACATTCAAAAGTATTTTTTTTCAGCACTCCTTCAAAACAGTGTTTTTATCTATTCCTCTTTCTCCCAAAGAATTTTTCATCTCTGTCAGTAGAATGCCACTAACTAAGATTTCAGTTCTGATGGTCCTGAATGTTGAGGCACAATCTAATCTTCATAGGAAGGGGCGCTGCCACTATTACTTCAGGAGAAATGATAATGAGAATATATTTTGTAATGTGATACCATGTGCCAGAGTTGCTCTAGTTCTATGAAGCTGAGGAAACAAATGTTAAGAACTCTTCCCCAAAAAGTCCACCTTTACTGGGAAAAAGCATGATGGGTTTTACATCACAGATACAAGGAATATAGACACTATTGCCTAAAAGCAATTGTAAATCAGACTAGAAGAGGTAATCCAATAGACTGTACTCAAGCCAAGGGAAGGGATAGGAAGCTTGGAAAGTAACTGTTCTTTCTCATGACTTCACTGAAAGTATTTATGAATACAGCTAACAGTAGTTGAACTACTGTCAGCCTCTGTCCCTGAAAGGTATGCCATTAACTTAATTCTTCTATAAGGATAATGCTTTGAAAATGAGGTTGTACTTGGCAGTCACTTTTGAAGCAAATTAAATATCTTCAGGAGTTTTGAGAACTCACCAACCTTCCAATATGGAACCTTTTCCTGTCAGTCAGAGCACAGTTTCTTGAGTAAACTCTTACAAGATCAGTGCTAATAGCATTTTAAGGGAGAACCTACTTCATACAAGTAGAGAAAAACAGCAGAAAAAAAAAATAGCCTAACGTTCACAGTTCTGACTCCAAACTTTTTCCTTACAGATGGCCACGGTGATTTGAGGTGAATGAGCAAACCGCGCAAGCTGCTTTTAAAAAGTTGGGATGGTTCTTTTATCTATCCTGAAGAAGTTCCTCTCCGTTTGTCTGTAGCATTTCCTCTGTAAAAGCCAAACTTCCAGTCTTAGGCAGGCATCCAAAATCTAGTTCTTGTTTTTTTTTCTTACAGACTATTTTCAGGAAGAGATGTGACCAGTCCAGTGGTGCTCCCCAGGAGGAGCACAGGACCAAAGATACCTATGATGAAATGATTCATCACTTCTGAGACTTTATTGTATATTTTAAGACAAAAGCAAGTGTTAGATGATATAATCTGACTACCTACAATAACAGACCACATGAATCACATAAAACATCTCTTTCTGAATCCCAATGGCATGGGAATGGCTAATCAGGGTTTTCCAGGAAAGTATCTGGTCTGCATTTAAACACCAGAGAGAGAAGAGGTTGAGACGTATTTGTACTTGATTTTCCTGGTTAACAATGCAAATGTCCCCAGCATTGCTACATATTTGCACTCACAGTCATCAGGACAAAATAAATAATCTCAGAAAAGCTGCAACTCCAAAGCCTTTCAGTGGGGTAATCAATCTAGAGAGGAGAAAAGCAAAACCAGACTTAAGGCAGAGTTGCCCACAGGTAGCAGAATTTACATCTGCATACTTCCCAAAACAAGGAACACAATCTAATCCCAAGGTTAAGCTAAGGAAAGACTCCAATTTAAAATAAGACTGCAGATTCAAGAAAAATTTATATAGTTGTTAGGGGTTGTTGTTTTTTTTTTTCCAAAAAGGCAACATGTGGTGTGGGATTTGGTAGGCGAAGAAGGTACAAAGAAAAGGGTCTGATTGTCCCAATTATGACATCCTTTCAAAAAGAGGAAGCAGAAAAAGACTTATTTTAACCTGCACAAAGGTACTCCAGAAGTCAGAATGAATGCCTGCCAGAAACCAGACTGATCTTAACGATCTGGATCATGTCCACAGAACTGTATTTACTAAGAATGTGTTGCTTGTACTGATGGTTAAATTGAACATAAAAATCAATAGTACCTGGAAAGGTGATAGAGAGAATGATCCCCTGAATGCTGAGCTGATTAGCCTTTGCTGCAAGAGGAAAGAACATGTCCCACGTGCCTTCATTCTCCCTCCAGGATCTAAAATGTCTCTTTACAGAGGATGCCCTCAAAAATGCTGGTCATAGAACAAAACACAACTGGAGTTCTGAGGGCCAACACAACAGGTTAGCAGCTCCACTCTTCTCTGCTGAAATCACAGATTACTGCCTCTGTTCTTCAGGATCAACAAGGATTCAAATGATATTAGTGACAACTGTCCGCATGCTACAGACAAAGTCCAATTCCTAAGGTAAAGCTATAAACTCATACAGCTATGAATGGTCTGGATAATTACAAACATTCTCACACTTGCAACCCAAAATTATTTGGGACTAAATCAAGGCAAGAAATTATAGGAAAAAGAAAAACCTCACAAAATACAAGGACTGTTGTTTGTAACAGCGTTTATATCTTTGGAGAAAACAAATGGAGTGGAGCAAGAGCACAGTCAAATGCTGGATGTTTACAATGGCCAAGTGAGGTATTCTTCCATTGTAATAAGTTAATGACAACGTTATTCTTTCATGTAACTCCTATTAGAAAGGTAAGTAAGTATACAGCTGTTGTATGGAATTCATGCTTTTCAAGCCCTCTTCTTTCTCCGTCCCTCTTTCCTGGACAGGACTTTGAGGGTTGTAGCCCCAGTTTATGGGGACAGCTTCTGTGTCCCCAGGGTCCCTGTGACATACATGGTGCTTCCCATAAACACCAATTTCAATTCTTCCCCACATCTGTCACCATGGCAGTCATTTCTTGTGTTACACACATACAAACACAGAATTAATGTAAAGCCTATGGAAAATTCAGTGAGAAGAAAGGACTTCAAAAGTTGATGCATCTCAATTATTACAGGTATTTAAACATTTAGCAGTGTTACAACAAAGATAAACAAATAGGAGAAACACTTAAATTTGCTGCAGTACAACACAATGACAAAGATGCAAAACGTGTCTCCATATGTAATCACCAAAGAAGATACTTTTAGGTTACACTTGTAACAAAAATGACTGCTATAATGTACCATGTTTTAAACAGAGCTAGAAAGCAGTCAGAATAATACACTTATGCATAATTAAAAGCAACTCTCAATCACCTATGGAAATGAAACATAAATGTGCATTGAACATGCAAAAATATTTTCTAAGTAGCTTACTGAATAATACTTCATGAGAATTGCTTTTTATAATTCACAGTCTATGTAGCAATAAAGTGGGCCCTTAGAAAGCAATCATTGTTACGGAGAAAAACCAAATTTAAAAACTAAAATTCATTCTACTACCAAGAAAAAAAAAAATCAGTCTTGCCATTTTTCACAAAAATATTCCAGAATATTCATATCAGGATGATGGCAGCATTTTATTTAGACATTTAGTTCAAACAAGCATAATATATTAGTTATCCGTACAAAAAAAATCTGTATATCTAAGCTACCAAGAAATGCCACCTTCAGCCAGTGTAATACAGTATTTACTTTGAAGGGCAGTGGAATAACATGAATTACAGACTTTAAGCTCTCCAGAGCAAATATTTGCTCTCAGGTGCTTAAAACCAGTTTGTGCCATGTCTTGTATATATGGGAAGGTAATGATGTTTTACCATGTCTGGTAAAAGTTTACAAGCTCTGGAGCACTGCTTTCTTTGACTTCCTTTCTTGGAAGAGAAATAAACTGCTTTGGCTGAGCTAAAATAACACAATGACTATCCAACAGCATAAGATAGACATGATTAGTGATGGAACTGAACAAATGGTATCAAAAGTTTCTAAACTTTTCAAGAGGAAAAGACATGCATCTGGTGGGGCTTTGACTGCTAGACAGGTTTCTAGAAATGCTCAAAATGTATCACAAAGCCATCTGTCATTACCATACAACAGGACTCTCTCCTAGTGTCTTTTTTTCATTTTCTTCCCATAAGAAAGGATTAATGCACATTTTTAATCAAGTTTTACCAGTCTTTCAAATTAAACAATTTCCTAGAGAAGCTACCTGAAAATACATGTTTACATATTTCAAAATCATCACTTTTTAAAAATGTTAATTCAGGAAAAGTGCACTGCTGGTGTTCCTTCACTGCATTTCAGGATGAAAACAAGTATCAAAATGTCTTAATTTCAAAAGAGCCTAAAACAATTTACTAAATAGCCCTAGCAACTCTCTAACTCTAGGACAGTATTCTGTACCTTGTAGTCTATCTGGAAAACTCGCATTTTATAATGCAGCATTTGTTGTCCAGCTAAATGCACCACCAAATCTGTATTTTAGATCTTCACTTAAAGATTTAACCACTAGATATTTAGATAATATATATGAAGGGATAAAAATATTTCAAAACTTGTGCAAGCAGCAAGCAAGTATAATTCAAAATTTAGTGTTGTCTCTACTAAATCAACTTTCAAAGTTCTGAAAGTAAATTGAGATGTTTACAGCTATTATCTAAAAAAATAAGGATGTGAATATACTGATTCTCTTTCTCCTATTGTAGTAGAAGAAAGTGTTGAACTTGTTATAGAAAAAGTGTCTAAAGCAAATGATTTTTCAAAAAACTTGCATGCACATCTTTACACACTTATTAGAAGTTTAAAAGAAAAAAGCAATGAGCAAAAGCAGCTGGCAGTGGAAGAGAGTCTTGACATAAGTACAAATAAAGTAGAGTGGAAATGCAAAGCTCAAAAGGGATGCCATGTTTTCTGGACATAAATCAGACAGGAAAACTGAATCATGCAAAGGATGAAAGAGCAGCTGACTAGACAATCTCACAGCAACTGAGCCTGGGAGGCATGTCTAAAAATCATCCAGTCCCAAGCTCTACTCAGAGCAGGCTCAGCTTGTAGCCTGTGGCCCTGGGCAGCCTGGTCTTCCAGCTTCTGAACATCACCAGTGGTGGGCACCCCATCACATCTGTGGACAACCTGCTCTGTTGCCTGACTACCCTCACAGTGTAATCAAAAAAGGGGTTTTTTACTGCTTCAGTCTGACGCCCTACCTGTTGCGTTATCACTGACTACCCCTGAGAGGAGTCTGTCTCCTTTACAGAGGGAAAATCCCCAAAACCGTCCCCTCTCCACGTTGTACAGTCCCAGATGTTCCAAACACTTGATTGTGATGGCTCTTGGCTGGACACCCTGCAGAGCATCCCCGTCTCAAGCTGAGGAGCCCAGAAGGGGACACAGCCCTGCAGAGGAGGCCTCAATCAGCTGCCAAAGCTCTGCCTTGCTCAGCCCCGAGGCTGCTGGCAGCAAGAGCACACTACTGGATCTTGGTCAACATGGTGCCCCACCAGGACCCCCTGAGCCTTCCCCACAAAGCTGCTTCCCAGCTGCTGGGCCCTGCAGCCTGTGCTGGTGCATGGGGTGAGGTGCAAGGCAAGGACCAGGATCCCCACAGCCTCTGTAACATCTCAGCACAAAGCTGCTCTGGCAGAATGCCTCTATGCAGAGGACCAAGTAATTCACAGCTCCAAGTACACGTATATATACACATTCAGACACATGAATTTATATGATGTTCATACATGTGCACACACGAACAGGTTAGCTGTAAACAAACATTAATATAAAAACATAGGAATATATTTGAGGGTTGCAAATATTTCAATTTATTAGCCATAGAGAAAGTTCAATTTGTTTCTCAAGTCAAGACAATGTAGTTAGTTTTATTTTAAAATGTAACAGTAAGACTATAACTGCTTAAGATGAAAGATATAGGATTCACTTTGCTTAAATTAGAATGCATGGTTATACCATTTCATGAATACTTCTGTCCCCTAGCCAACCATATTTGAAAGAGGAAAATTATTAGAATGTTTAGATGGAATTGGTGGTGAAAGAAAAAGTAGCTATTACATTCTGACAAAAAGAGTAGAGCTCAGTAAGCAAATCCTACTACTTATTTCATGCAAGTAAATGAGAATTGGTTGCCTTGAGAATAATTGCGGTAAATCTGGGGACCAAACTTCAGAGGGATTCTGATCCTGCAGCAAGAAGAAAACAGCATAGTATAACAAATATTGTCTGACTGGCCTCTAAGCAATATCTACTTTCCTTCACCATCTTTTATAAGTTAAGGAATAATCTAAGACAATAAATACCTTATTTTAAGACATTTATATATCTAGGATGTTGGGAAGTATTTCCTTTCACTACTTTTTCCACTGACAGAAAAAAGAATAAAACTCTTACAGGAGATGAAAGAAATGCAGGATAAAGCTCAGTATGGCTTACAAAATAGCCAAAACATGGAAAGGTAGTAATACTCAAAAAGCTGAAGATCAAAACTCAAATGTTTTGCAGTCCCATGTTAGTACTGATGTTTAGTATATTCATGATCTCAAACTGCAAAGGGCAAGAAAGTACTAAAGAAATACAAAAGATGATGCTAAGTAGGTTAGTAAAGACTAAGAAATTTCTAGGAGACCAGCCCCTGAAAGCCATCAGTTTACAGTACTGGCAAAAGCAAACCAGAAGAAAAAAAAATCATATGAATTACTGAGATTTAAACAAAAGCATAGGTAACCCAAAAGCAGTCATTTTGCATTTCCAAAAAAGCATTTACCTCCTACCAGAAGACACCAACAAAAATGACTGTATTTGAATGTCTAGTGCTATAAAAGTGTGCTTAAAAATAAAACTAAATTAGGTTTTTTTCCATTAAGGTTATTACTGACTCAGTACATTGTTTTGAATATAAAGATTCAGCAGCTATTTTCTCCAGTTTTTCACCACAAGATCTTTAATCTGTTCTTAAGCTAATTTTAATTTGTTATAGAAAAAAGAATGAACTTTCTTCTCTAGGTTAAATTAAACTTGCATCTTGTGTAGGTATCATGAAGCACAAAAAAAGCAGGAAAAACAGTTGCTACAGTTGATAAAAGCTTTTTTAAGTAAGATGCACAGTAAGTTTTTTCTATTGGTTAACTGTTTCTCAAGTCTTGGAAAAAACTCAGGGTTTTTTCCAAGAAAAGAAATTAACTGCAGTATGTATGCATGAGCAGAATCTTCCTATTTTAACAATGGGAAAAACCCTTTGGTTTATTACCTGAGTAAACTGATAGTTAACTGTGCAACTCAAGAACAGAGCCTGCACAATTCATAGGAAGCTGTGTCCTTTGCAATGACAGCAAGTGTAGCAACAGTGTGTTCAGCTTAGAGGAGTTTGGGTAACTTCATTTCCGACCAAAATTCTATCACAAGTCAAGATCACTAAGAAAAATATGAAGCTCATCAGATACAGGTTTCAAAAATGTATCAGGATGCTTTTGTCTTGCTGGAAGTATCTGAAGCATGGTGTGAGTACATGCTGGGATGCACCCCAAAATCCCATTCTGAAGATGATCCAGCCCAAGACCTGGCTGGAGCACATCGGGACTCTCAGCTCACATGCTTGGCACACTTTTCTGCCAAAAACTCTGGAGAAGGTCATTCACATACCTGGAGATCACTCTTCAATTCCAGTCTATCAGTTTAGAGATAATAATTTTGCCTATGGGCCAGCTGTAAAATGGGGGCAATAGTCTTTGTATTACCTCACAAGATATGGGAGTACTTGTGCACCTTCCAAGATAAGCCTGTCAAGTCTCTCATAGAATGGACAAGATGCTTTGAAACCAAAATGCTGTATATTTATCTAATTGCATGTATCTCATTGTGCTTAATGCTACTAGAGGCATTTTTTCGGATATTGTACAGTCCTCTGAATGTAGTGATAACAAATGAGAACTCTGAATGAAGCTGTGTTCTGTTTATGCCTGATTTGCTACAGCTTCTGCCACTTCACATCTGGGAAAGGCAATTCACAGCCAGTTTGCCATGAGAACGGTGCAGCCTGGCTACAGTCCCCATGCTCCTCACTGCAAGGTTTTCTGTGCCTCCCAATACACCCTGATCTTCCTTCTCTTGCCCAGCCACAGTTTTTCAATCCTTCTCCTGGGAAGAGCTCTTCCCTGCACCCATCTCCCTCTCTGCAACTTCCCCTTTGCTCCCACCAGGTATATTTTGTTCGTGTTCTGCCAGCAAACTAAACTTCTGGGCCTCACTTTTCCCTTCCCAAACACAATGGGAAGAAGCACCAGTTCAACTAATCAGCATTGCCTAACAGGATGCTCTGTCCAGCAGAGAAAGATGCAAAAATTGCAGCCATAGATCTGAAAGAACTGGGAATGGTTGCCATGCTATCATCATCTCCCATACGTAAGATAAACCAAATACCTCCCTGCTATTTTAATTTGACAGACATCATTCAGCCAACCATTTACCCCTTTTCATGTTTTAACTCTGGGGGAAGGAAAAACAGAAGCAAATAGAATTGATCCAGATGAACCTAAATGCTCAAGTTAAGATTGCTAACTAGGATAAAAGGAATTTTTGCAGAGGTTTTTTTTTTTTTTGAAGGAAACATGGATAACCAAGATTAGCTCCTGCAAAACAGACTCATTTAAATTTTCTGCCTTAAAAGCAAAAATGCTGCAGCTAAGCAACCTGCCTGTTCCTTAAGCTGAAAGCTGGTTTTCTTAGCACCTTGTTTATTGCTGAAAACTCTGACAAACCTCCACCTTATTTTATGTAACTGTCTGGGGGAGTGCCAGATTAGATCTGGTTTACTGTCATAAGGGGACTTTTCCCATGAATGCAGATGATGCAAAGTTATTTTTAAAGTAGCATCCAAAATGTTCTTTGTGTCTTCAAATACCCTGAGCTGTTGGGAGAACAGATAACACCTGTCTGCTTCTGAATCCAAGAAGTGCTGACTGTTTTCTTTACCTGCATACTGAAATGAGCCACTGCCCTTCCTGCCTTAGATTTCCTCTTCAGCTCAGAATCTGATACAGCATTTAGTATTTGTTTTCTACCACTAAAGATGTTGTTTTAAGAGAAAATATATCCTGACATATGCTGTCCACTCTGGTTGGGTACTTCTCTTCCCTGTCTTAGATGCAATCTGTAGCTTCAAGAACGATTATTATTTCCAAATTAGAAGCTAACTATAGTCCATAAACCCATTCACTCAGACTGAATCACCAAACAGCTTTGCTTTCAAATTCTTCTAATTCTGACTGCACTTTCCCTAATGGATAGGACAGAAAATACATGCAAGTAATACACAAAATCAATGGCACTGAATATGACCCAGTGGGTTATGACTTCAGATGCTAATCTCTTGCCATGCTTTCCCTCCCACAGACTGAGCACATTAATAGCCTTTTCCCAGTCTGACAAGGGCACTGAAAAGCATTTGCTTGAAAAACTTGGAAAGCCTTGGGGTTTTGCGCCCCCTCTCTCCCAACTCAGTCCCCATTACAATTCTATTTTTAATCAGCCACCGCCTCCACCTTGTTCAGTTGCCTGTAACCTTGAATACAGTATAATAAAATATGATGGTCCCAAATGTTTTGCTAAACAATGGAAAAAGATTTTGGCTGCACTGCTCATTTGTTTTCCCTTCTCAATTGGTATTGTGTTTGTGCACAAAAAATAAACACACAGTAGGCCTATATGTCCCTCTACAAACACAGATATACAGACAGCAATGCAGCTTTCTTGTTTACTCTGCTTCCCTCATTTCCTCTAGATATTTTTGCACACTGTCATTTGTGGAATACTGCTGAAACCCAAAGGGATGTCAGCTGAGCCTGCCTCACACCGCACGCTGTTGGCAGGCTCATTAAGGCCAGGGGAACAGTGTGGAGTCTGCTGCCACTGCTCACAGACTGGCGCTGCTGGCTGGAAGGATTCGGCCAAGCTCAAGAGGCCACACCAGTTGATTTCTTCAGACGCTCCTCAGCCTTGACATTATTGCTGGTGTCTCAACAAGGACTCTAAAGTTGTTACTAAAAGTGCCAGCAGCTGCTGTCAGCATTTATGGAGAAGAAATCCAATATAACAAAAGTCTTCAAGGGTTTTGAACAGGGTAGAAGTACATGTTTTCTTACTTACATAACCAGCCTCGACTGTACATTGTACAGCACCACCTGTACAGTGAAATTACTTCGCATTTATTATTGGGTAACTACACTTTTTGTTGGTTAATTTCAGAGTTGTCTACATCATTTTATGATCTACCCAACTTAATTATTTCTAACACTGCAGATATTACCTGTCATATCTGTTGCAGCCCCAGAGAGTCCAAATCTCTTGCCCAATAGCTTCTGGGGAAGCCATTGCCTATTTGAGAGTCAAGGTGGAAGGCAGGAAGCAGAATGTAGCTCCCTCTCACAGAAATAACACCTGGTCATCAGCCTCTTTTTGGCTGATGCAGTTATTTTAAAAAAAAAAAAAAAAAAAAAAAAAAAAGAAGGAGAAAAAAGTCACAACTGAAACAGACTTTAGCCACAGCTGCAATTTGGTTTTTCTGTGTTAAGTATCACTTAAGTTCCTGCCTAATTAGCCTGAGAAGTGTCCAGTTACCCTGAAGTTAAAGAAGGGCACTCTTGTTCTTCCAGTTCACCTAAGTTGGCATGAAATCAGGGATGTATGTAAATCTCTCCCCAAAAGAGAACAATCAGGAAAAAAATTAACTACATATTAGGAATTTAGCTAGTCAAATTAAAAATGGGGAATCCAAAGCTCTCAGTGCTTGTTTTTGTTTAGTACTCAAGGGCACCATACATAAAGCAAGATATTTAAGAGCTACCAATCCTAAGGAAGAACACCTAAATCTAATGGTAGATGGAAGTCTAAGGAAGATTAGTATGTCTCAGCATTTTGCCTATTTGAGTCATAATATTCTTAAATTGCTCAACCACACACTATTTTTTTTTTCTAAGCAAGGACTAGCACTACAACTATTCCATCACAATCAGGTTGCTCTTGATGACCTTCCAAAGACAAATGCCAGTGTCACAGCTAGCATCATCTCCTAATGCTGCTGTGCCAGACTATGTGAAGGCAATACAGTACTTTCAAAAACAGTCTCTATTTTCTGGTAGAAGTTGGATCCCATCCATGCCTTCACTTTTTTCTGTCTAGCACATACAGACCATGGGCTTACCATATGTTTCCATTCACTGTAATGCACCTCCATCTCCCTCATTTCAACTGATTTTTATTTAGAAAATAAACACCCCAGAACAGCACAGAAAGTAGGACAATTTGTCCACATGTGTCTAGCAGATTTTAGTCACTATAAAATTTACTGAAATATAAAACAAGGAAACATTTTGATTAATCCATTACTTTGGTTTTTCCTCTTGTTCTTGCATTAAGTCACTACCTGTGTTTTCATAGCATTAGGGAAGAACGGAGTTGTATTTCTGAAATATTTAAATATTCTGAAATACTGAGCTTTATGCCTTTGGTTTAATGGTATTGGTGGCCTGGCCACCAAACACTTTCAGAGCCAAATCAGAAATTCACTATGGCAAAGGCTTACCAAACAGTCTGCACAAAGGCTATGCTGCAATAAATATCCAAGTCACCTAACAAAACTAAAGTGAGCAAGGAGGGTCTAACTAAAGCAGAATTGGAAATCCAGAGATCTCCATTCTTTTCCTACTCTGCTGGAGACAGACTTTGTAAATGGGGGCAGAGCATTCCACCATCACCAGGTGTTTCTTTAACTGCTCCTAGTTAGATAATAGAGCAGAGGGAATATGATTTTATTAGCATTTATAAGCAAAACTGTGTGGAAAACATTGCACAGCTATGTAAGCTACCCTTATTGCACACAGTGGATTCCAATGAAACAAGTATGAAAAGCAGCATATGGGACCGTGTCTCCTGGGTTCAGCTGCGGTAGTTTCTTCTCAGTAGCTGGTACAGTGCTGTGCTTTGGATCCTCTATGAGAGCAATGTTGATAGCAACAGCCAAACCACCAGCGTGTTAAGCAGTGCTTACATTAAGTCAAGGACCTTCCAGTTCCCCATGCTCTGCCAGTGAGGAGGTGGCACAAGAAGCAAGCACAGCCAGGACAGCTGACCTGAACTGGCCAACGGAATATTTCACACCATGGAACATCATGTACAGTATGTAAGCTGGGAAGAGCTGGGCAGGAGGGGTCACTTGCTGCTGGGGGACAGGACAGGCATCAGCCAGCAGGTGGTACTGTGCATCACTGGTTGTTCTTGGGTTTCATTTTGCTTTTTTCTTTCACCATTGTAGTAACAGTATATTTTATTATCATTAGTATTATTATACTTTACTTTTTTTCCATTACTAAACTGTTCTTATCTCAACCCACCAGTTTTATCTTTTTTCCCCAATTCTCCTCCCCATGGAAGTAGGGGCAGGGGAAATGAGTGAACGACTGCATGGTACTTAGTTGTCAACTGGGGCTAAACCACAACAGACCTAGGACTGGACTTTTTCCCTTTTACACTTGGTTGCAGAGATGCAGCTCACAATCCCACCCCTCTGCTGACATATTTTGCTCATAAGACATTAAAAGAAGGAGGAGCACTTGCCAAAGTATATAATCACATTTGGGATAACTAGAACGTATTAAAAAACAAGGTCTACCAGATCACATGGGAAACAATATTTTCTTCTAGGAAGAAACATGAGCTATTTAAAAAGTATTCCCTTGAATTCAAGTCAAAAAGTAATTGACAAAGAAAAGCTTTTTTCCACTTGCAGAAATTTTTAGTCTTAAATCAGACTTTATCAGAGACTTCATTTCACATTTCAAGCTTATTTTAAGAAAAAAAATCAAAGAAAAACACCAAAAAAAAAGATGTTTACAAAAATTCTGAGTTCTTCTTGCTCAAATATGTCAGCTGCTGAATTCATCAAAACCAACTGTTTTCCTAAATTTAGACTTGGCTTTGATAAATTGGCATTTTACAAAAAATTAGGCAAACATCTCCTGTCTTCTGGTAGGCAAATATCAACTTCCCCTACATTTTAATTGTCCTTTCCAAAAGTACAGAAATGCACAAGGTACCTACTTTCACAGAAAACAAAATGGGTGCCTTTGAAATCACCTTTACACAGCAGGATTAAAAGAAAAATCAAAATGTATTTTGTTTAAAAGTTTAATTGAACACATATTACTGGCCAGGCTGAATGATCTATGATTCGCTGACAGATGGAACCAGACACAGACCTTCAGATGAACAGGGAAGCAGGAAGGAGCTGAGCACAAACATTTTAGTCAGCTCTGTCAAAATGTTGGCATTTCTACTAAGAAGGACTTATAGTATCCAATTCTGCCTGTTATTCTGTATCACTCTATGAAAAGACCATGTTTTTCTGAATAATTACCATTAGCATTTCAGCTACTTCTACTATATTTTGCAAAGCTGTCCGAGCAAAAGTGACACTGACATTAAAAGCCTATTTTGATGTTGAGCACAAAATAATTGTTTGACTTGCAAAGCAGAACCTCATAAATAATTTCATTGGTAATCTTTTTCCCTGTAACTGTTATCACAATAACTTCACTTCTGTATTATCTTACACCAATAATTCTGAAATCCAGGCACTCCTGAAACTCATGCATTCCATAACACCTCACACAGAAAGATTTCTTCAGCCCTACAAACTACATTTAATGTCTATAAAATAAATAACATTTATACTACAGAACAGTGCTCAGTGCGAAGATTTGTTGCTGACGTGAGGTCCCTTAGGGACAGACATACCTCAGAATTGTTGAGATGACACCTGTGCGTCCCTGAGAACCACCCCTCGCTCGAACACTGGTCAATGTCCACCTTCTGCAGATTGATGTCCACTTTGACAACACCTCTGAAAACAGAGAGAAACAGCCTTGAACACAACTACAGAAGTAGGTTAAACCTTATGATGCTGTAGCCTGAAAAGCAGAACTACATCTTTCTTCTAAATATGGAATTTGATAGAATGTCTAAAACCAGAGAACTTTCATGCTCCCACAGCCATGATCACAGAAACACATTCTTATTTTAGACTTTACTGAGGTGTATTATGACAAGAGCTCTGTAAATCTAACACAATAAGAGTAGGGTGGCAGTTAAGAACAAGTTATACGTTCAAACAATGTAATGCCCTTCACATTTTACCATGCAGCAAAGACTCAAAGTAAATACAGTGAAAGACCTGCACTAGATTTTCTGAAGCCAGCAACCTTCCCAGTCAATTCTGAGAGCAAGGTACCAGGCACTGCGCCTCACCCAATATCCAGCAAAAACTACTCTCTCCCCTTAGCTCCAGGGAATCCTATTTGCCAAAACAACTGGCAAAAGCCTTTTTTGCACTCTCTCCAGAGACAACCTGACCTCCAGAGACATTCAGGACTCTTCTCTGCAGTTCAACATCCTCCTCCAGCAGGCATCCAAGCCCCCTCCCCACACCTCTGCCAGCTGGCCCTGCAATAAAACCTGATACAACATCAGAAAGCTGCACAAGCCAGCAACAGACCACTGATGTCTATGAAGCCAAAAAAAAAATGTTTCCTACACACACAAATGTCCTGAAGGACTGCCTGAATTGCATAAGTGCTGCAATTTGGAGAATTCATGGCATGTTCTAGTGGGACAAGCATCAGAAAGCAGGAGAGCATCCTAACACTCAGAGCCACGTACTGGAAAGAAAGGAAAATACTTCTGCACTTCTCGCATCAGAATTGATTAAAGAACTTACATCCTTTGAGAGCTCTTTAATGCAATTATTTTGTTAAAAATAGATGTGAAAAATCATTCATACAGATAATGACATTGGAAGAAGCCTCTTGTGATCATTCAGTCCAATCATCTGCTCAAGGCAGGCTCAGTTAAGTTGAGAGTTTTTTATACCTTCAATAATGGAGACTTCACCATCTATGGGAATCCTGATCAAGTAACTGACCAAACTCAGTGTCAAAAAAAATGTTCTGATGTTTAAAAGAAATTTCTTGTATTTCAGTTTGTGCCTCTTGGCCTTTCCGTCCTTTCATTGAATAAGGCTGAGAAAGGCCTTTCTCTCTTTTACACTTTTTCACTGGGTACTTACACATAAAATGCCTCTGGGAACTTTTTCTTCTCCAGGCTGAACAGCCCCAGCTCACTCAGCCCTTCTTGTGAGTCAGATGCTCCAACCTGTAACTATCTGTGTGGCCCTTCACTCAGTTTGCTTCAGTACATCCATGTGTCCTATGCTGAGGAGTCCAGATGTGGACATAGCACTCCTGATGGAGCCCCACTCGGCTGGGTAAAGAGGAAGGATCACTTCCCTCAACCCACTGGCAAAACTTGCTCTCAGACCAGGAGGCTGTTGGCTTTCTTTGCCACAAGCACACATTGGTGATTCACGTCAAACTGGTGTCCACCAAGAGAATATCAATAGTGACTGACCTCCAGTTGGACACCAGTCAACTATACACAGAAGGCTGCTGAGTTGGTTAAACACTATTTCCCCCGCAGAAATCCGTGCTGACAGCTCCCAATCACATTCCTTCTCTTCATGTGTTCCAGAAGGGGTTTTCACAACGATTTGCTTCATCACCTTCCCAGGGACTGAAGTGAGACTGATGATCCTGTAGTTCTTGGAAGACATCAAGTACCTTGGACTTTCCAACATCCTTTGTCACACTGTACACTTTTCCACTCAGCAGCAAAGACCTTGGAAAAGACCTTTAAGATCATTGAGTCCCAACCACTAACCAAGCCCTGCCAAGTCACCACTAAACCATGTTCCTAAGTGCCACTCTTTTAAATACCTCAACTCCAGCAACCTGTTCCCATGCTTGACAATCCTTTCGGTGAGGCAAGTTTTCCTAATATCCAATGTAAATCTCCTCTGGCACATATCCTCTTGTCCTATCATTTGCCATTTGGGAGAAGAGACCCAACCCCCACCTCGCCCCAATCTCCTTTCAGGTAGTTGTAGAGAGCAGTAAGGTCTCCCCTCAGCCTCTTTTTCTCCAGGCTAAACACCTCCAGCTCCTTCAGCTGCTTCTCATCAGACTTGTGCTCCAGACCCTTCATCAGCTCCATTCCCTTCTCTGGACATGCTCCAGCCCCTTTAATTTCTTCTCTGCAGTGAGGAGTCCAAAACTGAACACAGGATTTGAGGTACAGCCTCACCAGTGATGAGTACAAGGGAATGATCACTTCCCTGGTCCTGCTGGCCACACACTGCTGATAGAATATTTTCATGATCACAGTCATGCTCAGACAGTGTCTCCATATTCCTCCCAGGTTACCTGGCCCCACTTCCATCTGCACTTCCAATTTAGGGTTAACTTTTTTCAGGATCACCCTGTTAAACCATCCAAGCTTGAAAATATTTTCATAATACTTCTTCCAGAAGTATACACTGGAAGTATACACTTCCAGAATTTTACACTATAAAACTCTTTCATTTCAAACTAAATGCATGTTCCTTTTGCATCTGTTGTACTAAAACTTTTCTTACAAGAATGTTTGTCTTTCACAAAACCCAATCTTCATGAACTCAATGCAAACGTCTTTACACTCTTCTCTCATCTGCAGCTGTTCTGTAGCCCAACCTGAACTTTTGATATGGTTAAGTTGTTCTGGTTTTCCCTTTTCTCAGAGCTTTGTGAGAGTTTCTGGGGTGAAAATCTACAACAAGGAGAAAAAGGACAGCTCAGAAGCAGGAACAGGAAAGCAACCTCTCCAAACAGTTACAAGCTGCCATAGGATTTCAACTGTTTCCCTCCATGGCACATATTATTATTTTTTTTTCACTAGACCTCTGCAATACGTGTTTCATAGTAACATCACAGTTCTGTAGTACCAGGGTCTGAAGCTACTTGAGGATACAGTACTTTCAGAAGTAAAGTTTCTTTAAGCATATATGTGGCATTTACAAAAAGTATCATGATGGCACAAGACTTCTACTGCGTTCATTTGAGATCCTTTGCCATTTTAAAAGACCATCTCAGACTTGTACCCCCTGCTATTACACAGAGTACACCAATATGTACACGATACATTTTTGAAATTCACTTGTGATTAATACAGTAGCTGGCACAGCCTGTTTGGCCACCCACATTTTCAGTTATTTTTGATTCAGCATTCGGAAAATGGAACATATGGAAGAACACATCCTCCTAGAACGCACACGGACCAACTCCCTGCGTTATATTTATCGAACTAATTGGGAATAATTGCAGTGTTGCTATCTTGGTGGAAGCAATCAAGACAAATATCAAGGGTGTAAGAGTAGACTCTGCTTGTCAGCGTAACACATTCATCCACACTGGCAATGCTGCCTGGCTGCACCCAAGCCACAGCCACAAGTTAATAACAATATTACTGGTAACTGTGGACCATCTGGCAGGTAAGTATATTTTGTTAATCTCCTTGTAACAATAGATATTTACTTCCTGCCACAATTTTACAGTCCTTACACACACAAAAGAGATATCCAAAGATAGCACGTCCATGTTAAACATGCAGTTAAGAAATAATTAGTTGAATTATACATAAGAATCATTGAAGAATGATGTCATCAAGGATTTTCTGTCAGGTCAGAGGTTGATTTAAGAGGCTTTAATGTCTGTCTGTATTTCCAGTACTACTGTTTGTTGGCATGCTGCTTGCCTTGAAATCTGTGCCAGAAATTGATTTAAGCTTATTTTCCCAACCTACTAGCTATCTTGATAGCTTCAGTAGTTATAATATTTCATTGTAACAACATGTTGTAAAACCTATCTACAGAATAATTTTTTTTCCTCTACAGTTACATCATTTAAAAAAAAAAAAAAAAAATCAGAAGGAGCATGTTCTTTTTCTCCTAGTCAGCTTAAGCCAGAACTGTACAAAATAATAACCTGCCAACATTTATATGGTGATAAACAGTATTCCTTGTGCTCTAGATCTTCAAAAGCTTTTTTGGCACAGAGGTCATCACAGCTCAGCTAGGTACACACAGTTTGCCTTCTAAGTTTGTACACTTATTTTTGAGTCCATAAGCATTGTGAGCACTCATAATTAAGGTATAAGGCATGGTTATCACACACTGAAGTGGGCATCATTCCCTACATCTGCTTAGATTCTTGCTGTCATATTCTTTCAGCCCTCCATGCTGTCCTTCGTAAGTCCTCTTTAGCACAAAACAAGGAGATAAGAAAAACAAGTTCTCTACAGCCGTCAGAAATCTGCAAATGCCCACTCTTCTAGACAAATACACACTGTATTTAGCATAGCCAATGTTTTCAGGGCAGATGCCTTTTCTGACCACTCTCATTTTCGAGGTTGCCATTTCCAAGAATATTAATCTTTGAATACTGCATACTATCTGACACCCAAGGCTCCTCCAATGTACCATCAACTGAGCACCCAAAAATAATCCTAGTGTCAAATTCACAAATGAATTTCAGCTGTAAGTCTTACTGACAAACAGAAGCTTCTGCAAGTTCAGCTTGCCTTTGAAAGTTAAGATTTAGGATTCTGCATCTCTTGGACATTGTTAAAGTTGTTACTGAGCCAGATTCACAAAAGGCTACTGGGACATGACACACACGGTTTTGGCCTGGTCATAGATACCACCAATTCCTTACTAAGAGGACAGACACTTCCCTAATTCCTCAGTCATAGCATGACTGCTGCTTTTCAGCACACATTTTCATAGGAGAACCAGCTTTCACCAAAAATAAACTTAACTGAGGAATAAGGTATTGCAATGTGGGCACATAAATTAGGATTCACCTGCAAAGAAAATCCTGCTAGGCCTTTGAAACAGTACTACGAGGGCAGAATACTTAAAGCTGAATTCTCTATTGTCTGAAGAATTATTTCAGATTTATAGCATGCAGTGTTGCCTCATTGGCGATTTCCCTGCAGTTTAGTCAGAGAGTTTCTTAGATACTCTGAGGGGCACGGATGATTTTGGGGTTTTTTTTCCGCTTGGGGATGCTCAAGTTGCTCCCAGCATCTTAACTCTGTCCCAAAGCATCACCTTGTATAGGAATGCCGGGTGTCAGTGATGGTAGAGTACCACTTACATTAGATTATACCTATGAAAAGAGGTCTTGGAGCCAAAAATCAGGTTACTTTTTTTTAATGCTTCCATTACCATCCATGGGGTCAAAGAGGCAGGTGGAAAGAAAGAAAGGGTCCAAAGAACAGAGCATGATAGAAGAAAGTATGTTAGGAACACAAAGAGCTTTTGAAATAGAAGAATTCTACGTAGGAGGGATGGTCTCAGCCTAACTATACCAAATTCTGTGACCCTGAAGATTTATTTAAAGGTAACAAGGTCATTTTAAAACTCAAAAGTAAGGAGAAGCCAACCTCCAAAAAAAAGGAAATGGAAAGGCATAAACCTGGGCAAGGAGGAACATACAAATTACAAGAATGTAAGACAAAACCAAGATATTTTTAGAAACAGCATGTTAAGAAGGATAGGCTCTACTAATCAAAAACATTTCAAATACCTCAGAAAGTGGAAGGCTGCAGTAGAATCTCTAACACAATACACAACCAAGATATAAAAATTGCTCAGAGTAGAGACAGCTTTTGACAAAAATGAGTTATTTTTATGGCTCTTGGAACAATCAATGAAACAAAAGTCAGCTTTCACATGCAGGGAAGTTAACAAGCTGGACTTCACAACTATCTCTTCTTTGTTTGGCACATTCACAGAGGACCACAGATGGATGACCAGTGACAAAGTTTGCAAGTGATAAACACACTTAATATAATCCACAACTAAGCCTGACTGACACAGAAATGATGCAATAAAACACTTTGGAAAGTATTCATTCAAGAATCTGAGATCTCCCAATGAATTTAGATTCATGAAGTGAACTTAAAAACATACAATTATCTAACCCACAATAGATGGATATTGTGGAATGTATAAATATATTATGGAATATAATGCCAAACTATACTGCAGAAGACAAATTGTTAAAACATGGATGAGAATCATGAAGGTCAGTTTAATATATAATTACTATCCAGTCATTCAGATAAAGTCTGAAAAACAATTTCTTTTTATTGCTTATCATTGATAAATTGGACATAACCAGGGTAGGAGAACTTGACATTTTTCCTTCAGCACCTGCCAGAGGCTGCTTTTGGAGCAAAGGCTATGGAAACTTTTCCTCTGACCTAACACAGCAATACATTTTTTCTTACCTTTAGAAACATTCCTATCTCAGCCCACATTCACAAATAGAATAGATGACAGTCCCAGAGCTGAATCTCAGATAGTAAGGACTGCCACATGTCCATTCCCTTCAAAAGAGCTTTGATAACCTGCCGTGCTGAAAGTCTGGCCCAAGGGGGATGGGGCTGAAGAACAAAGGAGTTGGAAACAGAAGTTTGACCCAAAAAAAGGAAAAAAAAAATAGTTCCTTTTATTGCAACTTAGAATGTCCTACATAATTGTGGACATGAATGCCATGTGTGTTTCAATCCTCTCATGGCCATATTTAACTTCTTTCTTCAAAGAACCACTTCTGTTTCTCTGATACTGAAGAAAGCTGAATCATGGTTCTAAAAAGAGAAATCCCTATTTCTTGTTCCTTTCCTATGTTTCATCAGCATCCAGTTTTCTATCCCTATCCATGACCTCATACAAAAAATGCTGGCAGGGACATAATTGACTGCCCAAAGAACACTTAAAATATCCTGGAGGTTTCCACAAAGAGACAGTAAACCATAAGAAGCTTCTTTGTTTTAACTGTTTTTCAGGAACACAAACCCAAGACTTTCAGAAATTCTAGGAAATAAACTATTCCTTTTAATTTTTGAAACCTGTTCTAAGTCCACCCATACCTTCAATCATGTTAAGGGCCAGGATGTGTTATAAAAAATGTCAACCTCACCACTTTAAAATATTCTCTGTATTATACCACTAATGGTCACATCACAATGGCACAAAAAATTTAAAAGTTTTCTTAATTAATTTTCTCTTAGCTTGGTACTCAGACTAAAGAGAGATTGGGGGAAACTACAAAAGGGGGCCAAAGGAAGAAATTAAACCATGTTTAAAAGAAAAAAGTTACACATTTTTAAAATTCCTTTTCTCATGTCTACATTTGTTTGGGGTTTTTTACCAACCAATTTAATAGCTGTGAAATATTTAGCAGAACATGAAATCATGTATAATCCCTAAGAAACTACTTATTTGTCATATATACTTCTATCTCCATGGTTTAATCTGCCTTCAGTAAAGTTTCCTTAACTAAGAGTCCCGCCATAGTCTAACACTGGAGTGGTCCAGGTAATTGTTAATAGTACAGTGGAAATCACTACATTACACCGCCTTTAGGCAAGAAACAGCTCAATTTAACTGTGCAGTAAAGATGATCTTTGCATCAAGGAATATCTTTACAATAATTGAGAGAAGTAGCAAACTTCTGGAAGACAAAAAATATTAAGATGCAGCACAATCTGGCCAAACTTCAGAAATAACTTAACTGTAAATGATCCAGAACAAGACTCCATTCCAAAAAAATAAAATTTAAAAAACAAAACCCAAAACGAACAAACAAAAACAAAAAAACCACCCCAAACTTACTCAGTTTGCTGATTGAGTACCTTTCTGCCAAAACAGGCATTACTCCATTGGATTCTCCAAAAAAACCTTAAAAAAGAAGCAAATGCTGTGCTGGAATATGGTGGGAAGGGGAAGGAAGCCAGTGCCCTGTATCCTGAAGACAATCTGACCTCCACAATGAGAAACCATGCAAGACCAATGACCAGTTCCCAAGATATATTACAACACAACATTAAAGAAAATGAGAGCAGCACACAAGGGAACATTTTAAACTGCAAAAGCAGCAACTCATTCATCAGAGTTTGGGGATAATTGGTGTCATTGCACAAGGCTAAGACAGTGCACATGAATCTGACTAACCATGTTCAGGAAATACTGGAACAGGACTTGAGAAGAGGGACCATGGCAACAGAGGGCTTGTGACAGCGACTAAAGAAAGCCAGTTTGTGTAGTCTAGTAAACAACGGTGGAGAAGGGGCTGCTGCCTATAAGTAAGTCAGGGCAGTAAACACCAGCTAAGAGTGCCAAGTCAGACGGAAGACAGTTCTGGACCAGAATAAATGCATGAGAACTGACTGTGAATAAATTCAGATCAGAAATCAGAGAAGTTATCCAACCTTTAGGTCCAGCATACCAGTGAGATGAAGAGTTAAGAGGGAAACCCACCTACTTAGAGATGGAGATTTGTCAGCTGATGACATTAAGGGGGCTTGTGACAGCAGAAGACTGACTCAGTGACCAGGAGGACATTTTTTTTAACTTGTGTGTTCCTATTAGCTGACAATTTGGTCATTTTTCTTTTAGATGAAGAAGTGACCTTTCCCACTTATGTCCTGGACTGCTAAAGCAATGAAGACTTCTCATTTCTTCTCCAGGGGCCAAGAAAATACTTTTAGAAAAGGAATTGTATTTACAACATGCAACTTTTCACACTTCACTTTCTCAGTAGGGCTGCAAAGAGGACAGCTGGGTCATCATGTGCCATAAAATATGATTCATTCTCACTGTGTGATAGGCAGTAGCAGAGGAGGGGCACAGAAGATCTGTGACAGATGCTACTGTGCTCTACCCCCTGCAGCACTACAGTAGTAGAGTGATTAGGCATATTAGGTGGTGAATTTCAGCTGCAAAAGGCATCAGTTTAGACAGGAGGGATGGTTAACATCAAGTGATTACTTCTGGTCTCTGCGCATCCTCATTCCTCAATGAGAGTCCACACTGCATTTCATAAGCAGGCAGTAGTAATGTTCACTCCATGCACTTAGGGTGGAAAGACCAGCAAATGCAGACAACAAAATACCAGCAAGCAGTGCTAAGAAGCTGCCGACAGCCAACACTGCTAGCCCAGCATTGTACTAGGCTAATGTGGCCCCACTGGGCCTGAGCAGATTGTGCAGATAAATGTACTAGAAGCAAGTTGCCTTTGGTTTCTCCACTTCATCTCAGTATTCGTTTACAGTGTTAGCCATGGCAAGATGACTTAAACAACCGTATTTTCTCCTTGGCCTTCACTTCAGGCACTTGGGCAGCAATCTCTTGGGAAGGGGAGAGGTGGAACTGAAGACAAACAAGCTGCTTGCAAGAGCCCCCTGGCCTGTAACATTCACATCCCCAGGCCAAAAGCACTGTAACTCATCACAACATCAAGAACAAAGCTTGCTGCTTTTTGCTGCACTTTTGTAATGTCATTGACAACAGCACTGCAGCAGTAGCATGCACTGAACACAGCCGGGAGTAGTTACCAGTATTGCCCTCATTAAACTCTTTCCATTGCTACGCCACATGAACAAACCCATCTGTCACTGCCACAGAAGAGATACCAAGAAGAAGCAACGGCTTTTCCTTCTGTAACATGAAAGAACTCTTTCATGGATATAGCCTGTTCCTGAATGTAACTCACCCTATTGTACCATGCCCTAAACCTAATGTGAGCAAAGGAAGTACACAAACTGTTAGAATAATATTAAAGAGGCATACACTAAATTACCATTAATTACATCATTCCAGACTACTAAGTGGGAGGAGCATGGTAACTGATTCATTAAAATGTTTCTAACAGACAGTTCAAAGATAGATTTTTGGGAGAACCAACATAGCTGTCCCAAAAGATGGAGATTAGTGAACACTTTTTTCATGTGGGCCTTAAATAAGAATTTAAAGTCAAAATATTGTGTCACTCTAAGACTGATGGTGAGGGGATGTAAAGTTTACTTCAAGAGGCATCTTATAGCAATTCACACTAATTTTCCAGTAACCACATTAGATTTTACATTTTTGTCTTACGTGCTCATACTTTAAACCATTTATTTTTATTTATTACCATTAGTATTTATAAACCAAAAATTCACATTGAAGCTGTGTACTTCTTAAGTATTGAAAACATTGTGTAAATATTGAGACAAACTACAAGTCTTGGAAGCATATTTTGTGTATACTATTTTCTGTGCAGCTGAGAAGTTACTTTCTCAATATCCCAAGTAATAAGCTTATATTAAAGCCCATCTTTCATCTAGCATACCTCAAACCAGCAACACAGGAACTATCATTCAGTCTTGCCAGAATGTGTCTATAATTTTACTTCTTCCACCTGCTTCTTTAATAGTTTGGCAAACAACAATCCAATTTTTAGAAGTGCTTACAAACTCATCTCTGTTGATACAACGAATCTTTGTTAGTTTTGTCCTAACTGTTCAGTATAACAGCAACACAACATTTTGAACTTGCATAGCATACTCCATCTCAAGATATTCTAAATAAGAAGTGGTTCCTCAAGCTCAGATGAGCTCAGTGAATGCCCTTTGAAGTATCAGAGTTATAACAGGTTATTCTATTTCTTCAACAGAAACGACCCCCACGTGGCAAACAGAGGCTGGGAAAATGAGGCAGGGAAGGCAGTGCTCTGTACTGCATCCAGGAGGACATCTACTGGTTGCCGTGGTTGGCCAGGGTTACTCCAAAACAGACCTGGTGTGTTCTGCACACCAAAACTACCACAGCAGAAACCTACACCACTGAGAGGCTTCCTGGCATCACACAATCTTGGCACAGAGCTGGGATTGAAGTATTAGTCTCTTTTGCTTAAAACATGGGTTTATTTCCTCTTCAATTAAGTCAAGATTGAAGCTTCTTTGAGTTAAGCTTTACATCAAGATTTATAT
This sequence comes from Picathartes gymnocephalus, assembly GCA_013390045.1. Taxonomy (NCBI): domain Eukaryota; kingdom Metazoa; phylum Chordata; class Aves; order Passeriformes; family Picathartidae; genus Picathartes; species Picathartes gymnocephalus. Next base: position 116,707 of record WEKY01059650.1, read on the forward strand.
TCTCAGAGAGCTGGTTTGCGGCTGTCACCACACCTCCAGCCTAGTGGTTCTGCAGGTTCTGCAAAACTCTATCCTCAACGAGAGGCTATCAGCCTACAATAACTTCCATCCCCATCCTGAAGCCCATCAAGGGTTGACCACTTCATTTCAATAATCTCTGACAAGCTTCCTGACTTCTCTGGACTCTCTACGGTCCAGAAGAGCTCTACCTATTCCTGGGTTTTGGTCTCAAGAGGAATTCAGCAACAAAGCTATCCTTGGGTTTTAGACTCCAGAGGAATTCAGCAACAAACAGCCTACAGATAAGCGCATTTTACCTTAACCCTACCATCCCCATAAGAGTGAAAATCTCAAGGCAAAAAGTAATTCAACAGAGAAATAAGCAGCCATTATACATTCAACAGATTTTGGGTTTTTTCAAGGATTGATGACTGCACTCATATCTCTTCGATCTCTGTGGATTTCAGACTAAGCCAGGAGAAACAGTGTTCACAGACACTACTGCCTTGCCACCTAGGTGTGGCAAAATCTCTTTGGTGTCTCCTATGTTCTTATCTATCTTTACCTACTACTAATTCATAGCACAAAAGAAATCCTGTGCTCCTCTCTCATCCTGAGAAATGCCAGCTGCGTCCGGGCATTCCCCACCGGACAGAGCTACCTGTGAACCTCTTGCAGAAGTGCCAGGGGAAAAACTGGCATCTCATACTCCACAGGTTGCTCTCATTCTTTTAGCAAATCTCTTTGCTGTCAAAATGCAAAGACACAAGAAAGAGCCTTTTTCTATCTTCCTCTCTGTTAGCTGCAGTTCAGGGGCAAAGTATATAAAAGCAACAAAAAGTATATAAAGAAGAAAAAAAAAGCAAATCTTTACCTATGCCAGGTATCAAATATAGAGCTGGTGGTGTAAAAGGAAAGCTTTCCTCCTGCCAGTTCAGGTTATAGCCACATGCACTATGACAGAACTGCAGTCACCAACACTTACTTACCTACAAGTGTACTGACCGCTGACCAGGCTTGAGCACCCCACAGTGGATGCACTCTGGAGACCAGAAACAGCAATTTACCAGCACAACGTTATTTCCCAGCTGCTTAAAAGCATAACTGGGGTAAAGCTAGGTTTAATTTCGCAGTATAGTAAGAAATAAAGCCTCAGGGAACATTTTCGTCTTGCAGGCACAGATAAACTTCAAGTGGCAACTGCTGCTCTCCTCTCCCCACCACAAACACAGCAGGAACATAACCCACATGCACGCCTGCTCCAATGGGAGCAGGTAAAGCAAACGCTGTCTTACAGACGGAGACGACAGCAATTCTTCTACGGAGCAACAGCTCCGTAAGGCAGGAAGGTACAGCTCAACAGGAAGGCCTGAGGTTGCTCTGCGGTGTGACTGAGCAGCCCATGCGGCAGGGGTTGATCAGGTCACCTAGAGACCAAAACGCCCTTCCCTAGCAGGGGACAGAACCAAACTCCCATCCCGCTTCTCCTCTCCTTTTCTCGACAGAAAGCAGGCAGAACACTCCTCTTACCTGAACTCGGGCAGGAGGTTTGGCCGCAGCCCATAGAAAGCCGCCGAGAGAGTCACTAGCCAGCCAGGTTTGTAATTCCCATTCTCACACTCCAGGTATGGTGAGGACCACCTAATGTGGTTCTTATCAGCAGTGAAGCTCTCCCGCCTCTTCCAACTGTTTTCCAAAGTTTTGGGGCCCGTGTTTAAGACCCTCCTGTGCAGATGTGGCCTCCACTTGCGCTTCAAGCTGTGGAACCACTCTGTTTCCACAGAGGCGTTGGCCAGGCGGTGAGCCGTGGAGGACAAGTCCTGCAGGAGGACCTGGCTCTCGTGCCTGCTGGCCTGGAGGAAAACCTGGGGAGCGGAGGAGACAGGCTCCGTGCTGAAAGTGATAGCGGCCCTGGAGATGTTGGGGTCCTCCTCCAGCAGGCTCCTGATCAAGGCGCGGTACCACTCCAGGTCCTCCTGGAAGTTCTGCTCCCGCGACTTATTGCTCTGCAGGATCATGTTGAGCAAGTTGGTGGCGTGGGTAAGGGTGCCCAGGGCGCCGTGCAGGGATGGGTGCGAGGTGAAGCGCGACTTGCCGGCGAGGCTGGCCAGCTCGTACCGCCCGGAGCAGTTGGCTCGCCGCAACTCCCGGGAGTCGCCTGTGTAGAGGAACGAGGCCACGTCCTGGGGCACCTCCTCGGCGAGCCGCTGCGCCAAGATGGTGCTCTCTGTAGAGCGGCTCCGCGGGGCCGGCAGAGGCTCCTGGCTCTTGATGTGGTTGTAAATAGGCTGCTTCCCTCCGAGCGCCCGCTCCCGGCCGCGCACTGCCTGCCCTTGGTCGGCGACAGCCCCCAGCCCGCGCTGGGCGAGGAGCAAGAGTAGAAGGAGCCGGAGCAAAGCCATGTCCCCCAGTGCTGCCGGTCGCGCCGGCACGGCGAGGCGGCTGAAGATGGGCTTCGCGCAGGCGGCCGCGGCGCAGGGGTGCGAACGCGCAGAGGCGGCCGAGCGGCAGCGGCGCGGAACGCTACCCCCGGCCCCCGAGTCACCTGTGGCGGTGCCGCCCGCAACCTCCCCAGCGCGGGGCTCCGCACAGCTCCACCGCCGGCGCGGAGCGGCGCGTAGCCCCTCCGGCGACGGCAGAG
>WEKY01059650.1:119997-181683 GCA_013390045.1 Picathartes gymnocephalus
CGGTGCCGGGGGCGAGCGGCGGGACCCGCGGGAGCGGCCGCGGGGCCAGCGCGGGAGGGGCCCCGGTGCCCAAAACACTTCCCTCCGTGTCTGCCCCTCCGCTGCCGGGAGCAGGCAGCTCCAGCTGGATCCGCAGCGTGGGCTGATGCCTGTCAGGGCTGCGCGCCGCTGTGGGGAAGGCGGTCTCGCTTCCAGCATTTCTAGGGTGGGTGGCGGGGGCACGGGCTGCTCCTCGGCTGCCCCTGGGATGCGCGGGGCCAGCCGGGCTGCCCAGGAGGGAGGTGTTTAGCGAAGGGAACGATGTTTGTGTGGGAGCGGGCAACTGTGCCTTCGGGATCTCCGGGCCCGTCGCCCGCGGGCGGCTCGCAGGGCTGCTCCGCTCGCCCGGCTCGCCGCACCTGCCCCGGGCACGGAGTGCATCCCGCCGGGACGGGCTATGAGACACTTTCCCTCTCCCTGCATCCACGGTCCCTCGCGGGTTGTACTTCTGTAACCATGATCTTTCCTCTTTTCTTCCCTTAGTGTTTTAACTCCAAGATGCTAATTACTACAACTGTGGTCAAAACTAAGCCCTTAATCCAGTGGCTTTTAACGCTGACCTTCAGAGTACCTGTGTGGAGCACAGCCTGATCACCCAGCTTTCCTCCTGCTCTGTGGAAACCCCGTTGGAATAACGCAAATGCTTAAGAGACGTAGTTAGGATTTTCCAAATAAGCCACCATGATCAGTAATAAGGATCTAGTTTAGTAAAACATTTCAACATGTGTTTAACTTTGTGCATTTTCTTTGGCAGAAGTATGCACCTGCTCAATATCTTACTAATGGATGAGGGGTTTGTGATAGGAGACAGCAGAGGGTGAATTTTGGAGGAGCTGGTCCACAGCAAAATGTCCTAACTACATTCCATTCCCATCTAATATAAAATTCCATTTTGGAATTCAAAAGTACAGATGAAAAGAATAGTAAAGGGGATCTTTTTTCTTTTTCTTTTCTCCCACACACATGCACGTGCACGTACATCCTATAAGGAGCAGATTTCAGTTATGCAGAATATATGATCTAATTTTAAACCATTGACAAGCTATATCTGCTCCTTAAAATATAATCTAATTTTAGAATTATTTGAGACGACACTTAATGGAATAGTCACTCTAACATAGCTAAATGTAAATTACATTTGCAGTCCATATATCCTAGTGATGTTATACACTTTGTCTTTGCCTATGGACACCTTTAATAATTATCATATCACATGTTGGTTAAGAGAGGAAGTTATAAATTCTTTTTGTCTCTTGCTGCATGCAGTTGAAGAGGATATTCAACACATAAGAATAATGTACTTGTACTGAACTTTTCCTCAGGTGAATAGTTTGTGAGATTATTTAGAAACTGCTTATACTGAGAAGCTCAAAAGCTGGTATTTACATTTTAGCACAGCACAGGGAGTCTGTATTTCCAAGTCTGCTCTGAGCAAATACCTAAAGATGCATCGTTTGCTGTGGATAAGAGAGAACTAGGGCTTCTGACAGCAGCAGCTCTCAGGACTGAGCTAAACTAACATGGGATACATTACATGAAGAGATATCACTGGCAACATAAATAAACACTTTTTTTTAATGATGTGCCTGGGCTGATTCTCTTTATTGACAGACAAGGGCTGCTCCAAAGGAAAGGTCAGTTCCCTGTTGGAAATTCACTTCCCTTACTCTAGCCTGAGTGTTAATACCTACCTGAATTGCACTAGGCCTGCTCAATGGCCACGTTCACACATTCTCAGGATAATCAAATATCCCCTTGATGTACTTGCGTGGTAAGTCCCTTGTATTTCCTGATCACCTCATAGTCCTTCCGCATACCCTTCTCCAGCAGTCCCCACTGCTCCCCCAGCCCCTTGTCCTTCACTAACACTCCAGAAGTTGTAGTTCTTAACCCAAAGGTTTGCCAGGAGCAAGGATCCAAATGGGTTAGTGCACACCTCCAGCTGCTGGAAGTGTCCCTTAATCTCAAGCATTAGAAGTCTCTCTTTTTCCTGCCTTAGTAATCTGCTCTGTGTGTTTGGTCTCTATGCTACCACTTCTAAGTCAGAGGGAGAGGATGAGGGGTTTAATGAGGGCTTTCTCATTAAGGATGTCAGGATCACAGCTGAGCCTTGTACAGCTGTATCACAGAAGGTTCAAAGAGGCTTTCTTTATCCTGTAGGGCTTCTTTCTGCAGCCAGTTCAGAGCTGATTCCAAGCAACTACTCTGTACACCCAGGTCCAAAGTGAGACACAAACAGATTTTAAGCCATTGCAAATGTGCATCTTCTTACAGCTTTATAAACACTATGCCATGGGACCCAAGGCCTACCATTCACAGCCCAGATTCAGGGAATTGGCAATGTGGAAATATAATATCTTCCTAGATAAAGGAAATCTACCGAATATTTTATTCACATGACTTTACTAAGGACTGGTGGAGGTGCAGAAACCTTTGATCATTGTATTTTTATTTAAAATGCATTAATGTTTCTGGGCTGTTATTTGTATTTGTAGTCAGTTCAGTGTGTCAGAAATCTGTTCAGCTGTGACCAAGACAATGTGAAAATGGACTGGGAGTCCCCTGTAACACAGGATTACTGTGGCTAAATGATGTTTCAGTTCTGCCAGAGGTGCTGCATCAAGCCATCCACTGCAAGGAATCAGGAGGCATCTGGCCACTGTCATGAATATTTCTGAGCTGTTACAACTATTGCAATTGCTTCACTCAATGTACTTGTACATGAATGGTCTCAATTCACTGTATTGCGTATCAGGATTGAACAGCTCTACATGGGTCTAATTACAGTGTAGAAAAAAACAGTAGTGCAAAATGCTAGCTGTTACTAACAGACTGCAGTAAGTGTAACCTACTTTCTTCAAATATGGCCTTTGCAAAAAGATTTTGGTTTATCTGAACTATTTGAAATGCGAAAAGCATCAGAATTACTGCATTGTTAAACCATTTGGAAGCAAGGAAAGACTGTTGTAGCTCTGAAATATATTTAAAGACTCATTTACTAGTATTTGTCCTAAACTATTTAGGAGATACACAGAATATACTCACAAGAGTAAATGCCAAAACTTTTAAAATTATATGATGTATTTCTCTCACAAAACAGAGTCAAAATGTTTAACAAAATCACTGCTTATGGTATTTAACAAAACATGAAAAATATTCTTACTTTTAGCTTGAGTACTTAAACAAATAATGTTCTTGCGGCGATATTTTTTGTCTGTCTGCCAATGACTTCTAATCCCTTTAATTCATTTCAGGTAAGTTTGACAGCAATCTACAAACTTCGACAAATGTCATGAAACTCACTGCTGCATCAAAGAAAGCAACCCATCTTCATTTTTGTGCTAAGGGAAAAGCTTCAGAGTGAATTTGATGGTCTCTTTTGTCTTTCATTTGGCCACTCATATTGGCCAATAAGCATAAATATACCCCCAAAACAGCTGGAACACATGGGACAGCCTCCCTATCCAACAGGGAGGGAACAGCCAAGGGGCCTGATGGAGTGGAAGTCAAAACGACAAGGGGGAGCTACAAGTACTGTTGACAGTGGGCACAGTGCCATGAGATTTTAAGAAACAATGCGAAGAGTCCATGGGGGCTGGGAGAAAAGCTGATATTACAGCAGAGGGTGAGAGAAAGAATGAACACAAATCCAATGGAAATCAGGCTTTTTTAGTTTTCTTGTTTTCTCTCACAAATGAATTTAAATCATCAGCTAAGTATGTCAGAGGGAAATAGTCAAAATGCAGAGTACTAAAGTTCTTACTTGGAAGTGGACAAAAGAAGCAGCAAGAGCTTACTTGTCATTTAATATTCACTAGTAGTGAGAAATTCCAGTCCAGTGGATATTTTCTGAGAAGCAGTGGGACAGAAGGGATCTGACAAAGGTTATCTAGTAGAGCACTCCAGCACAGCAGCAGGACTATGTACAGCACAGCTGTCTCTGGCAGGGGCTTGTCTCCCTACTCTCAGAGAACTTCCAGTCAGGTAGACTCCACAGTCACCCTGACTACCTTCTTCCAGATTTCATTACCTCAGCACCAGGTGTGGGGTGAGGGGACCCCATTATATACTCAAAATCTTGTTTACTTTCTTTGTTTCTTTGCCTTTTCTCTGAGCAGTCATGATAAACTAGTATCTGTCTGCAAAAGACCACTTTGACTCACTCCTTTTTTTTCTTTATCTGGGCTAAATTAATCAAATTTCTTAACAGGCTATGCTTTGCTTTCCAAAACTGTTGTTGGCCCTGCTGTTCTCTTCTTGTCTATCCATTCTGTTAGCCTGTTTCTCTAGGTGTCCCAGACAAGGCCTCCCATTTTTCATCATCTCCAGAACGTGAAAAGTTCTCTGTTAATACACCCCACACTGAGGTCTGCCTGCTTTTTCACCTTCATCATGGTATTGACCACTACTCAAGTCTGTAATGCTGAGTAATCCTCATAACCTTTCAAAACATATTGCTTCCCAGCTATCTACTATCTATTTTTATTTGAGGATTTGAGCTCTGTTACCTCTGGGTAGTATTTTGTGCTTGTATTTGCTGAATTTTACCAAAGTGCTTTTAAGCAACCTATGATTTTTCCAGATTATATTTAATTCCTATTCCATTTCTCAAAATGCTTAAAACTATCTCCTTTTTTCTTGTAGTCATTTGCTAATGATTTGACCTTTTATTTCCTTAGCCAATCTGCTCATTAACCTATTTAATAGAATGTATCTGAGATCAGAACCTTTCAGGAGCATACTAGAAACATCCACCTGGTTTGATAGTACAGAGCAGATACTTAATTTTGAGAATTAGTTCAGGAGCAATTGCTTACCCACTCATAAATCACCTACGCAATATTTCCTTAGTTTACTGATGAGAACCTCAAGCTACGTATGTGGTGAATGCTGCTGATGCAGACATATAGCATATCTACTGCTTCATCACTATCCATGAGGTCAGTTATGAGTCAAAGAAGAAAATTCAGCTTGTTTCATGTGGAATTTTCTTGACAATCTCACAATGGCTAATCTTAATTTATTATTTTTAGGTGATTACTAAAAGGTAGTTTAATCATTCTTTTGTGAGTCTTCTGGTGATATCTATTTCATTAGTTTCTTTATAATCTCTCTCATCTCTTTTTCTGAAAATACACAGCATGATTTCTTCCAACTTTAGAATCTTCCCCCCAAATACTTGAAATAGCAAGTGGTAATATATGCTTGAAAGATCACATCCTATCTCCAACGGAGAATGTTATGCTAGATTAGGAGAAAATGCCAGAAAATACATTGATAACTTTGATGCTAATTGTTTATGGAGAACTTGCATTTGATATGCAGATGTACCTAATGTGCAGACACAGGCTCTACAGTTTAAATAAACACTATTCAAAAGCTTTGTTAGCTTATTCACAGCTGGGAAAAGATGGGGGATGCTGAAGTGCAGGTTTAAATATAGTCCATATAAAATACAAATGAAAATACAGTCCACTGTGCTTGTACTTTACAGACATGATGTGAATGTTGGGAAACACCGTGCACATACTCTGAGAGCTGGTGGTGCCCTCAGCCTCTGTGGCCAGGACACACAGTGTAACACACTTGCACTGAGGAGAGCAGAACTGCAGCTCAGAGCACATACCCAAAACAGTCCGATCCCTGAGGCATTTTCCACTAATTCTTTATTTGAAATTAAAACAAAGGTAAACCAGAAATGCCTGTGTCAATTAAGGCAGCGTGCAGCAAATGGAATAAATGACTGGCGTAGTACCTGGGCTGCCTTCACAAAGCAAATCCCACTTCCCCTTAATTTCTAATATAAATGTTGTGCAAATTAAGGACATTAAGTGGGAAACACCCCTAATAGTTGTAGAAGAAAATTCACTGCTCTATCCAAAAGGAGACATCAGTGTTTCTAGCCCTGTTTTATGAAGCCTAAAAGCTGACATGAACCCCCAGCCCCTGCAGCAGAGCAAGCTGCTGGGCTCAGAACCTCAGCCATCCCTGGGTGAGCAGTAACACACGTGGAGAGGAGTGCTCGATCCCCTGATAATCTGTCTTAGCTGCAGCAAGAGCAGCATTGCTTCAAAGGGTAAAAATATTTCTTGGTCTTCACCACCTAACTCACGTACTTGAGTACAGAGTAATGGATGTCTGCTGAAGCACAGGCAGAGGTGGTAGGAGTGCTTATCTTTGGGTAAATAGCCAGGGGCTAGAACATTGCTAGGCCAAGTGAGAGGTAGAGACCCTTCTCAATAAGAGCTTCAAATCCACAGCTTTGAGGAGACAGCCCAACAACAGTCCAGCACCTTGCCAGGGTCAGAATGAAGGAGATAAGAAATGAACAAGAGATAAAAGCACTAAGATGAGATAAAGGAGGAATCACATGGAAAATAAATTTTAAAAATCATTATAAGCATCAGGAAAATAACATCTCAACCAGGACATGTTAAATGAAGTAGCTAAGTTTGTTCTGAGCACCTTGGTTTCAGTAATACTGAAAAACGAACTGATTACAATGAGCAGTCAAATTATTACAGTGCTTTTTAACAACTAAATATACATCTTTCAGAACTATCAGGGAAGAATAATCACTGGGAGAAGAGCGCAGGCAAAGTGGATTTATTTGTTCTCTTACAACAAGAATAACATTCATAGAACTTCCAACAGCATCTCAAGAAAAATAATTTTGTTATCAAGAAATAAATCGTGAATGCACACTATCCTAATCCAGTCTGTATGGCATTAATTTGCTCCCTAGTTTGCTTTAGGGATTTAGGGCATTAAAAATATTTTTTGAACTTTCAAAGGTGTAAACCACAATATGATGGCATGGTAACTACTTTGGACTTAACTTTATGTCTAGATGAAGTATTCTCCCTCCCAATTATTATGCCAATTACTTTTTTTTCAAATATATTTCAAGACTAAAATAAGCTTGCATTTTGTCACCGTTACATAAAACAGAACAAATTGTCATCTGATGTAGATTAGCATATCTTTACTGAAGCTAATGAAATTATATTAATTTATATAGATAAGTATTTGCCCACTCATCTCATATACAGAAGGAAGAATACAGAATTCCCATTAAAATGTTACAAAATCTTACATCCTGTTACATTTTGTTCTAAGAATTTGCAGATGTCAGCTAATGAAAATAAACTTCAAAGGGAGGAATAATTTGAATTAATTGGGAGCTAAACCTTAATCTCAACATAAGTTCTGTTTGGAAAGGGTTGCTTTATGCTGTGTTGTTAAGTGGGTCTTTTAACAGCTTTGCTGTTAAAGAGCTGTCCACTTGAAATAAGAAGCAAATAGCAGAAGCTACTGATCATGGACCTTGAGGTCTGAGGCAGCCCTTTCTTTCATGATGATAAAATATTCAAAATAAACCCTCAGTTAAAATCCTGCTTTTTATTTTTCTTCTTGGAAGAAACAAGATTTATCCAAGAAAACCAGACTATCCTCTCTCTTTTCCTGTCCGTCTGCCACATTCCACACTCAACAGAAAAGCAAGAGGTGAGATGGAGTACATGCTTTTTTAAAAAAAATGAATGAGAGGGACATTTCAACGTTATCAGAGATGGAAGAAAAAAGTGGAGCCAAAGAAATTTCATTTTTCTAACTCTTTTTTTTATAACCTGTTAAAAGAGAGGCTCTGCTTTACTATAGGTCAGACACACTTCACTCTGAAGGAGAAAGGTAAGGTGTTGGATGTAGTACAGTGAGAAAAACAAATAATGGTACAGCCTTTTATCATATGTACAAGGCTCCAGAACACTCATATTTTGATTTATGAAAGCAGTTTTAATGGACAAGAAGGCACATGGCCAGATAAACTTAGGGCCAAACCTTCCAAAGTCATACAAACCCTACAAGCAAGGACAACACATGAGAGATAAGACAGTCATTTGCCAGGGCAGTGCTGGGGTGGGAACACTGTAAGGTTGATCCAGACAGTCCTCTGGCATTGAGGAGGGAGGCATGAGATGAAGAAATAAGGCAGACAGTGGGTAGAAGCAGACTGACAAATACCCTTTCGGGTCTCTCATCACTGGCGCCCTTTATTTGCAACTGTAGCGTTCGTATTTCCTGATGTGGATCACTGGTCACGAGGACCTGTAGTGAATAAAGATGCACAGAGCTACATCATTCAGACAGATGATAAAGAGGCCTTGTGGGGCTAAGAGCTTTTGGTCTTTGAACTCAGAAAAAAATCCCTATAGAAGAAGAAATCTCTTTGGCCAATCCAGCCTTCCTCTAGAATTATCTTCAAAATTAATGTCAGTTCAAGAGCACAAGGGAATTTTTGTACATGTCTGTAAAACTGGGGAGACTTGAATTTATGGTTCAATTGAGCAAGGATGACATTCAGCAGAAAGTGCTTGTTGCCCACTGATTCTAGACATCAGAGGGTTCTGAAATGATTGGAAGCTAATACTGATGAGGTAGAGGGAGGATGCAGCCAATATTGTCAAAAGGAAAGCTATTTCAGAGGAACACTTCAATCTACCTTCTCTAGAAAGAGTAATGATGTCCCATGAAAAAAACCCAACCTTCTTTGCAGCAATAGAAAAGAAGGATAACTCCTTTTCTACATCTAACCTCACCCTGCAAATCCTCTCTCTAAGGCATAACATAGCCAGTGGTTTCGTTTTTGCACTGATAATCTCAATTACTTTTCTAAGGTGATTCAAATAGTAAAATCAAAACAAAGGTGTGTCAGTTACACATTAAGTTGTAGCTTCAAAGACATATTTGTTCATAGTCCCTTTTCATCTAACAGACTGTTGATATTTGCTTACTACAAATCATAATTTGTGAAAGGCGCCTATTTTTCACAAATCCTGTCCAGCATTGTGGGATGGGTGTACTTGAGTTGTCTTGACAATATTATCCAGCTGTTGTTTCAATCTATGCAACACACACCAAGGGCGGAGTGGAGGACTTGGGACTTGGAGTGTCGAGAGATTTTTGTTACCCGTACCTTCTGCTCTTTCATTAAATGTTTGCAGGGACAGCACCATCCAGTGCAGGGCTTGATGGTGTCTCTCTCTTGCCAATGCAGGCTGAAATACTGTTCTCTCTTCCGAGAATCAGTACGCTTCCTGATCCCCACTGTGCTCCAGAAAGAGAATGATGAGTTAGGTCACTTGTTAAACCGGTGTCTCTTCTGGCTCAGCTGCACCAAATGACTTAAGGCAAGGAAGCCACATCAGTGTGTCCATTTCCAAGAGTGTAAGTAGTGGCCCACTGTGATTGTAGCACAAGTAACAGGACTGCAGTCTGACAGTTTTCACAGACATACAATACTTTTACCAAGCATAAGTTTCCTTTTCCTTTACTGAGATACAGTAAATTTACTGATTCTGAGTAACCTACATAAGGACGTGCAGTTCTTCACATAAAACAGACTTCCAGTAGCTCTAAGAGAAGCCAGCCAGCTCTAGGTATTTAATTGAAACATAAATTACAGCTTTCAGAGCAGTAAAAATACTGGTGGTAGTAAGATAATCCTGGGACCTATTTTGACAAGTGCACTGTTGTTAGTGCTACTTCCCTATTCAAAATCTACTTTTTTTCAGTTGGTCTGTCTGAACTCCATCTTCATTTTCAAATAGATGCAAAGGCTAAAATCTATCTACACTGCAATCAATAGTAAACCACTCACAGACTTTGCCAGTCAGTATTTTAGCCTACACTGACAAAGGAGAGACACCATCAAGTTTTGCACTGGACTGATGCTGTGCCTTGCAAACATTTAATGATAGAGAGGGATAATGTAGTTTTTGGCACTATAAGTCCTTCATTCTGTCTACCCTTGGTGCCTGTTCTAAAGTTTGAAACAGCAGCTAGATAAGAGACAGATCAAGTATATCCAATCCCATGCTGCTGGACAGGATTTGTGGAAAGTGGGCTCCCTTCACATAAAACTTTGCTGAGGACAATTCATGTCAATGTCCTTTTTCACTTACATGCAAGAGAATGTTGTCTGGTTTTACCCTGCTGTGATTAGAAGATACATAACCTTCAGCTTTGCTTTCAGCATCAGTCATTTGTAGCTAATAATTTCAGCAAGTGTAAGCAGCCTCTGTGCTGCTGATTCTTCTGAATCACAATGTTTTAGTTAAAAATCATTTTGGAAAGCGAGACTTGGACTCTGTAGGTTTGGAAAATTCACAACATTCTACCTTTTTTCCTAAAAGATTTCAAAGAATTGTGTTAAGAGATATGTAAATCATCCATTCTCTTCCACAAGCAGGAGAGGCATCTTCTGTCTGATAAGCCAGAACTTATCAGCCATCTTATCTCAGATCTGATATTTATACTGCCCTTCTGCAAATGTGTTATCACTGCCCTGCACGCTGTTCTAAGGCATTTTCCACAAAACCTACAGATTTCCACATCCGAAATGAGCACAAGCCAGAGCAAATTTATACAGAGGCTGGAACTGAGTCTTCACTTTGGATGGCTGTGTGTGGGTGTGTGTGCATGTATGTGTATTTGTGTAGGTGTATCAGCATTCATTGCTTAAATTTTGTTCCTGCTGTAAAAACGACTTGCATAGAGGTTTATTTTAATACCAAATTGCAAGGTTAGTTCATTTTACAAGACGGCAGTTTAACACATTGGGAGAAGGAGGGAAAATAGATTTTTTTCCTAAGATCTGCAGTGTGATGCTCTGCAACAAACAGAGCAAAACAAAATTCTGGTGACCATTTTGATGAAAAAGTGAATGTACTCAGTGAGGCAACAAGAAGCAGTAGGGGAAATCAAATATGAGATTAGATAATTTTTTCCTCTTCCAGCCATTCCATTTGATTTTCTGTAATTTCATTTAAGACAGAAATATTGTACTTAAGGGTATTTAATTTTTTAAATTAAATATGCTAAATTAGTTTGTGTAGAAATATTTCTGTATAAAAATCAGCTGCAATGTTTGCTGAGATCATTCTTTCCCTAAAGGTAAAATCAGCTGTAATAACTTTCCTCCTAACTCTGCAAAGAAGCCTTCTATAACTTTGGCTCTTAAATCTCCACAAAGTCTGTAAAGAAATAATCACAGCAAATGAAGAACAAAGAATGAAGACAAGCTGGCTTTAGGGCTCCATTAAAGCCATTAAAGATGGGAAGAGGAAGGAAGTGTGCCTTCAGAGCCTGTGCAGTACTGTAGCTTATGCTACACAAAAATGGGAAACTCAGCGGCTGGCAGCTGGATTGGGTCCCTCCATCTCTGCGGGCCAAGGCAGGAGGACTCTCCTTTCTCTACCTCTGCCCAAATGAAAAATTTTCTCTTGAAATGGTGATTTACCTGTTGGGTAAAATTCACATCATCTGCTTAAAGCCCATCAGATCCTCTCTCTGCAGCTCAGTGTCCCGGTGTCAGGGTTACCTTTGCGCTACCCGGTGGGACCCATCTTTCAGGAGCGCGTATCCCAGCAGCCCCACCCTGATGCAAGCACAAGTTCTCTTGGCCGGGGTTCACCAAGGTCTGCCTGAAACCAGGCGCAGGGGGCGATGCTGCAGATGTGTCTCCTATTGCCTTTGTCTTTGCTGTGAATGACAATGCTTTCGTGCTGGTGAACTGTCACATGCCAAACACATCAGGTACCTCCATTAAACGACCAAGTGCTACTTGGTTCAAAACTGGGGAAAAAAACCCCTTCCTTTACCTTCCTGTTCTGGTGAATAGCTCTGATCCTCTGATACTAATGAAGTTCTCTGCTTTTGTCTCTTCCATTGCACTCCGAAATATTCAACTGCATATGTACACAGACATGCACATCCTCATGCTTTAAGCCCTATGGCAATCCATAGGGCTAACCATGTTCCTTTTATACTTCCACCCCATCTACATTTTTAGCCCTGAGAGACTCAGTTGCTCAGCTCAGGCAATGTCAGAGCCAGCGTTTGCAAGGATGGGAAGAGGAAGGTGCAGCATCTCACCTAGCTGAGAAGGAGCAGGGGGCAAGGGAGGAGGAAAAGCTCTTCCAGCATTCCTATTATGTCCAGGAGTAGTGCCTAACGAAGACTGCAGTGCTGAGAGCTAAGGGTTAAATCAGCTGAGCTCCAGGGCACGCCCTCTGACTGAAGCTTGCAGAACTTTTATTTTTTCTGCACCCTGTGAACTCCACAAAGGTATGTAGCCACCTCTGCTGTGCTTTCTACTGCTGTTCACTACGCTGCAGATGCTCCCCTGTCACTTTCCTCTAGGCCATCAGACTTGATAAATTCCTATTGCAAACAGAAGATAAGCTCCATGTTTACCAAATTGGAACGATACCAAGCCTATTTTCATTTCCGCTACTCCAAGAATATGCATTATGCATACACTTTACATTTATGCCGGTTGGACTCAATTCTGCATCTTCCTGTCAGCAGAAATTATTACCTTTGTTTCTGGCAGCGACATGATGATGCTGTATTTACCTGAACAGGCTTTTAACTCATGATCCTACTCAGCTGCCTAATATTTTCTGGTTTGAGCCACCTTATTTTTGATAATTAAGTTTGTGCGGTCCGGTCAGTAGCAATGGTAAAACACCCTCCATAGACTCTTAATCTTCCCTCTCTCTTGAAATTTTGGCCCCTGTGGGAGTCATCTGTGATAGGAGGAGCAAGGGCACAGGTGTGAGCAGCAGCACCCAGCCTGCACAGGTAGTGCAGACCCTGGGAAGGTGCTGGCCCTGTCCAGCACTCCTGCCATGGCAGTGTCAGGACATTAATGCCAAACTGGGAACATTTCCAACAGTCTTTCTGGTCACAGCCATCCCATTCTGGTCTGAGCATTTAGCTCTATAGGTGCAATCTGCACCGGGCCAGTCAGTCTCCAAGTGGTCCCTGGGCTGTTTCATAGCGTGAGACAGACTATAACTCTCATCTGAATTCGCTCTTGTCTTTCCTGTTTTCACCCCATAAATTCAGCCATTTCAAGATAGCTGCACCTCTCTAAACAGGATATCTCTCTCTCTTTCTCCCTCCCTGCTCTGCATTCTCACTTGCAGACAGCCCTTGGATGTTGCCTTATTGATCTCTTTGCCTATGTTCAGTTTTGCTGGCTGACTACCTCTTAAACATGTTCCATTTCTTGTCATCTGAACACTCTCCTTCAAATCATCTGTAAATCCCTGGTACTCTTCCATCTTTGCTATTTCCCTTCTTCTCCTTTTTATTGTTGATTCTGGTGGCAGCACCCTTGTATCGGCACATTTTATTGGAAAATGATAATATGTGATGGTAAAGGTTTTAAATCTCATAGTTCTTCTATTCCTCTCGCATTCCTTTTTCTCTGGTTATCTTCTCCATTGACTTTCTTTCCAAGCCATTTCGTTTTCATTTCCCATATTTTTAGAATTCACTAGCACTCTGCTATTCCCTCGGCACCTTTGCAAGTTTGAAGTTTGCCCCTTCTTTTTTAGAGGCAGTGGCCACTCTTAATCTTTGCAGAAACTATTAATCTCTGTGCAACAGCTGTCATCTCTTGTGCCCCAGCTCCTCAATTTATATCTGGTCTGCATTTGCATAGTCTAGTTTTCAGCTATGTTTCCTGGTGCTTTTCATGGCTTTCCCCACATCACTTTTAATCTGCTCTGTACTGTGACTCCCTTCCTTTTTATCCCAGAGGCAGAAAGGCCTTGTTAGCTAGTTCTGTTCCACAGGAAATTTTCTTTCAACATTTTCTTTCAGAGAATACCAGATTGCAAACACTGTTAAATTTAGCACACAGACCTCTAGATCCTGAAGAGTTTGAGCACTGGAGAAAGGTTTGTGCCCTAAGAGCTCTTCTTTATCCTTGGGGTTAGTGCCAATCAATTCTGTCTAGTTCAGAGATTTTGGCCTTCAGTTTCTCTCTTTTTCCATGTCTGTACCTCTCTGGCAGTTTTGAAATTGGTTCTTCCCCTAAAGCTTTGCCCCACTGTTCTCAGTCACTCACTTTTGCCACTAAAATGCAACTGAAAGCATATTTCTCGTTCTAGGATTAAATAATTTCTCAAAATTCCTTAGTGGTGCAGTTTCCACAGCCTTCCCTAGCAACCAGATACCTGTCCCAGTAACCTTGCTCCCTATCCTTTCTTATCCCTATTGCAATATCAGTCTATTTTTCTTGTGCCAACACGGTGGATGTGGTGAGCTATTCATTCCTTCCTCTTTGCAAGTACCATTTAGATTTTGCATATATCCACTTTCAGATTTCTCTTCTCTGAATTGAGCTACGACAGGGACTTCAATTCTTTTCTTCTTCGGTCATATTTTCTAGAGCTCTGACCACTCTTGTGCTCTCTGCTCAGGCCCCTCAGGATCTCTCTTCCTGCCAGATTACTCCCACACTAACACTGCTTTGCTGAAGAGAAGCCTTTGCCTCTTTGTTAGTCTGCCCATTGCCCAGTAAATATTACACCTACATTCTTCTGTATTAGAGAGGAAGTATCCATGTTCAGGTCTGTGGTTTATATATGATCTAAATATAAGTCTGAATGCTTGTTAAAACATATGGAAGCATTTGGAATAATTCTGATATCCTGTAGCACATTTCCTTCACTCCCTGGCCACCCTTTCAGCACAGGGTATGTTCCTTTGTCCTAACTCTTAATTCTCTTAGCAGTGACTTTGGGCTGAGGGTACCCTTGGTTTCATGTCAATTCCTCTAGTCTGCAAGACTTTACTGCTGAGAAGCTCATTTCATTTTCACTAGCAGTTTTCTTTCTCCCTTAAATGGCAGGGGTTAGTTATAGGATTTGTGTTATCCATTGGTATTTCATTTCCAGAATTTTCTGAAGAGATATAAAGGGCCAAACACACAAAGTTCAGTGCTGTATTTCTATTTGAAATAACAGAAATGTATAAATCCACCTGCAACCGGTGACCTTTCAGGATTTGCAGAATTGGATCACATTGCAAGAACTCTTACGGATGAAAAATATAAGTGTAGGGAAAACTAATATCTGGGATCCCTGGTGTAATGTTTTCAAGAAAAGATTTTATAGCAGTTATTTTACCCCTTGATTTATTCACACCTTTTGCATCTATCCTCAGGGCAAAGTGCTCAAACTGCTCATAAAAAAAATCCACATTTGGACAGATTTTTCCTCTAATGAAGTGCTGGCTGCCTGAGGTAGATTTTTCTGAGAGTCCTGTCTAACTTCTTGTTGTGACAAAGGTTGCAGCTAATGTTAAACCTGTAATTTCCCTACAATAACTTTGTGGGTTCCGATGGTCCTGGAGAAAATGAGGATAGTCTGAAGAGTAACACAGTAAAATTAATGGTGAGAATTTGCTCTGAGTGATAGGTAAGGGCTATTGTAGGTGGACGTCCATCCACAGACACACACAGAGTATGTTATGGTCACAATGCCAACTTTTTAACTTACGTTTTTTACAAATCTCAACAGAGAGTCTATTCTGCTTCTTAAAATTAGTTTAGACACTACTCTGAGAGAACTGCAAAATCTGAAATACCACTTTTATGACAGATAAATTCAAGAGAATGAGCAACACCACTTCTAGCACTCAAGATTTCTTCATCTGTAAGTTTTGCTCTTGTGTCACACAAGGTCAAATAAGTCTAAAACTTGTCTGTTCCCCTCCTTTCTATCGTTTTGCTGGGTAAAAAGCTATCCTGATGGCTGGACCCAGAAACTGTTAGCAACCCACAGCAGTAAAAGGCAATCCTCTGACATGTCCATGAGTGGAGTTTGCCTGTAATCCTTAAGCTAGAAATTTAGTTTTCACTTTGTTCCTGCTTCAGTGTTAGCAACTGCTTAGCTATGAAGAGCTCTTCCTTGGAGGCTTAACAGCAAGAATAGTCAATTAATTAATTAATAATTATTTGCCCAGAGGGACAAATCCCTGGAAGTGTTCAAGGTCAAGCTGGACGGGGCTCTGAGAAACCTGGGTTAATCGAAGGTGTCCCTGCCCGTGGCAGGGGGGTTGGATTAGATGGCCTTTGGAAGGTGCCCTCCAACATAAACCAGTCTATGATTCTGTGATTTTAAACTAATACGGCCCAGTCTTAAGAGTGGAGCCAGCAAACACCTTTGGGGCGGGCCGGGAAGGGCTCCTGGTCCGGGTCGAGTACCCTGAGCATCCCTGCCGAGGGACGCGGGGGCTGCGGGCGGAGCAGTCCTGTAGGATATGGAAACAACATTAGGGGGAGCTCCGTGCCCTGCTCCCGCTCCAGCGCGGGCGCGGTGCCGGGCCGGAGCCGCGGCTGCCGTGCGGGGACGGCGCTGTCCCTCCCGGGCCGCCTCGGCTGCCCGCGGACGACAGCGAATGCTGCTCAGCGGTAAGGTCAGGTTCATTACGCTTATTTTCTTACTAGGAAAACTGGCCGCCAGCTAATCCCACCCTTCCAATTGGCCAATTACCAACGGCGTTTTGACCATTCCTGACTGTAAAGTCAGAAATGACACAGACTTAATTATTGCCTTTGCATCCACCACCGGATTAGTTAATGAGACCAATTATTAGTCATGGGCACTCCGTGCTCCGAGGTTGTGGCGCTTATACAATGAAATGTTTTGGCATTTTCCCTGCAATTTTCAGGGCTTATTACCCAGACAGTTTACTATAGTAATTAAGCCAGAACATTTATTATTTTCATATAAGCTGCAATGTGCATAAATTACTTCATAAATAATCATTAGCGAAGAAATGGAGAAAAAGTAAAAGAAAAGTTCTGATTCAAAGGACATGGGATGAATTTGAGTTTCAGAGAATGAATGTGGGCAGATCATAGCAGAGCAGTTGTCGGGAAGGGCAAAGATGGGTGCTCTAGGGGAATGGAGGAGAGCAGGAAATAGTGAAAGAGACAACAAAGTCTGTGCAATTGACTGCTAGTATTACACAGAGGGATTATTAAGTCTCTTTTCTTTTTTTCTTTTTTTTGTGCTGGGACAAAAAGATCAACTCTAAGCTTATTTTAACAGGAAAACAATAAAATGTTTTATATTTTTTTGTCTTAAAATGCTCACTAGTCCCCTGCAGACAGCAGCAGTGGTCGCACAGCAGCCCACAGTTCTGCCTTGAAGCACGTCTTAAGCACCTCAGACAAAAGGAGGAGGCTTTGTGTTTGGGTTCTGTGTGCACCATCTGCTGAGAGGAGACACACAGACTTTCAGGAGGCTGCCAGCTGGCTGGCCATTCCTCTCATTTCAAATAAACATTCAACATGTTTTCAGTAAATTCTGAATGATAGAAGCCTGCTTTTTCCTTTCTGCAGTTCTCACTGCAGAGAGTGAGAGCTTTTCTTTCTCTTGCCTATGTTACAGATTTCCAGCAGGACGAACTTTCACTTCAGATTGTTATAAAAATAGCCCACGCAGATTAATATTCATTGTTAGAGTATTTTATTATGAACTTTAAAGGTGTTATTAGTTCTTTGAAGCATACTAAAGAATAAGATCACCTAAAGATCCCTTACTGAGCCTATAGCTGAACTATTCTGAGCATGTTCCAATAAATAAAGTAATTTTAAGGAGAGATTTTTTTCTTCCTAACGTGTTTCATTTATAAAAAGTGAGGAATGCAGACAATTCTGAGGTGAAATGCAAACTTTGCACTACCTTCACTGCATAGTGATCCAAAATGACAAGTGAATGTCATACCTAGGTACAGGACACTATTAAGTATACATCATATAGCAAAGACCCTGAAGCCAGCACTGGGTGTCTTCAAGAGGAAAGATCTGTTTTATGTCTGGGATGATGCTCATCATTCATGGACATCCAGATATTCATGTCTGAAGTGAGCAGGATGGAGTAGTCTGGTATAGAGAAAGATACTTTTGTAATCGAAAAGCAACACAGACCCAAACCATACAGTCACACTCAGTAGGAATGCAATTCTATAACACCACTTCCAACTTTTTATCTCAGTGTGTCCTAAATAAAATCATGGAGACTATCAAAGTTGTTGGAGTACCTGATTCTCCCAGCCTCTCTTTTCAGTGCCTGTGACAATATGCAAGCAATCAAGTTATTGTTACTAGACGAAATTCCAGAGCATCAGCTATTGTCTTGATAATTGCTCGTCTGAATGCTCTTCCTTGCAGGACGTGTGAGGTCATTTTCCCCTCTTCAGGTCTCAGATAAGCAGTCTCAGTCCCCTTGATCCAGAGAGGTAAGCACAAACAATTGCCGCGTAGCCCCAAGATGTAATTCCCATTTTGTCTGCCTCCTAGGAATCTGTGCTGATACGGGCTGTATGACCATAGATGCTCTACTTACACAGGCACTAATTCTTAATTTCAGATTCTTAATCTGTCCTGGCACTTCCTTCCATCTTCTGCTTTGCATCTCGAAATAAAAGAATGTTATTTTTTGTTCAAATGTTTTAAGTTTATGAGCTACTCATTACATAAAAGGTTTCATTGTATGAACTCCAGTGGAAGTATCAGGTTTATATCAAAGGATTCAAAGCAGTTTGGGGTGGTAAAAGACAGGTGGGCAGACAAACATACAAAATACAGTATTCTTTGAGAAACCTGGGTAAAAATACTCATAGCAACAGCCTGATCATTCAGACAAAGACTAAGGTCAATAACTTTTTTGGGGTAGATCCTCTTATCACCCCAGTAAGTTCACGGAAAATTATTCTCATGCATAAATACTTACAGAATCTTACCAAAGGTCATTTCACATAATTCACTGTTCTAAATTCATCTTTTCCTTTGGTGATATATATTGTTCCTACATCAAGGAGCTAAATTAAAAGCAGGGTGGTATTTTACAGGTTTAAAATACTTTGGCTTAAACCATAAGGCAATTTCCTTCCTAGTAGAATGTGTCATTTAAAGAAAAAGTTCTTTCACCCTCCACCCGCCTCAAAAATGGAAAAAATTTCATATTAACTCATTTCCTTCTGGGATAGAGAAAAAATGTGAGTGAGAGTACATGGGGGATTTGTGACCATTAATTTACTGGCAATCCCAATAGCATGTCCAGTGAAGTAGGAAGGAAGTATAGTTAATCTCAATGGCAATTCCTATTGTAAGAAGTGTTTCACATGCTGAAATGTTCCATATGACCATGAAAATGCATCCTCATGCTACTAAAAACAGACTAGGAAATTGTTACATACAGAAATATAAACAAAAAAAATCCCAAAATACCGTAAAAGAATGAAAAAAACTATTAAGTTAAGGAAATGCCAAATGAAGGTGGTAACTACACCAGGCAGTGGCATAACAAATACAGTGCACATAAATAAGAAAAGACATAATAAAAGGTAGATTTACTGAGGTGCGTTCTGTACAACTCATATCCTCCTGCATTACTTCCTGTCATTAATTACCCTATCTACATCCAAATAATATCAATCAGCCAACTGGAAGCGCAAGTTAATGAGCAAAATTCATATTCTGGGATCAGGTTCCTTTTCCTTCATTTGTCTTCATTAGTAGCACCTCTCAAGGCTTTTCCCCAGATAGAAGGCAGTGAATTAGTCGAAGGGATTTTAAAAGTCACACTCAAGAGTGCTCAGAAATAAAACTGCTGGATTAGCCTCAGAGCTCTTAGGATGAAATGGAGGTTGTTATTCTTATTAAATGAGATTATCAAAACGAGGTGTCTTGCCTTCCTAATTATTTTCACCACCTGTAGTCTTGACCCATTTGCTTGGCACCTGGGCACTGAAGGATGCACAGATGCTTTACAAATTACTGCCTGGTCTGTAAAGTGTAATGACTTTCCATCTCTGGTTACTCCTGTTCAATGCACTGCAGTCAGTGAGCTTCCCTTCACAACAACCTATCTTTTCTTCCTGCTCTATTTAAACAGGTCTTTTCCCTTTTCTTCTCAAGCACAAGGCAGGAACAAGGCAAACAAGGCCACCACCAGTATCCTGTAGCATCTGCACAGCAATGAGAAGAGCAGTGCAGCCGAGGGACAGCCACACATATGTCCTGCTTCTCCATAACCTGTTTCGGGGAGTTTCAGTCTCTTCCAGTCCTGCTGTCCTTGCAGAAGTCATACACACAAAGGCTCTTGTGTAGAGTCCATATCCCTCAAAAAGATAATTATGGACAGGAGCTGGAGAGGCAAACAGCAAAGTGAGATATTCCTGCATTCATTCTCCTAGGAAATCCCTTTGGTTTGTGTAATTTCTGCTTATGGGTTGCTGGGGAAAAGGAGAAGGCAGTGTCTCTGGGAGTCAGAGTCAGTTTGAAACCTCTGCCCTTGACCTACAGATCCAATAATATAGCACAGACTAATAGTCCTAGGAAATAGTCCTGTCACCACAGACACAAGCCAGCATGGGGTGATAATGGAGCAGTTATTTAACAGCTCCAGCAGTTTGCACACTCGTGGGAAGGTTGGAAGCATCAGCAGCACTGACAGGCAGCACAAGCTGGAAGTGTTTGGAGATTAAACGTGCACACAGCACATCTCTGCACTTGGGTAGGGACTCCTGGGTTTTCCAATGACCCTGTATAGAAGAATCTCAGACTCACCCCTCATGAAAATAGATGCTTCTCCAGAGCTGGCCCTGTCCTACTTAGCACTAACCCAAAGTCTGTTTATGAAAGACCAAGGTGATAAATGACAAAAAGCTGTTCTTCCTTTACAGTGGAGCAGTGTTTTACTTGAGGGATATAAAATAGACTTACAGGGATCAAAGGGAGTCAAATAAACAAAATCAAAACCACCCTGTAGAGCAGTTCTGCCTACACATAAAGGAACAGGAAAAGGAGAAAAGATTTGCACACTTGGGGTTAGGATGCCGACGTTCATTGTGTCAGTGAAATTCAAACATCTGGGATAATTTGAGGTCTCCAGCCCTGTGAAGGTTGAGGGCTCTTGCAGGGGTCACATTGAGGTGGCAAGGCGTGGTTCATCTAGCCAGTCTCCTGTCAGGATGCTTTTCTGGATGGGCTTATTGCATCCTCTGCCTGCCACCAGCTGTCTAAGAAAGGCAGGAGCATTTAAAAAAAACTGACAATAATATGTGATTTTTTTATTGTAGATCTTTCAACACTGACCTCTCTAATGTGGTGTTCAGGACCAGGTAGGGACTGAGCCTTGTGTTAATGACACTCAGAAGTAAGCTGCTCTCTGTGAGGACATGACTGACCCTCCCAGGACAACCACTCGTTTTGACACCCTTTGGTAGCCCCAGTGTAGCCTTTCAGAGAAGCTTTAAACCACTCAAGCTGAATAATGCAGTATTATTGTGAAAAAGAATACTTTCAAAACAACTGTAATTACTTTTTGGTTTTATTATTAAATCAGAATTTAAGCGACAACAGTTCCTCCCAGAAATTAGTTTCCTTCTCAGCTGTTTGGCTTTGTTATCTCATTGTCTCCACACAAAACTGAGGCAGATCAGCTTTCAGGTCTGGGTCAGGTCGGTGAAGCGATGGTGGGTCACTCCTGCACAGAACAGGCCCTTCACTGATCCCTCCTGGGGCACCACTGAAATAATGTCAAATCCTGCCTTAATGGCAGCTGCTGTCAGTGAGGGCAGGGGATACCAGGCTGCTGCAGAGACCCCATGGTTCAACCACCTCTGCACAACAACCTTCTCCAAGGACAGACACCATGGACTTGGGAAAGGAGGTACTGAGGGAGGCAGGTGCCAGAACGTGATGCTTCCACAGAACCGGGTGCCAAAGGGAGGTAATTCCCCACCACGGAACAGGTTCAAGATGCACAGTCCTACCTGGAGGCTTTTCCACACAGCCCAGCTGGGCACAGAGAAGAAAGGCTTGTTTAGGTGTTTTTTAGTTTATAAGAAGGCCTAGCTATGGAGCCTGAGAGAATATTTAAGAGATAAAATAGGAAAATTTATTTATTTAATTTTATCATCAATTTTCTTGGAAAAACTCAAGATAATTGCAGTTCCAGACTCTAGATAGAAAATTATTTCTGCACAAAAACAGATGCTGAGCTGCAGAAATAATCTCTGTCTCTGGAAGATTAGCCCAGCTCCTCATAAAGAAGGCTGTGACTTCTTTTGAAGACATCTTTCAAAGGTAATCTGAAGAGTTCTCTCATTTCTAGTGTTCCTAGATCCCTAGATGGTCTCTGTGAAAGAAAAAAATAGGCCAGCCAATGATTTGGCCCTGCAAAAAGTTCTCTATTAGTGACACTGTGATGGCCCTAATGTGACAGCTGTTTATTGCTATTGATTTTCTGGGGAAAATGGTCAGAATTGTGTAGCCAAGACTGATAGAAGGGATGTAAGAGGGATTTTTATACCAACTGTGTACCTTGGTCTGTGTACCTTGGTCAGTCATTTATGCTGGCAGATTGATGGTAAATGGAATAGTTTTGGAAATCTGTCTATCAGCAAGTCATGAATCTGAATTAAAAACTTCTATTACAATCCCTCAGTATGCCGTGGCAACTACATATTAAATCACAAACTTCAGTTTGTAAGGCTAATGTGCCGTGCTTGCCACTGTCTTTGCAGTTCTGCTGGGGAACAGATGCCAACGTTAATGACAAAAGGCCAATTCCAAAATCTGGTAAAGCTTTATGTACCTCCTACTCAAAAGGAAACCTTCTTCAGCAGAGAACGTGGCCAGGTGAATAAAACCAGCTAGTGTCTACTGAACACTGTGATGACTTGAAACATTGGTGGCCTTGATCAAGGGTTACATGATAGGCAAAAGTGAAACCTCAAAGCCCTAAAACTGTGAAGCCTTATTGTTGCATGTGTACCACTGAAGCAGTGGTGTGCTTGAGCATAGGGCAGGTAAGGCATCAGGGGTTGGGCCTGTCTGTGATCCCTCAAAGAACAGACAGAGGCTGAGGTGAGACACCTGTGGCACATGAGCACTGAGCAGGACTCACAAACCAGAAAACTGTTACCCATGGCATTAAAAGATGTGCAGCATGATAATATTAATTATTCAATATACTTCAATATTCAATATTATTGTGGGCCTTGGTATGCTAAATTGTAGTAAGCAATCTAGATGCAGTTCAAAGTAGGAGAGGTAGAAGAATGTGAGTGAATGATACCACAAGCCTCAGCCTGACTTTGATAATTCTAATTAATGTTAATGGGAAATAAATTAACAGGAAAGCATTAGAGGCAAAGAGTGTCAGATGTGAGCGGTAGCTACGACGTCCTATCTGCTGGATTAACAGACAGAAGCTGGACTGCAAACAGCAAGGAGAGATATCTGCTGGCCTTAAAAAGAGAGATAATTTCATATTAGAGATAAGCTATTAAAGGAAGGAATCAACCCATATCTGAGCTCATGTTCAAGTGAAGATTCCTATCAGCAAATGGCTTGGGAGCTTCCTTAGAGCCCAGGTAAATTCAAGTAAGATTTCTCCCCTGCCAGAGAACAGGCCTCTTTATCAGTGAGTGATCTAGAAGGTAGGGCCGAGAGCTTCCAGCTATAATTCTCACTCCTGGGCCTGTTATCAGAAATTTAGTACTGAAGCCTTATAGACATTCTTTTGCTTTAGCAATAGCAGATTGTCCTTTTTCTAATCCTTTCCATCCACAACTGTGAGTGCAACATTTCTGTGGAAGGCATTCCTGGACTTTCTTCCTTTCAGCTCATGTCTACAGATCAACAGCTGCAAACAATGGGATCCCTCTTAGTGCATATTTAGCATACAGATAATATAATTAAGTAATTATAAAAACGCATTGTAGGAATATGGAAAGTCATAAAAGAATGTATGCTGCTTTGTTTTGGGAAGGAACTGGATTTCAGAAGGGATGATCATTGGCTGCACCTCGTGGCTGATCAGCTTTCTGCTCTCATCACGGAAAGACACCTGCAAGGCAACCCTGGTGCCAGGCTGAAGGCAGGAAGGCAGAAGGAGTTTGGTCCTAGAAAGATGTGGCTCTAGAGCAGGCTCCAGCACAGCTGCTCGTGATGGTGGGGGAGCAGTGCTAATGGTGACCAGTATACATTGTCACTGGTGGCTGGTAGGGGAGTCAGCCCTGGAAAGGACATTTGTTACTCCAGATGCTGAAAGGAAGCCACTTCACTTCCTTGGCTGGTACCCAGCAGCCAGGAATGCAAATCCATTGACCCTGTAAGACAAACTTAACCACCTAGTAGTTGGAGTTCTGGGAAGAGATGTGCCATGAGATGTGTGAGGTGGATAGTTTGTGCCTTGCAAACCTGCAGCCACACCAGGTGGACCCCAGGCTGGAGCTGCCCTGCCAGTGCAAAGAAGGCAAATCTCACTGTGAAATGCAGCCACCAGGTCAGCATCAGGTCCAAGTGCTAGGAGAGGACCACTGGATGGGGTGTGAACCTCCAGTGGGTGCGGGAGTGCCGAGGAACTGCTCCAGCATGGGAAGTGCTGCAGAAACCCTGCACCTATGGGGATCAAAGCAAGTATTTCCAGCAGCTTGGTGCATCTGGGACCTGGGTAACCTGATCCTGTTTATGTTGTGCTCTATTTGAGCAGGGAAACTAATAGGTCTTTTAGATGGCGCCTGATGTCTGCGTTGGGAGGGCGGAGAGCAGGAGTTTGACGTGAACCACTGCAGCTGAGCCCATCCAAAGGGGCACAGGCTGCACTAAGCTGAGTCCCCCACAAGTGCTTTGGCCTGTCTGCAGCTGTGTGGCACAGCCATAGCTCACTGACTGCCACGTCTGAGCCAGCTGCCTTGCCCAGACGACTGCAGCAGCATGTCCTCTCTGAAGCAGTGCCCACAGTTTCACTGAATTTTGAACAGCTGGACAAACTCACACATGCACAGTGCTTGTCACTGTGGTTCCTGTCAACACACGGGAAAGATATTATAAAAAATACATGAATTTCAGTGAATCCACAGCTTGCAAGAAAAACAAAAAGGAATACAAATATATTACATAGAAAATCTTGGGATTTTAATTCAATTTTTCCCCTAGGGATCAGGGCCAATGGTATAAATACAGCTAAACGAAGTCTATACAGTGTTTACTCACTTTTCCCTGCATGATGTAAAAATCCAAGCAGTGGATTTTCCCACCTGCCACCACTCTGGCCACCTGCATGTTGCCATGCTCATAGTGCCAGTGCCTTGTCCACAGTCACAGCTCACAGCAGCTCCTGGGATTTTACCTGTCCTTTTCTCTTTTCTTGTCTTTCCCAGAATCTTCTTTCCTTCTGCCATAATCTGCCTTTATACCATCCCAAGCATCCAGCCTCAAGCCCAATGAGCAGCTGGGTGTCCTGTCAGCTGCTGACAGTCGTGTTTGCTTCAGTTGAAGTGGGGTAGTTCCTGGCAATGCTGCAGCTGATTAAAACTCTTCACAAGATCAGCTAATTAATCAAGACAACAGAAACATTGATCAGCAGGAGTCAGAACATAGTGAGTATTCAGGAGTCCCTAAAGAAAAAATTTCTTTAATAAATAACAACCTCTCTTTCATGAAGTCTGGAAGTGTCTCATTCATGACTACTGAGCCAGCAGCTTCCCCTCCAACCTCCTTGCACAGCAGAGTCTGTTCACCATGCTGAAAACAGTCAAAGAGATTTGTCATGAAACCAAGAGAAAACAATAACCTAACCATGATATAAAAACATTTTTTACAGTGGAACAATCTTCCCAAGAATATGGTAAACTCCCCATCACTGGAGGTTTTCAAGTTGGGCCAGTCCCAGGGTGCTGGATAGCAGGTTCCTTTTCCCATAAGATGTTGGACCAGAAGATCTTTTGTGGCTGCTTCCAACACAGAAATGATTCTGTAACAGAAGTGAATATGAGCTCCTGAAAATATAAAGCAAGTGATCAGGCTCCACAGGTCTCTATTACTCTGTTGGCCTTGACCAGCTGAACCTACTGCAGCCTGGTAAAGTGGGCAGTGCCAGCCTCTGAGTCCCCTCAGCTGCAGTGCCTCTTTTTCCTGGCAGCCACAACTCCCACCAGGACTTGGCAGGAGCTGGGAGTTTTGCTATGTACCAGGACCCCAGCCCAGTGCAGAGCAGCTCCAGGAGCAGAGACAGGGGTGATGTCTCCAAGGCTGAAGTCCTCTTCTCTCTCCTTATCATGATATTAGATACAGGTAGTCTGGCATATTTCTGTATGCAGAGAAATTTAATTGGATTCATTATAGCAGTATTTGCATACATTAGCATCATCACTGACACAGAGTGGAGTTATTATTATATAACTGTCCCTGTTTGGAAGGAGCTGTCCATCAGCCACCTACAGTGCTGGCAGAGAGGCTCCTGCAACCTGCTCTCCTTGCCATTTGTTTGACAAACAGTATTGTATCAGCCAGGGGACTGAGCTAGCTGTCATTGTGATGACACATATCTGGTCTATCATTAAAAGGGAAATCTCTCTGAATTTCTATGTGTATAAATGAAAAAAGTATTTTTTCAGCAACTTCTTAACCTAGCTAAATGCTGAGCAAAGTGATCTAAATTTTCCATTAGACATTTTGTCCTGTTTTGTAAACCATAATGGAAACTGCGAGCACTTTCATATATGACTTTTACTGGAAGCATGTGCTGAAGCAGAATTTATTACATCATCAGTTATTCACAACCTTGTGCAATATATGGAAAATTATAAGCTCCGTAGCACAATCAATAAGTAGGTGGTGTATTCTGAACTAGAAGACGTTTCATAGAATCATAGAATCATTTAGTTTGGCAGAGACCTTCAACTTCATTGAGTCCAGTAACCCAGCACTGCAAGTCAACCAGTCACCATGTCTCTAAGTGCCACATCCACATGTTATTTAAGTGCTTCCAGGGATGGTAACCACACAGGGTGGCCTATTCCAGTGCTTGACATCCCTTTAGGTGAAGAATTTTTTTCTAATATCCAGTCTGAACCTTCTCCGGAACCGCTTAAGGCTGTTTCTTCTTGTTTCCTGGGAGAAGACACCAGTCCTCACCTTGCTTCCACCTCCTTTCAGTTACTTGTAGAGAACAATAAGGTCCTCCTTGAGCCTCTCTTTCTCCAGGCTAAACAACCCCAGCTCCCTCAGCTGCTCCTGATCAGACTTGTGCTCCAGACCTTTCAGCAGCTTTGTTGCCATTCTCTGGACTTGATCCAGCACCTCAATGTCTTTTTTGTAGTGAGGGGATTGAAGGGATTGGATTAGATACTCTGACTTCTAAAATGGTTTAATGCATTTTTTTCTGTTTTTCTTTCTGTGGAAAATGAGCATACAGGATGACAGCCTTAAGAACCTTATGTCAACCTCAGCCCCTGACAATGACATCATCCCCTCTGTGTGCCCAGATGAGGTCAATTCTGCTGATGGAAAAAGAAACAGAAGATTTCTGAAACAGAAATTGTGAATACTTTTTGATACAGAGTTTGCCTGGAATATTTTAAACACAAGAGAGATACTAAATTTAATTTTTTTTTTCAATTAATACTGTGTATTTGGTATGCAAATACATGTCTCATGAAAAACAAACCATGTTATCAGCCTGGGAGGTGCAGTGCTTTATCACATAAGTGTCCTAACAAACAGGACTGAAGGTCACAGATAAGGAGCAAAACCTGACCCATTAATGCCTGTGTGGGTATCACAGCTAACGAAAACAGCAGAGCAGCTCTTCAACCTGCAGAAGCCAAGGCTTGGCAGAGACACGTCTCCCTGCTGCACCAGAGGAATTTGCTGATTAGACTCCTGGGGTCTAATCAGTAAACTGGGTGCTGATGGGTCCTTCCAAGAAGCTGGGGGTAAATTAATTTGTGACAATCTCTGTGAGAAGAGCAATGCAGCCCCTGTTCTCAGCCTCATTAGGGATAAAACTTGCAATGGGGAAATAATGGGAAAGGTGGTGAGATACTGTCAAACCCCTGTCAAGGCAAAAGCCAAATGTCATTTCTTAGGCAATGTTGCTGTATTAAACAGGCTCTGTATCAGAGTGCATTATGCAAAGGAGGAGTGGGATGGACAGTTTGACAGCAATTCAGTTACTTGGGACAGGCAGATCACTGCCAGTTTTTCTGGAGAACAAGTATTTTGCTAATTGATAGGAAACGCCAATGAATGAACCTCTGAATCACAGACCAAACTCAAAACTTCAGTTGAAGACATCTACCAGTTACATTGAATGGTGTGGTGGGCAGTGCTCTCCAGGGGTTCCTTGAGGCTGCTGTGGGAGGGAGAGGATGAGGGGGCATAGCTAAGAGTGGTTTTGAACAAGGCTGTTTTCTTCTTCCTTGAGACGTATGGGGATTAAAGGGCCTCAATCCCCATATGTGATGCTCTCACATTCCCATTTAGGACAAGACCAGTTTGGTACAGCCCCAGCCATTTCCCAGTAGTGGATTGCACATATGTGTGATATACAACATCCTCAGTACGCTTTCTGGAGACGTCTTCATCAGCACAGAAAAGGAGTTGCAACACAGTCAAGCTTGGAAGGTATGTGAGAAACCATTTTAAATCCAAGAAGAAGGGCATCAGAGGATGCACTAAAGTGAATTCAACCACAGCATTCTTCAAAATGTGTTCCAGGCTCCGTTGTGACTGCAAACAGAGGATCACACTTTTCCAGAGTGAAAATATTCCCAGTCAGACATTTGGAGTTTGCTTCAAGCTCTGAAACACAGAGCTGGATCATCCTTCCACTGAGCTTCCTCTATTTGCACAAAAAACCCTAAAACCCAACCTGTGTCAGACATCAACAGAAAAAGACAGGTGGCTTTATTAGTTATAACCTGTTAAATATAAGCAGCTTTTCAAAACAAAGCCATGATTTGGAGAGTGAAGAGATAGCCCTCCAGAAACAAATTCTTCTACCCCCTGCTCCCCTTGAAGGAAGATGTCTGGGAACTCCCTGCACCTGGCATCCCACAGCCCCCTCTCTGGAGAACATGGTGCTGCAGAGATAAAGAAGCTGTTACAGCAACCATCGCTTCCCTCCCAGATAAGGATGACTAATAACTCACTCAGCAGGTCCCTCTATTTTGGAAGTGCCATTTTTAAAGGCTTACAATTAGTCAAGTCTGATGGAGGAAAATAGGAAAATACTGTTTCTCTGGGAGTGGCAGCTGAGAAAGCTGGTGGCCCTAGATGAATCAATTAATCCTCATCAGCCTGTCCCCAGAGCAACAGATCAGCAAAGGTCACCAGGCTCTGAACAACAGCTCATTTTTTCCAGAGAGTGAACCACCATGCATTGGTACCTTGGGCACTTCTAGAGAATATGCCCCCATCCATCCACCATCCATCCAGGCATGACTACCCTGCCTGCAAAAGAGACTACCCAGACTGCTAAGCCCTAATGTGAGATTGTTTTTATGGGTGCCTTGGTCTGACTTTTACTGAAAGCTAAACCTACCAATGAGTTGGATGGGTAGGGAGGAGAAATGTCAGCTGGAGGAATGTCAGCTGTCAGCAGGCAGAGTGTTTTCAGCAAAGGGAGGTAAATCATCCTCACCCCAGCACCTGCTGCTGAAGCCTGGTACTAAAGAGAGGCAGTGCCTGAGCTGCTGTCACTGATGTTTCCCCAAAGATGTGCCCCATCCAGCAACATGGCCACTCTTGGTGCCTTCAGCTGCTGTTCTCCAGCACTACTGCTAATGCACAGGATAGAGGAGGTTCAAGCACC
Source organism: Picathartes gymnocephalus (assembly GCA_013390045.1). Lineage (NCBI taxonomy): Eukaryota > Metazoa > Chordata > Aves > Passeriformes > Picathartidae > Picathartes > Picathartes gymnocephalus. Next base: position 149,514 of record WEKY01059650.1, read on the forward strand.
CAGAGAAATCCCAGCAGCAAAGGCCAGGGCTGGGGATGCCTGTCAGGGGGAAAGCAGTGCTTTTCCTGTCACTACGGAGAGCTTTCCTGAAGCAAATCCCTCAGGGGAGCAACGCCAAAATCAAAGGGCACAAGAGCAGAGTGGGTTTGGCAACCATAAGGCAGTGTCTCATGCATCTGGTGAAGCAGCAGGAGGGTTTGGCTGCAGGGCTGCTACCAGGGGGCCTCAGCTCTCCTGCTGCACTGATCCAGGCACAGCCACTGCTGAACAAGGAGAGACAGAAGCAAGCACACACTTCCCTGTGTGTCAGCAAAGGGAAACAACAGCCAGATTAAACCCTGCAGACTTCAGTCAGCACCCGCTGCTTATGCCAAGAATTTCAGGCTGCAGAGAGAGGTTGTATAGATGTTTACATGCAGCATTTTAAATCAGTTCCTGTGACTCATCATAATACAAATATTTTTCTAGCTGAATGTAGGCATATAAAGATTACCTTCAGAACAACAGCCACATTTAACTACTGCCATGTTGTAAATATCAATAATTAAATAGTAACCATTCTAGAGATCACAGGAGAAGACAGCAGATTATACTTATGATGCTATAAGAAAAGGGTATTTTTCTCTAAAAGCTCCAAGAATGTCTTAGAAAACTATCTCATGAGAGTACATGTTTTCCATAATCTAAATAGCAACCCCTCAGCTTTTGAGCAAAAGCAATATAGAAGATTAAACCAACGGTAGTTTTAAAAATTCCATTAAGATAAAAAACCTCAAGGAATGGCACTTTCATTCTGCACATATATGCTCTGTCCTGATTTACCTAGTCACATTTCCTACCCAAAAATCTTTGATCTGCCAGCTCCACAAAGGCAGTAGCGCAAGACAAGAGCAGCAGATTCTGTCTGCCCTTAGCATCATCAGGAAAGCTGAATGCTGCCTTCTACTTTTCAGCTACTGATGGGCACACACTGCAGAAAGCCAGCCTGGCTTTCCAGAATACAGGTTATGTTTAAAAGGATTGGATGAAAAAATGCCAGTTGTAAGCTGAGCAAATAGTCTGTGGTGTTTATTTAAAAGATAACAGGCCACCCCACAATTGGTAGCTTCAGTTACGGCCCTAATACTGCTTGTTTTACAGAACAGATGGAGAATTGGGAAATCGTACTGCAACACAAAACCAGGCAAGCCACCATTTATAGGCAGATTAGGTAGCTACATTATGATCTATTTGAAATGAGCTTCTAATATCACCCCACTTTGGAGGCAGCAGATACTCCCATTAGAAAAATCTACATCAGAGCTATTGTTTTTCTTACCAGAGGCAATTCAGTCCCAAGCCTCCATCTGTTCCCCAAAATGGTTCTTTTGTGCAGCCCGTGGAGAGACAGGAATGTGGATGCCCAGTCTGCACTCCTCAAGTGCCATGCCCATGCCGCTCCACAGGCAGGCACAGGAATTCACCTTCCTGGAGTCTAAGGAGCAGCACTTCCAACCATGCAGCAGCTCTTTTTGGTAGAAGAGCTGCACCAGCATGTGCTGACATGGCACTGCATATGATTACAACCATGTTGGTAATACACCCCCAGACATGGTCTTATTCCAGGATCAAGGGTTTGGTTGGGGGGGTTTTCTTGGTTGTTTTGTTTTGGTTTGTTTTACTTTTACCACTGTGGATTAGAAATCAAAAATCCCCTTATTCCAGAAGTAGGGTTTCCCCATGGGGATTTATTCCCAGGTATCCATATTGGCTTACATGTACTAGAATAAAAATATTAGTGATTGATAAATATCCCTAAGCTGCTTGAAAGTATAATGTAAACAAAAAAGCCTGGGTTAAGGGGAGGGACAGGATTGGAGGAAGAAGGAGAATATGCAAAGGGTTGATCTGTTTCACTGCTCTCCAAAAAGAAACCTTGGAGCTCTGTCTTTAAAGTAAGGTGTTCATGGGATGCAGACATCCCTTTTGTATGTGCTTTATCAATTCCAGGAAAGTTGATGAGACTCTCCTTCTGAGAAAGCAGGTGGCTCTGCTCCATCCAGCTCTTTGAAATCACCTAATGAGATCATTCCATCCAGGAGACGACTGAAGAGCCCACACTGTACAGCAGCCGCCACATGGCAGAGCAGCTGGAGAGTGAAGGGCATTCAAGGTTTCAAAACCACATCCTCCCTCATCTCGACAGACTCAGATCAGTGGTGAGGTGGTGTCTGCAACAGCCCTTGGCAGCTATGAAGACAGAGCGACCCGTCTGTCGGTTGGCAGCCGATGGGTGAAACAGGGAACACTGCAGTCCTGGAGAGAAAGTAATGAACCTTCATTTCCACTGCTGTCTGCTCTGTGACAGATAAAAACTAGACTTCACTGCTGAGTTTGTCAGGTTACTTTAAGACAGGAAATCTGGAAAATGCCTATGCATGTTGTCAGCTCTGAGTGCACCACAGGGACCCTGGCAATGCCCCTCCTGTCCAACAGGAACAACTGAGCAAGTTTAGAATCATGGGATCATTTAGGTTGGAAGAGACCTTTAAGACCCAACTGTTAAACCCAGCACTGCCAAGCCCAACACTAAAGCATGTCTCTAAGTGCCAGATCTACACATCTTTTAAATACTTCCCTGGGCTGTGGAAGTGTAAAAGCCAAGCAGAGATCTCACTCTAAATGATCTTAAAATTCATGTAATGTCATACAGCAAATGTCATCCCTATTGGTGTCAGGAGATCTGTTCTTTCAGACACGGATCTTTTTATGTCCTTAAAGAAACAGCCTGCCTATTTCCTCAGTCTGGCAGCATTTCTCCAGTACCTCTTTGCATCAAAAGCAGTGTGGGTAGCAGGTCAAGGAAGTTGTTTCTGCCCCTCTACTCTGCTCTTGTGAGACCCCACCTGAAGTGCTGAATCCCTATCTGGGATTCCCAGCACAGGAAGGACACTGACCTGTTGGAGCAAGTCCAGTTGAGAGCCACCACTTGACCGTGAGGCTGGAGCACCTCTGCTATGAGAAAAGGCTAGGAGAATTGGGATTGTTCAGCCTGGAGAAGAGAAGGCTCCAGAGTGACTTCATTGTGGCCTTCCAGTGCCTGAAGAGAGCCTACAAGAAGAGAGAGAATTTTTACAAGGGCATGTCGTGACAGGACAAGGGGCAATGACTTAAAACTAAAAAAGAGTAGGCTTAAATGAGATATTAGAAAGAAATTCTTGTCTGTGAGATTTGTGAGGCACTAAAGAGGTTGCCTAGAGAAGATGGGATGCCCCATCCCTGGAAGAGTTCAAGGTCAAGTTGGATGAGGCTCTCAGCAACCTGGTTTAGTGGAACGTGTCCCTCACCACAGCAGGAGGGTTGGAACTTGATGATCTTTGGGTCCCTTCCAACAGAAACCATGCTATGATTCTGTGATCTCCCTGGCTCATGGAAAGCCAGTTGGAGTTCAAATTCTTTTCCTAGTTTGTCACATCCTGCTCAGAAAGGAGAGTGTGTCATTGCTGGTAAAACAAATTCAAAATTCATTTATTGGATTTACAGCCCTTCCTTGGTGCCAGGCTTTGGCTGGGCAGGAGATGGGAGAAAGGTCTTCTGTTGTCATTAGGCAGTAGATGACTTAGGGCATAAGCAGAGCTCTTGACATATCCCTCTTCTATCTCCTCAGATTTACAGCAGCAGGACTGTGGGTTTTGGAGAGCTGATTTCTGCCAGCAGCTATTGCTTTCCCTGGCTGTCCACAAGTGATGATCCAGGGCACAGAGGAGTTTGAGGTGGGAAGTGCATCCCTCAGGCACTGTTGAACATATTTAAAGAATGAGATACTGGGTTCAATAGAGGGGGCTTTATACAGTAGCTGTTTCCTACTGAGCCACAAAACACCAAGATAACACAAATACCAGATGTCTAACTCAGAGTTTAGGTTGCTGTGCTGCAATAAGATACTAATTTACTTGGTTTTGATAATGCCTTTTCTAGTTATATAGACAGTGTAGGATTTACACTCAAGTGAGGATAAGCAAGTTTAGAAACACTGAGTAACTGGGGGAGCAGAGAGGGAAAGTTCTTGAAGGCAGAAAACAACAGAGACCTACAACAGCCAGCCAGGTAACTAAGTGTCATCCCCTGCTGTCCCACAGCCCAGATGATGTCACCCCTTCCAGATACCAGCCCCTTTTCTTTGACAAAATAGCAAAGCATTTGCTTTGTGAAAATTCTTAGAGAGCTTACTGCAAAATCTACGTGTCTGGGGGTTAGAAGGTTTCTGACTGGAATGTACTCTGTGTATGTCCTCTCTGAATACCAGTTTGTGGGCTGGCATCCCTCTTTCACTAGATACATCTCTTCTTTCTCAGTGTTTTCCCTTTGGTGTATCAGCAGGCAGAGGCAGCGGTTTGCTGGACTTGACATGTCCCTGGGATTTGCTAACAGAGCCTTGCAAGGAGTCCGTGCAGCCATCTCTCAAACGGCAGAGCATCCTTGCTCTCCTGTCCATGATGATGGGATAAAATCTGTGTCTCCCTGATGAAATTGCCCTGATGGGGAAAGAGAGCAGGAGCCAGAAGGTCAGGATAGGCATATGAGGCTGCAGTGTGGCTGAGGCACTTTCCTTCTGCCTATCACTCAAGTTAATGGTGAGAAATGAGTGAGTTTTCTATTATGATTTCTTCTTGTTGTCATTGCCATCTACAAAATATGCTGTGTTTAAAAGAGATTCATACAAATATTTCATTAACATGCTTTAAACATCACTGCACATTGTCCCGGTATGAAGAAATAATGTCAAGGCTCTATTTTGATCAGAATTTTCTCTTGTGGGACATCTACTCTTCATTTTGGTCCTACATAGAATCCATCCCAATTAAAACCTCCTTTCCCCTTCAAGAACAGCACCTGAGCTATCTTTAAAAGGATATAGTGATCCCATTCCTGAACCTTGTCCCCATGTCATTGTGGGGAGGATCCCACTGTGGCAGCAGGCAGGTGCAAAAGGGCAGCCTGGCTGGGGAGGCACTAAGGATTGGCACAAGTTTTGTTGTTCCTGTTCTGCAAAGCTCCTCAAAGGCTCAAGGACATTCTTTAAATTCCTTTCTCCCAGCGCAGTTGTTTGATAACCCATAAATAGCTCCTTTTCAAACACAATGCTGAAAGCCCTGAGTAATGAGCCAAGAGTGAAAATGTTTCAGTATTTGTACATTTATTGAACTTGTGGAGGCCAAAACTTCAGTGCTGTGTTCAGATTTAAAATAAAAAAACAAAACCAAAAACATATTCAAGAAAGGTTATTTCATTCCCAAAGTCCCCATAAAACAGGGCTGTTTTCCTTCATTCATCACAAATATACCTATAGAGCACAAAAGGTCATGAAAATAGCAAGACTGAGCTGAGCTGCAGCTGCTCTATGTGCTTTCATGAAGTTGTCTTGGAGATCATGGCCAGGGTCCTTACATTCAGATACCTAAATATAGAGCTGTGCATACTGACCACGGCTGAATTGCCAGGAGCCTTTATGTTCTGAACTGGAATATGATCAAAAATTTCTAGAATATCTTTGTAATGTCTAATTTTGGGCACTAAAAAGCAAATCCATTTCAGAACACAAGTTTCTTATGGAAATAATGAGATTTATTTTCTTTCAAGTGTCATTCATGGGATTACTTTCTTCCATGGCTGTGAAGGCAAGACCAGGGAGCACTGTCTCTGAGTTTTCTTTGTATTAATAGCATACAATATTACCTTATAAATATCATACCAAGACATCCAATAAAAATGTGGTTATCCCACTCTGTTCATTCAGCACATCCTCCTAGTATATGAAGTCAATTTTTTTACTTAAAGGCAAAGCAGTGCTTTTGGAGAAAGCACTTTCCAAAAGGAAAGAAAAATGCTTTGTCCTGAAGACTTTTCAGTTGTGCCAGCATGTGTTGTGTTAACTGCCCTACTCAGCACAAGTCCTGCCGTGGTCCCTGGGATGCCCTTCAGCTGCGCAGGCCTGTGCAATGCTGTGTTTCTGAACTCCCTGCCACAGATTAGCATTATTAGCAGTAATTTGATGTCACTAGATGTAAAAGAGTAAAATACCTGTTAACAACTTGGCTGTGCAATCCAGAAATGTTGGCCAGTCATTTTATCCCACCAAAACTAAGCTCTCTGTAACAAAATTAACATTTCACATTAAATGCCCCTGAGTATCATGGATGTTTATATACCCCCTAACGTAGCCTTACTCTGAAGCATGTTCACCTTTCCACCTGGGAGTATTCCTTTTAAATGATAAAACCTGTTTGGTTAGTTTCAGTACAGGCTAAATCACCACAGGAGATGAGGGTCTCCAGGAGAAACACCTTCCCCTTCCCTGCTCCTGCATCCCATCTATCCTGGCCTAGGAGACTGAAGACATATTGCACTCATTTTGGTGATAGCTGCTATAAATATTAAGACGCCTGTGAGGCTAGGAATATCCAGCAGAAAGCAACCATGATAATAAGGCATGATAATAAGTCAGGATAAAAGTTTTAGAAATGCCTCACAGCTTTTCAGCTAATATGTCTTTGCTGAGGATATAATCATGAAGAGCAGTAAACTCACTTCCAGACTGGTCTCTCTCACATAACTGTGTTGCACTAAAAGGTGGTGGTTGAAGGTGCAATTAGGTCTTGTGATTGTTTGGCTCCCTGTCTCCAGGCATGGTATTAACCTCTGCAGTCCACTGAAATGCAGCCTGCGAATTCACTGATGGGACATTCCCACCCTCACTTGGCAGAAAAATATATCATCTGTCACCCCTGCTCGGGATGCTGCCATTACTCCCAGTCAGGGAGAGGCTTGTGTCTCCCTGAGGTCTCTGCTCCTGCATGCCCCAGCAGTGCTGTGCAGTCACAGACTGACATGGAGGAGCTTGTTCTTCTGGACTGGCTCTGTCTCCTGGTTCTCCCCTAACACAATGACTTATTGGTTTAGGATATTGTCTATTGAGTTTTCTTCCAGTTTAAGGAAATCAGAAGATTTGGAGTTTTTTTGTGTCTCTGAGAATTTGAGCATTTTCTCAGTCCAAATGCAAGACCAAACATTATGACATTTTTCTTTCTTCTGTGGGGTGTAGATCCAACCTTTTCCAAACATCTTTCTACTTTTAGTAGTAGAATTTTAATCGTTCACTCACACATCATTAAGGGTACAAAAATGGGTAGGAGTTGTGAAAGATGTGGCCACTAAATATTTGAGAAAGACCTTCAGCTGGTACAAATGGCCTTTCTCTAGCTGGACAGAGAGTGCTGCAGCTGTAGAGCAGCTGAGCAACCAACCCTTGTGGTGCCTGGGCCATGGCGACCTGGCACAGTGTGTGTCACAGTAGCTGGAGAATGGCTATATGTCACAGTGACAGGTTGGAAAGGGCAGAGGTAGAGGCATCCCCAGCCATGCAAATCTGGAGTTTAGAAACCCAAGTTCCCCCCACTTCAAAGGAATGCTAAGAACTACTTCTAACACAGAATAATGGGCACATCTTTATGCCCCTTGCAACATTAAGCCTGTAAATATGAGAAAACTGCAGGTCCTTTTACAAGCAAGAGGACAGACAAACTCCAAAAAGACTACCAGGTGCTTCCCTGTTGCTGAACTGTGCTTTTCAGGAGGTGGTCCTCTGGCAGTGGTGGGATCTCCCAAGCAGCTTATTGCAGTTTCACACGTTCCTAAGCAAGGCAAATGAGAGGGAGGTTGGTTTAGCATGTATAGCTACTTCGACCTCTGCTCCCAGGAAGTATCTGCTCATACTCAAACATAAGAGCCAAATAAGCATTCAGATTAATTTATAAAATGATACTAAGGAGTTGAAGATAAAATATATATTTTCCTTTCTTTTTGGGATAAAATGTGATGTAAACCAGTCTCACCTTCAGAAGCAAGACTGGCTCTGGTATAGCAGTAGACCAGGCTTACAGATGTGCTGGCAACTGACTACCAGTCAGGAAAGGGAATCCCCTCCAGGCCAATGTGGAAATGATGGGTTGAAGAGAGAGTATCTTTGCAGTGGTGATATTAATAGCTCGTTTGCAAATTTTTACTCAAATCTACTCACTTCAAAAGCTCAGCTTGGGGACCAAGAGAGATATTTTTCAACAAAACATTAGTCTCAATTAACTAAATGTTACCAAGATAAATGAGCTGAAAAAACCAGAAGCAGATAAAACTGGTGAGGCCATTAAATCTATAAAAGGAAGATGCTGAAACTTGGAAGGTATCCGAATACAATCCTGCAAGGCAGGGTCAGAAAGGGATAACAAGGCAGTCCCAGGCTAGAGATGCTGAGTGGCCAGACGGTATTGACACAGACAGTCAAACAGCAGCACAGCCCACAGCAAACACTGTGCACTAAGGTGGGGAAGAATTTTAATGAGTAATTTCAGTCTCATACATGCTATGAAAAAAGGACTTGGCACTGTTCCCAATGACAGTGTCCTCCAGATTAGAGACTAAATCACAGCATCCTCAGGGGAGGATGAAAAGAGATAGCAAGAGAGTGTCTTTCTTTTTTCTTTGATCCTGTTGCACAAATAGCAACATGTGTGAATGCATAAGAGCAACGCTGGAGTGTAACAAGCAAGCTGAAGAATGAAATGAAATGAAATGAAATGAAATGAAATGAAATGAAATGAAATGAAATGAAATTTAATGATTAAAATAAAATAATAAAATAAAATAAAATACAGAATGGAAAGTAGCAGACTAAAATAGAACCACAATAAAGTAATGTTAGCTGATTTTAAGGCATTAATCCAAAGTTTTATGAACACTTAAAGCAGGTTGTGCACTCTTAGGTAAACAGTAACTTATTTGGCAAGTAGGGACCCTTTAAAAGACGATTTTCTGATGTCTTCAGAAGGACCAACACCCCAGCTCTCTCAGACAAGGCAGATGTACCAAAGCAAGTAATACCTTGTGGGATGATAGGTTCTGCCCTTCAAAACATCATGGAGGAACTGACATATGCCGTGAAGGCGAAAGGAACAAAACGCTCTTTAGGCATCAGGAGGCACCAAAAAGCTCAGCTGGCCTCCGCAAAATATCTGCAATATGTTATCAGCGCAGGGTAAATGAGTCAGATGCTTCCCCCTGGAGCCATCGCACTGCAGGCGGGCTAGGGGCCCGGCAGATGGCTGCTGGGGATGCCTTTCTGTCCGGAGCACCGGCAATGAGAAGAGCGTGCCCCGAGCCCAGCGAGCCCTTCATGCCGCACGCCCGGTCGGCCCGGCCCCAGCACCGGGCGGTGTCCGCTCCAGAGCTGCCTTTGCTTCCCGAGCACAGCCCAGGCTGCCGCGCCGCCCTCCTGGCCTTCATCCTGCCTTAGGCTACAAAAGTATGATGAGATAGGTCGGCAAAACTCCTGGAAAAACCTACTAATAAATACTACTGTAAGGCTGAAATAGAAACTTGCCAGTTATTTCCGCAGCTCTGCGCCACGCTGTGCCTTGCAAGCCCTCCAGCAGAGCAGCATCTCGAGTTTTAGGAGCGACTGTGCTGCTAGGCCTCTCTGTGAGAGAAATTCCTCAGCCAAGCTGCAGAGCCAGGGAAGGCCAGTTTGCTTCATCTGTTACTGCCACAGCTCGTAAAAGGAGAGACCCTCTCACTGTTGCGCCATTCGCTTCCATTTGATCCTGTTCGTTATTTCTAACCAGCTTTTTATAAATCAGTGTCCCGCAAAAAACCCTGAAACTGAGCACAGTGGAGACCTAGGCATGTGTAGTGCTCATATTTAGATAAAGAAAGGCCTGTTAAACTGTGGATGGGTCTGTGTAGCTCTGGATGTGCAGCCCGGCTGCCGGTCACGTGCCTTCTGGTAAGGGTCTTCAGCAACGCTGATACTGCACAGCAAGATCACTTGGAGTGTCACCTGGCATTGGACAGGCACATTCATCCTTTCAAGCTTTCCTATCAAAATACTCAGGAATCGGAACACTTGAAACCAACAAAGTTTTTCATAGTAAAGACTGCAAACTCTTTGTTTCCCCACCAACTTGGGAGCTATGATATTTTTTAACCTATCTGGAGAGGTTATCATAATTTTTGAAAACATAAGGTAAATCTTTTACAAAAAAGGTTTCACATTATTTGGGCTTTTTATTTTATTTTTCCTCAGGTAGGGTCAAAAACCTTCACTGTTTTCTACATCAGTGGCTTCCCTCAGGTTTTTCACTTAAAAATCAAAAAGATTAAATTTTGCCTTGGTAGATTATTTCTATTATTTATTTATGACTTTTCCTGTAAACAAGACTGACTGCTTAATGGAAAGTCGTCTCGTGTTTCTCAAAGAAGAAAGTAGCTGCTGTCTCAGAGGCAGCAATAATTACCTGAATGGCAATGAATAATTGCTTGGTAACAGCCACTGCAGGGCTTTGTTTTTCACTGGGAACCTGTTCCCTATGCAGAGACTAATTAGCTACTGCCGAAAGGAAAAAGGAGACTTGCGGAACTGCTCCTCTGCTCTCATTCCCAGTGATGTGCAAGGTGTTTCCTGACACCTTCCAATCTCTGACCAACCTGATTTCAAAATCCTCCTTGGCATGTTTGCCTACTTGCTGTGTACCCTTCCTGTGAGAAAATTTAAATCCACACTGCATTTTCCCTGTCTTTAGAGCAAAATAAAATCCTGAATGCTCAGCAAGCATGGACGAGCTCTTCCAACTGGGCAAGGGGCCTTTTTTTTTTTTTGTTTGTTTTTGTTTTTGTTTTTGTTTTGGTTAATCAGTGAGTAGTGGGGCTGTATTGCTGGGGAAGCACTGGACTGTGACTTTGATCACTGTATGTCTAACAAAATATAAGGAGTAGTGGATGGGACAAAGAGAGATGTGGCTCCACTCTCTCCTCTGTGGGCCCCCCCCAGCTCTCCTCATTCAAGGCTGTCATGCCAGGCTGACTTTGCCTTTGAAACTTTAGGAAATCAAGAGTTTAGATCAAATCTCTCTCTGCTAGGTTCTAATACAATGCTCTCTGGAAGAAATGAAGACTCAGCTCATAGGGCTACATAGATACACACATGTTCAGAGAAGGTATTAGCAGGAAATTTCAGGAGTAACTTTTCTGTGATGATGTAAATAAATACTATATTATAAAGGGTATGTATAGGGAAATTGAGCTAAGGCTGCCTTGGAAGGTATGACTTGGGTATTTTCTAGTAGCTGGATGTTTGACTTTGGAACTGTAGCGCTTCTTTAGCTAAGTTTTCATGTGCCATATTAGTAGGGAACTTCAGTAGCTTCAATCACAGACTTGACAAGTATCTCCAGTGACCATGTCCCTTGTTGTCTTTCAGCTTCATTACACACAGCACACATGAGGGAGATGGAAAGAGAGAATGAGAATTTTAATTGTTTTGGAAAGCATGATGTCCTGTTCATGTTCACATTTAGAGCCACTTCTTGGGTAGCCATTTTAGGCTGTGTAAAATAATAAAGAAAAGGTTAAGAGGGAATGTCATGGATAATTGTTTTAAAGTTAATAAATATATAACTAAGCCTGCATTTTGCAATAATCCAATCTTGCTCCCACTGGACTCCACGGCACTTTTGTGATTCACTTGAAATGAATCAGGTTGCAGAGTTTCCATAAGGTAAAATCCAACACTTAATTAAACCTTTTATTCTGAAATTCCAGGGTCGTCTTCAAAGTTGCACAGTAATATTACTCCCACACAGATGTAGATACTAATGTTACACAGCCAGTCACATACCCAGGTGATGAACAAAACTAGAATAATTCATAACCTGCTTAAATAAATGAACTTTGATAAAGCTACAGGTTGTATTTACAATGTACAATTTGTAATTTTTATTATTTACAAGAGAAGTTCAGCTGCTTCTTGCAATCCATTTCAAATGCTGTTTGGAAACTGTACTTCAATTTTTTTCCCAAATAAAATATTACCTTATCTATATGCACTGTTATTAGCCCCAGGGCTCTCAGCAGTGCAGGTTAAAACACTCACTGCAGGGAGTGGCACCAGGCAGCTGTGGCACTGCAGCAAGGGAAGAGGGTGAAGTGGGCCAGGACAGGATGGGGCAGGCAGGATGGGATGGGGCAGCCAGCACTGGAAAGCAGGACCCAGAGCCCTGTGCTCACCCGGGCATGACACCCTGGGCAGGGCAGCTGAGTTCCCCAGTTTCTGCACGGGGAGGATGCATTGGTTTTGCTGCCGCAACAGTCACACAGGCGGCACGTGGCCTCTTCTGGACCTCAGTTCAGGCCTGGCATCTGCAGATTTGTGAAAACCTTGGATGAATCAGGAGTGAATTTTCCCAGTTTTCTCTAAAAGTGCCTGGCAAACAAAGAAAATGCACTCACAGCTTGCATCTTCCAACACAGACTCTGAGCTACTGTGTGTTGGGTATTTTTTCCATCAGGGCAGCCATACAAGCAGTTTGGTTTTAGGCATCTTGCCAGCCCTCTAACATACTCTCATTCCCCTTGGACAGGTTGTGTACATCAATGGGCATTTGCTTTGCATCATTGTTCTGGTTCACAGATGAACACTGAACTTTTTGTGGCATAAAGGCACTCATACTCCTTCCGAGAGGACAATGATTTCCAGTAGTTACTCTATACTAAGCACTGCTGATTTTGTCTCACAGCAAAGAGTTATTTCCCTTCTGCCTAATAATTCAAAGTGTTTCTTTCGGAAATTATGTTTTAAAAGACTCAGAAAACTGAAAATTAGCAGCGATTTTTTTCTTCTTTTTTTTTTAATAATAAAAGCAACAAGCATTTCCAAAAATACCCTTGTTTATGTATCAATTGCAAGCCAGAAACTGCTCTCCAATTATCGCTGCTTGTAGGAAACTGCCTTAGCTTTACAGATAACCAGAACAAAGTGCTTATTTTTGTTATCATGAAAGAAAAACTCGTATGTCCTTCAGCCTGCCAGTATTTCAAAGCCCATCTGAAGCAGAGCAGCAGGTGTAGCAGTTTCTCACACTCAAGTGAAAAGAGTGATGATGAATTGCATATATTGCCCTTGGATCTCTGCCCCTCCTCCAAAAGCCAATCTTTCAGATTAGGCTGAACACAAACAGGGCTGCACAGGACCACCTGCTCTCCCTTGTGCTACATAATATGTTCTCTAAGCTCAGATGTGCTTGGAGATGTAGTGAATCCAAGTTCAAAGGAGGCAACTAAGGTCAGAAGGGTATAATGGAGTGGGCTGCAAAAGAGGATAATTTATTTTCCAGTTGATAGACTGCTGTGAGTCTCTCTCCAAAATGTATCTTTTGCCTCTTTAGCAAGTGCCCAAAGGTAAATGCTATTGTACATGGTGCAATAACATTTCTGCCTTCAGCTTGCACCAGAAACCGGTTTCCTTAGTGGAGTCTGGGCAGCAGCAATTTCTACAGAGCAGAAGCTCATGGTGTGACTAGGAAGCCTTTTTTTCCTGAGAACCTTTGTCTCCTGTGTATGAAATTCTACTTCTCAAGGTTCCCAAGTGATTTAACCACATAGACAGTTTAGTTCACTGGATATATTTTTATATTTTGTCTATATCTGGTTCACACCTTGTAGCTTTGGAAGCCTCTCAATAGTCTCATGTCTCACTGCTACTTTGGAGTTAACATTCATGGGGTTTTTGTTATATGGAAAATCATCTCAGTACAAAGTTTATAGGCCAGACTGTGGTCATATCTTTCTCTGTAATAAACAGCTTTCAACATTACTGTAATTTTTTTCCAGATAAAAGAAGCTCCTTTTTATAGCTTTTGTCCCCCTGCTTTTTGCCTAATTATCAACCTAATGAAAAAGCTTCAATTTATTTGCAGCCATTGTACTTGCATCTGAAATTTTGCCAAAAGCTCTAGAAAGCTACTGCACTTCCCCTGCACATCATAACATTAATATCTTCAAATAATTCCCCTACATTAATGAGTTACGAACTTCCTCCTTAACACTACAACCACTTTCCTGTCTTCTGCCTCTGCCTCTTAGTTGATTCTCCATCACTAGTTTATTCCTCTCTTTAGTTAAAAATACACTGAAGGAATTCCTTAACCACTTTAAGTATGAAATCATATCTCTAATTTCTTTGAATGTTACTATTTTCAAACCTCTAAGGTTTTTCTTTAAATATCAGTTGGAAAATAGTAAGCATTGTTAATGCATTTGAAGCTACAGCTGAAGTCCACACAATGTGGATATAATAAAAATTTGATTGGTATTGGTATTGATTGGTCTGATTGCAACTAGTGAATTAGATGCAACTTCCACTATATGCCAAAATGGATACAGAGATCAATCCCGTTCCAAATCTGGTCTCAGAACTGACATTTCAAGGACCGCTAAACTGCCAAACATTTTATGTTAGCATCTTCATTTAGAAACAAACAAAACAATCACCAAATAACAAACCCAACGAAACAAATACTCTCTCAGATTAAAATATATGTAATAAAGGTATACTTGCAGTCCAGCTTAAATTCTCCAGGTCGTCTGTTTTGTCCAATGCCCTTCTGCTTGCTTAATTACCCTGGCATCAGGAGTGAGATGAAGAGATTGGCATCAAGACACACGGTGCTGGTGGAAAGGAGCCTGGTCTGAAGGACAGGAGAGACAAGGAGATGCAGCATCCCCACTTTGGTCTGAGGAGTTGCAGAGCACATGCCAGAAGCCACACACACATTTCTTCTATGTCCAAACCAAGTGAAAACCAACAGAAGTTCAGTGAGGCTTTGGCTGCATCTCAATGCCATCTATACAAATAGTACATCCAAACATGAAGCCTATGAAGGCAACTAGACACTCCCAAAATGAGATGATTTCTTTAATCATTGGGATCTGCAGGCAGCAAAGAGTCTGCCATGTATAAATGCAGTGTGTTTCTGGAGACAGCTGCTGGCTTTGGCTGTGACAGCAAGGTGGGGAACCTCTGCCAGGGCCCTTCAAGCTTTCTGAGAAAGATATAAACTTATCAAATATCCACACACTCATACATAGGCACCTCTTCTCCTCTTAGGTGAAGTTATACTAACAAAATCATGCTGTGATTTTCACAGAGTTATTTTTTCAGAGTTATTTTCAACTGGGTGCTTGTATAAGCAATAATGCAGAGCATTTTGGGTCCCCAGTCCCTACCCCAACCCTGGACACTCACATCAGGGATGAGAATGTTGCTCCTCCAGCCCTGACGCCAAGCTGGGCACCTGTGTGGGTGCCCAGAGGGCTGGCTGGGCACTGCAGCACTCCAGGGCCACCACACCATGCCAGTGTGGACATTGGGGTCAACAGCAGTGAGAGAGCAGTACCACATGGCAAGCATGCCTTTGGGGTTGTATGATTCACAGAGTGAAATAAGAGCAGTAAAGGGTATCAAGAGGCACTTTTGACCAGAGGCTGATCAGAGACGCATCCTTCAGATGGGTCAGGAAGGAGCTGATGAGATGAGGATCCATATGAAAAAGGAAAAGACAGAGGGGAAAAGAAAAGCATATGCAATAGTTTCTGTTGCTTTTTATTGGTGTTGCACACTTTCTATTTAATAAGAAAGATCTTTCATTCATGTCAAAATACCACAGTAAATCAGTACAAGTCCTCACAGTCGCAGAGGTGCCATCTTCTAAGTCTTTGCTTTCTCCCTTAGATTTTTAGATTCTATGTCAGTATTTGTCCCCAATCCCTGAGACAGTGTTCCCAGCTCAGCACATTCAGTTCTGCTTGTTTTTACTTTTCTTATCTTGCATGGTTTCACTTTACAGACTCTCAGAGCTCAGCGACAGCTTCCTCAGTGACAGTGAACCAAGGTCAGGCAATGGAGACGCACAAAACCAGCCAAAGGGCAAGGCCAGCTGGAGCCCTGGGTTGCGGATGCCCTGAACCTGACAGCACAGCTCAGGGAAGTCATGTGGTCCCTTGGTGACATAAAACTCGCATTGAGTAGGAAGGAAAACTGCATGGGCCAGAACCCATCTGGATGTGATGACGCAGTAGATTGGTACCCACAGGGATGCACATATCTTTCAACACATGATCTGAGATGCACCAGTCAAGATGGCTCACAATGATCCAGCAAGCATGATATTCCATGCACACAACAAACTGAAATACATATACAATCTGTAGGCACATACATTACATATACATGGGCATATACATAAAATCCATAAAATCATACACCTTCAGATAAACAGACTGCTAAACTATAAATGCTCGTTCCATGTTAAACACAGTTTTTGAATAAAAAAGTTTAAAAAAATTTTTTTATGCTTTCTTCCTCTTTAGCTCAGTTATTGCCAGACAAAAAGCAGAACCACTCCTCTTAGTCCCCCCACAAAAAACTGTTTTCCTGGTACCTAGCCTCACTGCAGCAGGCATTTGCACAAATCTCTCAAGGAAACCACAGCTCAACTTCTATAGTAAGATATTAAGGCTAGAGGAAGCCGTAGTCATGGACATGGTTAAAGGAACTCTTCAAAGGGTCAGATTTTCAATCTTGGGCTTTAATTTACAGACACTCAGCTGAATTGCGTCCAGCTTCTGAGTATTCACTGGATCTTATTTTTGCTGCTCTTTCCCCCTGTCATTTTTTACTTTCAACATAGTGAAGTCTGATTTTAAACATTTTTGTTTCATTCATTTATGAATTTGGGTAGGAGTAAGGTGGAGAAAAAAAACAGAATCCCCTAATCAATTTGAAATGCTGCAAAAATCACCACTTTCAAGCTTTCTGAGAAAGATATAAACTTATCAAATATCCACTTCTCCTCTAAGGTGAAGTTATACTAACAAAATCATGTCTTCTGAAACAGTCTTATGCAACTGAAATTGTTGCATACATACACTTTTCCTTCCAGTCAGAAATCATGGCAGTTTTAAAAATTCTCCTGAAAGAAGTACAGTGACAACACAGTGTCACAACACAGAGTGACAACACAGTTCACAGAATTTCAGTATGAATATTTCAAAGGGTACCTGATTCCAAAAGGGAAACAAAACTCTCGATTTGCAGTCCAAGTACCAGCCTGAAAGGAACTTAATTACATTAACTGCAAAATGCTTATTACAAGATTATTTTTAAGATTTTGGTATTTTGAGTTGTAATATAAAGTTAAATTTATACTAGAAAGACTGATTTTAAATTGCCCCATGAAAAGGCTTAGAGAATTAAAAAACAGTTATGCTAAAATGACTTTATGATAATGGGTGATGGTGAAGAATTTGAGTGCATAACAGAGACATCTGCTTTGCAAACCAAAATAAATTACCAAGGTGTTCTCAATGACACTCCAAATGTTGCTTTTTTCTTCTGTCTATCTTCTATAACCAGATCTACACACAGCATCATCCCTAACAACATCTATTACAGCTATCAAAAAAGGAAAAGGAAAGGCAACGTACAGAAGGGAATTTAGGAACACAGGACTGGGCAACTGTTTCTGGAGAACTGGAGACAAATGCATCATAGAATTGCTTTCATAAGCTGATCAAAATACTTCTTAAATTAAAGTGACAGGAAACTCATTGGAGGGGAGTTAAGGGACACTGGAGGTTAAAGAGACCAATTTTTGTCTTTTTAGTCCTTACCCACACAGCCACAGTAGCCATAAGGCACAATAACTCATCAGTTGCTCAGCTGCACAATTACTTTTAAGTTGTTCCATTTAAATGTAAGTTGATTTATGAAGCAGATCATGCAATTAATACAAGGGAAAAAACCTCATAAATGAAGAAGATGCTTCTGCTGCTCCTGAATGGACTGAAGAGCCAACACCATGGGAGGTGGGAGATTTCACCACCCTGAGGCTTGGCACAAGAAGCTAACTGCTCACAAAAGGCAAATTTTATTTTGGACAGATTTTTTTTTAAAAAGTTATTTATATTTCTTCCATCAGCTGTCGCTGTGCCTTGCAGAAATGAGTAACAATTTGTTTGATATTGGGAGATCTTAGTAGTTTTCAACTAGCTTTTATACTAGCTCTATACAGTGCTGAAAAGTTCACTTTGCACTCAATATCTTCTGGCTCAGCTTCATCACTCTGCATTTTGAACAGCGGTTGACTGGATACTAGGTTTGATTTGTCTTTAGTAAAGTAATTCTAGTGTCAGGCCAAAGTAACACAGTGGATAACTGTTTTGCATTTAGGTCCCTCTGAGAAGGAAGGGACCTGGACTTATAACTGTCTTTTCACAATGATATAAATGCATAAGAAAGTAAGAACTTTACCATCAGTGACCCAGGAGCAAAATGAACAGAGATGTTGGCAATTCAGGTGCTGCACACTTCCTGGAATCAGGACTTAAAAGCTAGATTTAACAATTTGAAAATGTAACATCTTTTTGCCTTTTCTAAAGGAAATGAGGACAGTTTTTCTGTTTTCAGTAATCATCAGTGTATCATTAGCACCCAATATAAGTTCAGAGAATCCAGCATATTCTTTTGATAACAGATGAAGTAAAAGAATGCAATTTGGAAGTAAATTAAATATTTAAGTATCTGATAATTTTCTAAAATATGTAGTGTGGATTTCTGAGACTAAGGAAGTGAAAAGGAGAGACTGAAAGAGATTATGTGACTAACTTGGGGAACCAAATCTTGACCCTTTGTCTTCCACCAATTTAAAACCCACATGAAAGCACTTTATAAATCTAACATTTTCAATATGCAGACCTGGTCATCTATTGAAGGTAAACAAATCCAAATTTCCTTTGGAGTAGCATCATTCCAGAAAAGTCTTTCATCAAAAAATGTTATCCAAAGTGATAAATCACTTAGAGCAATAAAATCACCTGCATAAGCAAACACAGCTTCTGCCAGTAATTGTGCTTCCTTGCCCTAGGCATAAGTTTGTTACATAGGGGAAGTGATAATACTTGTGATTACAGTTCCCAGTATCACATTTTCCTTTCCCAGTTCACACTTACTCATACCTATGCTTATCCAGCAGCGGTTACATAAGGTGCAATTCCACACATTTATAATCCACCTCCTGCAAACAATAAACCGCATCAAATTAGCCCCTGATGTGCTTTGTACTAGCAAAGCAATTTGCAGATCCATCATGAAGTATCAGGACTATTATTTGTCTGAAGTCAGTACAGCTATTTTTTTTTGACAGTTACCTGCAGGTGCTGGGTTATATGAACTTATAGTCGCTGTCATATGACTGAGATATCCTTAGGCAAAAGGACAAATTCAGCATAATTTCTTTTCTGCATTTCTGGGAGTTGCAGTACATAGGCATCTGATCTGACACCATGAGATGTCCCAGAAGCAACATCAGCGATGCTCCAGACTCCTGATTTCTCCTGGTGATGTCCATCACACCCTACACATTACAGAATTTTTGGGGACCCTGAACCCTGCCATTACCTTGACTAACCTGTTCCCTTGTATAGCTGTGTGCAGTTGTACCTACACACCGTCCTTCACAATAAGCCCTTTCCACATGGCAGCCATCAAAGCAGAGAATGTTGCCTTTCATTTGTTTTTCCTATTTTTAAACCTCCTCTGTGGGACAGGTTTCTTGCTCTTCTCAGAAGAATGTTGCCCCCATTTACTCACCTAGTGCTATGCCTAACTCCTATAAAGAAAATTCAGCACGTAGCTTAACTTGAAAGGCAACAACAACAAATCATTTACTTCCTCATTAACACTTCAGAATTACTATGTGTAACTTTCTTTGTCCAGCCATTTCCACATCCTAGAAATAGTAATTTTCACTACATTTCTTTAAAATTTACAGCATGTGGGAGATGTTCAGGCCCTCAAATTTTACTGGTAGTCAGCATGAGATACTACCAACTCAGAAGATTTACCTCTAAAGTCCTTGTGCCAGATTCAACCAGCAGGTAGGTTCTACCAGCTTGATCATTCTGAAAGTGGGGTTTTTCTGACTGACAATTGCTTTCAGTGAACAAGAATTCGTATTCTGTTTTGCAGAGTCACCTTTGAGGGATGATAGAGGTACAACAGCATGTTAGGAAAAAGCACATCTGCTTAATGTCAAAGCAGCGCCCAAAAACTCAGCAAAAACTGTCATTAGTGTCAGCCATGGTGCTGCCACTGCTCTGTCCTTTCAGCTGTGTTATGTGAGAGGAACCAAACCCAGAGGGCTGAGGCATCAGTGGGGGTCGACACAGGGAGCAGAGGGATTAGCAGGAAATGTACACATACATTAGAAAAGACTCCACAGAAGTTTTCCTACCACAAAACAATAAATCAAACAAACAAAAAACTATCCATATTCCTTTCTGTTGGCTTGAAATAGACTTGGAAAAAATTCCACAATTTACATTGGATTACAGTTAAAGCACAAACTTTAGGTTATGTCTTCTTTTTGCAAACCAAAACGCAAGTAGGGCACCAGCTAGAATGGAAATACAAATGATTATTTAGCTCAGCTCTGATCTTACAGAATCAGCAAAAAAAAGCAAAGTAGGATCAGGACCTTAACCATGGGGGAGAAAAGTATAATATGCACATCCCTGTTCTATAAAATCTAGTGCACTTGTATTGGTTTAGCAGGTTGTATTATACTACCTTCATGCTTGTATTTAAAGAAAAAGAGTAACAAGGTATTTGAATTTAGCATACAAAGATTACAAGAAACAGAAAAAGATATAAAGCCTGAAGAAAAGCAGAGCTGCCCCTGGGCTCAGTTATCAACCTGGATGACAGGCATATGAAAATAAATTGCTTGGTCATTGTAACATTAAACTACGAAAAATCCTCCCCTGCAGAGCAAGACATAATTTATACAGCTTTTCCCCATGAACACTGCTGTCTGCCCTTTCTTAACCCAGAACTCACTACAAGCTCCATATGCTGCATCATATTCAAAACACCAAACACTGAGGTTTGCATACAAGACCATGGCATTATTTGTGCTCTTGATTTAAAGAATTTTAAAGTTATTATTTTAGACTCTTTCATTAGAGCAAGATTGATTCCAGATTGACAGCTGAAAAGTCTCTAGTAGCATATAATGCCATGAATGAATGTGTTGTTTTGTAATCCAGAACTTTCACATATTTCTGGATAGTCCACATATCAATGAGTACTGGCCTAATTATCATTAAGGTTTCTCACTTAAATTACTCTAACTAACAGTTTATAAAAACGGAAGCATAAAAAGCTCATATAATATTACAAATACTTATTACTGCCTCTCACGTAGAGCCCTTAAAAACTGCAAGAAACGACCATGTCTAGCAACCTACTGTTAGGAATGCCACCTTGTGGATAAAAGCTGTATGGAACAACGATTCTAGGTAAATTTCTCTAAAATCTTTACTTGCAAAATACTGGTTTTGCAGAAATGAACCATTCTTATGGTGTTTCAGAACTGCATAGAATTATTTTATTAACCTTTCTGGTAGAAAACTACTGTGAATATGGCTTTCCCATCCTCATCTGTAAAAAAGACTAATTAATTATGCAGGGAGCACTGGTTTCATTAGGAGATGGGATGCATTTATTAGCATTTTAAACAGAATCAGATTGCCACAGATACTTAGTAAAAAAGTCCACTAAATGCCTGCTCTATTTAGATAAAATTTAGTGAATTAGTTTAAAATGTAAAGAAAATACATTTTAATCAAAATATGTTGCTAGAGCAGAACCTAGGAGTACATTTTACCTTCTCTAAGCTTTTATTGGTATATAAAAGGTCAAGTTTAACTATAAAAAGGAAACATTGGATTTTTCCATTTGTCATATAAGTCTTATTATGAGCTGAAAATTAATTGAAAATGGCCATTGGATTGCAAGTTGCTTGTAAAAGCAGAGAGAAAAGGGGTCCAAAAGCATCTAATAAATTTTAAAAGATCTCTTAACTTTTAAAATTAAATAATAATTAGCTACATTCAATAAAGCTGACATTTACACAGCCACTTTCCTCCTGTGCTGTTCACCTCATTTTCATAATGAAAGTATATATAGCCCAAACCATCACAAGGCGTATTGCATAATGAAATTTAAAACTAATGAGCCATATCCTAATAGTCATGAGTCAAGTCTGAGTGTGCATTAGTAGTCCATTTGTAATTCTCTAGAGACAAAAAGAACAAGGCTAAACATATCCAGTAGCCTATTTAGCACAGAACTTGCTCTGTGTACTGATCACACCACCCCAGAACTGAAATGAGTACACAATCTCTAGGTCTTAAACCTCTGTGAAATGCTGTTCATGCTTTTGTTAAAGGCATGCTGTTCCTGGGGCAGCCAAACACGACTTGTGATTTTTTGGTTTGACCTCTTGTGTAACATGGGTCTTATTTGTCTGAATGAGTCCTCTTTCTATCAAATCACATTTTTTCAGGAAATCATCTAATATGTCCAGACTAGGGATGCCTTCACTGTTCTGTTACGTACCTTTATCTCTTTTTGTAACATGTCCAACTTCTGCTTAGACACGCTGGATCACTCTTTCTCTGCTAGGTGGAACAGTTCTTTATTATCAATTTTTCTCCGAAGATGGTTCGTCTAGGCTGATTCTTCTTTCACTAAACTTAGCAGATTCTCTTTGTTGAGACTGTCACGCCAGTGCTTCTTTTTAATACTTTTATTGCTCTCATGACTCTTTTCTGTCCAACCTCCCAGCATTACTGAAAATTATGACTACTGAAATCAGGAATAATATTCTTCCAAAACGTTACACCAAAGTCAAATACAGACAGTAATATTACTTCCCTGGCAGTATTCCCATTTCTGTCCTCAGGATCTCACTGGTCCATTTGGCCACAAGAAATACTGAGAATTCACGCTCAGTTGAGAATGCACATCATCTCCAGACACTATTCAAAGTCAGCATTTCCTACCACAAATTGTTCATCTTGCTAAGTATGTTCTAAACCCTCTATGCTCCTAAAAACATTGGTCTACTTCAGGCCAGAGTGAAATGCAAATTGCTTACAGCTCCTAACAAAGCAATTAATCTTGCTCTGATTAAGTGGCTCCTTAGTAGTTAAGTTTTGTGGCATCTGTAGAATTGAACAGTCATTACTTTATTTCTTCCTATGTTCTTAATAAACTCATGGTTAAGAGCCAAATCCGGTGTGAACTCACATAACAAATGTGTTCAGTTTTTCCTTTCCAATTTACATTTTGAGTTCTTTCAGGTTTGACTCAATTATTGTCATGCTGAATTTTAAATCTGGGGGTGATACCCTACATGTTTCTATAACAATAACTTCTTTAAAATAAAAGAAACTACTTGAAAATCTAAGTCTAGACAGTGACAAAAATATCAGTGACAAAATATCTAAATAAAATGCTAGAGTAACAATTCGTGTGCTATGTAACTGATTTTGTGAAACTTGAGATACACTTTTTATGAAAAATGTGTTCCTATGTTGTACAAGGAAAACACTGTGGATGGTCCCCTTTGTTAAATTTTATAGCATCATACACAAGCAAGTAAATCAGGTGTTACCTTAATTCTGCTGAATAATTTTCCTATACCATCATGAAAAAGACCAGACAGCATCTTAAACACTTATCAGGAAATAAAGCCTTCTCAAGTAAAATGAGCAAACACCTTAGATCTTGGTCCACACTGAGAGTTCTTCAAAAGTTTTAGCTAAATTGGAGAGCAAGACCAAGACAGTTGTCTTTTAGATGGCTGTATTCTGAAAAAATCTGAAGCAACAGCCTCCCAGTTCTGATAAGCAAACTGAGCACATTTGTAACTGCTGTGAAAAAACACAGTGACATTTAAATCCTCCTTAAGCTGCTAATACATGTTCAGAATCAATGGCCCATTCACATTAATTCACTGACATTAACTGCTCATTGCTGTTTCAATCATTCAAGTAATTTTTAAGCCAATGATCCTGAAATGATATTAGAAGTGTACCAAAGTTGCTCCACAACAGCTAACAGACAACTAGCTCATATCTCCACTGAACTAAACATGAATAAGAAACATTAAACAGTCAGATATTTCCTTTTCCATACTAATCCTCAGAATACAGGCTTTCCATGAAAGACTGGACAAGTCTGTGGTGCAATGTAAACAGAGTGTTTAGACATTTGCTATTTTTGATCTGTGTTTCTTTTTTTATACATACTTCCTTCCAGAATGATGCAGATTATTTCACTAAAATCTTAGTCCCAGCAAAGTGAATTTCTGGATTATCATCAACTATACCCCTAACTTCCAAGGAAACACAGGATGGAAAACATCTTTCAAGACTTAAGAACATCAAACTCTGAAACCACTTCTTTTAGTGGATTTTCCTTATAGCAGATTGGTAAGGATTTACAAACGTAATTGCAATGAAAGTGTTATAGTGTGGATCCTGCAGTATTTATTTAGAAAATAATACAATGGATACAAATGAGTAATGTGTATTTCAGGTATGCCAAACATTATATACTTAATAGCAGTGTCTGTTTTTGATGTCCTTGGAAGCAAAGCTGACCTTTTGAACAACGAGAATCTTCCCTGTAGAGTTCCATCAGATAAAATATTCCATCACCTCAAAATCGTAAATAGCAATTCTTTCTATATCATAAAATACTGAGAAAACAGAATTATCTTCTGATGCTCTATCCATCCTTTACCTCACATCACTCTGTGTCACCCTGAGAAGAAATGCTGTGACTAAAGGCAAGTAATGAGAAACTGGTACATCTGTAAGCAAAACAAAGTATTTTCCACAGAAATAGTCTTAAAATAAAAAGTGCAAATATATACATTATATTTCTCCTTAGATTTGTCAAATTTCTCTGTAAGGTTTTTCATATAGTAGCAAGTGTTCAGCAAAGATTTATCTATACAGAAGAATAACAGCTTAACTAAAGCTATGCTGTTACTCTGGGTCAACAAAGAGAGTGGAAATGTGTAGATCTGCATGCTCACGCTGTCAACCTGGATTTTATTGACTGACACCACAACACCCTGCTAGACAAATAGGAGCAAACTGTGTATACAGCAAACCTAAATGGCTTAAAGAATCCTGCTAGCCAGCACAATATAGATCTGCTTTTCTGTACCATTGGCACACCACTTTGCCTTAAGAAGTTAATAGAAAATAATGTATGACAGCATTCAGCGTTCACAGTGTCTGCATGCTGAACACAAGACAGAAAAAAGGGCATTTATGCCCACTCTTTAATGCATTTTGAATCTTTCATAATACTGATAGTGGGGAAAAAAGGGATCATAGCAGTAGCACAATATTTGTTGAACCACAGTATATCACTGACACTAAGAAAATCTGGGAAGATTTTCCCAGATGGGCTAGGAAGAAAGGGGGATTGCTTCCCTCACTATCCTATGTACCCAGAGCCAGCTACTCTGAGCATGCTGGAAATTTTTTCCTTTCCATTCCTACAGGCCCTGCAGGACAGAAGATTTTACACTACAGCTACCCGAACA
Organism: Picathartes gymnocephalus; assembly: GCA_013390045.1. Classification (NCBI taxonomy): domain Eukaryota; kingdom Metazoa; phylum Chordata; class Aves; order Passeriformes; family Picathartidae; genus Picathartes; species Picathartes gymnocephalus. The sequence goes on from WEKY01059650.1 coordinate 174,848, forward strand.
CAGCATTAGCACCAGGTCACAAATACTGTGTATATCCAGGATCACAACATTACTGCAGCATTTTATAAAGTCCATTACTAGGATACAGATGTAGTGCAGGAAAATATGCTTATGCAACTTTTTTCTTACAGGACCTGGATTTTTGGACGGACTTCCATTAATTTCAGTCTTTCCTGTGTCATATTTGGAACATGATGAAAATTCCTCTGTCCTGTGAGGACACTGAATGAGTTAGATCTTTTCATACTAGAGGAGGTTCAGTTGGGCACTTCAGCATGGTTTTCCAATATTTCACTGGTGGTTAGGAAGAGATCGGAGGCTCTCTCTTCACAAACAGCCATATGGAGATGACAAGGGGGAAGCTGCACCAGGAGAAGGTTCATCTTGGTGTAAGAAAGAAATTTTTGAGAACACTCAATCATTGGAACAATCTCCCCAGTAATGTGGAAGAGTCTCCATTGCTGGAAGTTTTTAAGACATAACTGGATTATGTTATAAGACATAGCGTAATCTCATCTAGGCTCCCTTTGTCACAAAAGGTTCGTCCAGATGATGCTTTTAGGTCACTTCCAACTTGGTCTGTTCACAATTCCATGAAAACAAAAAATATTTTTCCAAGTTACTGCGGAAATAGTGAATGAGGTTTGAGCAAAGAACTAGAAAGGTCCTAAAAAAGTATCAAAGAACGGGAGAACCTAGAAAGCTACTGTGTCATACCTATGTTCTCAGCTACATTTAATGATACTGTATATGTATTCACTGCGGCAAAGGCATACCATGCTTGGGACTTTTACCTTACGCTGGAAGAAATTACAATTCTTTAAAATAGTTTGCTAGATGGTGTCTTGTTCACTTCTAGTGTGGCAAAAAATGCAAGCAGGCACACAGAGGAGGCTGTTGCATATGGCAACAGTTCGATTCCCCAAGTGAATCTTGACATGTAGGAAATGTTGCCTATTGAAGAGGCAAAAAAATTGTTATTAATTTCCAGATTATTTGAACCTTAGTGGGAAACACAGCTTCCCATAGCTACATGTCCTTACATCTGAAGACTCCTAGCTCTTTACCTCAAACGGCATGCCACTCAAAACCTCCAATACATCATTTTACCATTTCTCATAGTGTGAAATGTAGTTTATGTCCTTGCGAAATATAATCTTCAATTAGCAGAATACATTTGTCCAAAACTACATTATCTCCTAGGACACTCCAGCCTATTTTTACCTAAAAAAAAAAAAAAAACCAGCAAAGACCCTGTCATTAGCAAAACCACACAGAAGTATTTTAGGTTACATAATGAACACTTCTGATGCTACCACACTGGAATTCATCCTTCACTTTCCTTGATGAGATGCCAAGTAATTTGGCATCTTTCTTCCACTAATTCATGCAGAGCATGAGTAGAATAGAACATCAAGGAAATTAACTTAAGAAAAATATGAAAACAGAAGTTATTAGAACAAGAAAAGCTATATGACCCCAAAGATAAAACATAATACAAAAAATATATGTAAATAAATAGTGAAGTCTGGTTCTTATTTAGGAAGAGGGCTGTTACCACTATCAGAGTCTTCTACGGTACTAAAAAAGGGATTCTAAAGTTGAACGTTCAAATAAAAAACATCTAGGAAAGAGACTACAAGACACTGGAGGAAGAGCCACACCTCAAATATATTAAAAACATTGAATTAGGTATTCTATTTGACACAGGAAAATATTTAGGAGAAAAAGGTGTTAAAAACACAATGACCAGATTTTTTTACTTAGACGCTGGCCACACAATACATAAAAAACATTATACAAGAAGGTAATATATCACAAAATTCAATGGTTCAAGGATTAACAATACAAGGATACTTTAATCTTTGTAGTGAAATCAACCCTCATTAGTAACATATGAACACCATTATATTATTATGTTTCAGTGCCCTAAGTAAAATGAGTTTAAGTTTAATTAAACATCCACTGACCAAAGGTTCACATCATTGTTGCAACAAAACCAGAGCTGTTAGTTCCAGAAAGGTCAGACTTCATTATCTGCCTCCTTCCATCAAGGATGCTTCAGGCTTGTGAAGGAGACAGCACTGCCAAGGAAAGACAGCAGTGCTGGCATCTCTAATATGTATGATTTGCAAAACACTATTCCAGTTTTTTAGACTCTCAATTCACAACCTCTCACCACCACTAGAAACCTCACATGTGACTTACAAATACTGTAGAAAGCTTGACAACTGAATACAAAACTGTGTGATATGCTGTGGATTGGACACAGGGCAGATGAATGATGGCTTCAGTAAAGCATGCAGCTTGCTAAGAAGGTACTGCAATGGTGGACATTGGATCAGTTGCTCAAAAAGCTTTCATAAAATGATTTTGAATTAAGGTTTCTATATGAGACATCAGCACACTCATATCAGCAGCACAGACCTGGTGATCCCCATTTCCTGTCTTTTTCAGGGTCTCTAATAGGCCCCAGTGGATTGGAGGCAGAGCGCTGTAAGAACTCAGCAAGTGAAGCTGACTTAATGGATTCTGATTTATTTCTGCAATCCTCAAGGCCCTCAAGATAGCAGGTGCAAACTTAGAATAATGAGCTGTAGATGAAATAATAATTGGGCAAGTTCTGTCTTGTAATCGATCTGCAACTACTTTAGCAACAGCTGTGTGTGTATCCAAAATATATCCTGTAGTACTGTACACAGAGTGAATGGCAGCCAGACAGTCCTCATCAGAGCACCAGCCAGCTACTAAGTCTTGCTGAAGCTTTCCAAGTAGATCTTTCCGCAACTGGAAGTGGCCCTGATTTTCAAGCTGATTAAATAATTGTGTCACCAGTTGTCCATCTTCATTAGCAATCAGGTGTAAGAATCGCTCAAGATTGGAGGACTTCAAAATATCTACTGCTGGTGAAAAAGTGGAAATTAATTTTCTTCCCCTCAAATCATAAACACCTGATCTTATGAAGTCAGTCAAAACATTGTTTACATTGGAAGCAACAATACATTTTCTAATAGGAATTCCCATCATTTTAGCATAGAAAGCAGCTAACATGTTGCCAAAGTTTCCCGTAGGAATGCAAATATCTACAGGGCTTCCAAAAGAAATAATACCTTGATGAATGAGATCAAGGTATGCAGAGGCATGATAAATTATCTGAGGAAGCAGTCGTGCCCAGTTTATGGAGTTTGCCGCAGCTAAAGCTGTTCCATATTCTACTGTAAGAAAGCCAGTAAAATCAGAATTAGTAAAGATTTCCTTTATAGCTGTCTGGCAAAAATCAAAATCAGACTTGACACCCACTGACCAAGCATTTTCTTTCTGACAGCCAATCATTTGTGATTTTTGAATTGGGCTTACTCCATCCTCAGGAAAAAAATTCACCAAAGCAATCCTCTGTTTGTCAGTGTCATGAAGACGACTAAAGCCATCTAGAACAGCACTCCCTGTGTCCCCAGAAGTAGCTACCAGAATCAAGTAATTGCAACTTCTGGGAATGCAGTAGGCAAATAAATGTGGCACCAACTGTAATGCAAAATCTTTAAATGATGCTGTTGGTCCATGAAATAACTCAAGAAGGAACTGATTGCCTGCCAGATGCCTAACTGGGGCAACTTTAGAACAATTGAAGTTTTCTCCATAAGCAGTTTCAATAATTTCTGCCAGCTTAGAAGCAGGAATATCAGCAGGATGTATGCATCGTTCTAGTATCACCTGGGCTCTTTCAATGTAAGTTGCTTCTATCAGACCTTGCCATTCTTCAGCAGTGAATTTTGGAAGTCCCCTCTCAGGAACAAAGAGTCCTCCATCAAGGGCTAAGCCCTGAGTAACAACGTCACTGAAATATAATTTATGAGATTTTTCTTTCATACTCCTTCCAGATCTACTAGACCTCGTTGAAATGAAAGTTTCCAGATCTGAGTCTTGGTATCTCTTCACAGCATCAAGTACCTTTTCTGCTACAACCTCTGCTGCAACATCTCCTCCACAAAGAACACGGATGTCAAACCACCTTTTGTAGAACTGCTTCCTAAACTGAAGTACATCCTTGAGAGAAATACCAGGAGACAGGCCCACGATACGATCCATATCCTTTGATTTCAGCCTGCTCATAATGACTGTTGTGGGCACATCCAGGTATACAACTATTCCATTTTTCTTTATGTGCTGCATGCCAGCAGCATGCATTGGATTGGACCCGCTAAGGGAAATTACACTTCCAGATGCTGAGAACTTCAACAGGGCTTTTCCTTCCTCCTCTAGAAATTCCTCATAACCAACATCCTGCAGTTTTTCTGACACACTCATGTTCCAGGTTGTTTCAAGGACATTGTCATCTATGTCTATGACAGGGCAATCCAGTTTCTGGCCTACTATTCTCCCAATCGTTGTTTTCCCAGCACCTGGAGGTCCCATCAGGATAATATTTTTCTTTCCAATAAGAGAATGACTTGAGAACCATGACTTCCATATCTGTGCAAATGCAACAGGTCTTGAAAGCATCAGTTTTAAATACATGCTAGAAAGACTGTTTTGGGTTATTAGTCTTAAAGGCTGATACCGAAAAATGTGAAACATCTTCTGATGAGTTATTGTGGGGTTTTTTTCCAAGACAACTTGACAATCCACTTAACTGCTTCGGAAAGAAACAAAACAAAACAACAAAACAAAACAAACAGTAACAAGTCCTTCAGCAAACACCCAGGAAAAAACCCTCAAGGATATAAAATTTAGAAAAGACTTCAAACATAAATCCAGCTATGACTTCACCAGTGCCAAGGAGGTATTTTTCAGAGTCAGACTCACTCCCCCCTCCTACATAGTTCCAGCTTGTTTCCAGTGACAAACCCAACTTCAAAAAGTCCATATCCTCAAGGTAATAAAAGACATCCAAGTCTATATCCAACACTATAATACTGATTGCAAATAATATTGCTTATAGGAATTCAAAATCAGTTAGTTTTTCTTCTAGTAGACTTGCTTTTAACTATACGTTTATAAGTAATGATTAACTTGATTACCTTCTTGTAGTCAAAATGTTCACAAAATATGCACAACTTTATTTTAATCCTTTATTTCTAAAAAAAACAAATGCAAGACCCACTTAAATACACAGATAACTCACAGTCTTGTGCAACAGCAAGGCTGGCTGAGTTGCATTCAAATCTCTTCTGAAGGGATGGCAAACCAAGCAAGGGATTTTTGAAGAACACCTATACTGGAATTGTATTGAATGTAATTTGGGGATAGAGAGGGGAGGAGAGAGAGAAAGACAGACAGAAAGAAATCATGAGGACTCTACCCACAAAAAGAGTAACTAAGAAGGATGGATTTCCAACAGAGCAAGAAACTCCCAACATTGTGCTTCGTTTACTTAGAGAAATAAACATGAATATCAGCACTAATTGGAGCACATGACTTGTCTGCAATGTTTGGAGCAAAGGGGGAAAGACTCTCAAAATCTCCCTAAAACTGAGAGGGGGGCAAGGGGAAGAGCATTTGCTCGCTTCTATGGAAAGACAAGCTTGCAAACAGTCTGTGTTTCCACCCAGTGCTGTGACCTGACAGATATACTGTAATTACAAGGCATAGATCAGAGTAAAGAGGGGCATATCATACTGTCCAGGTTTTTTTCTTCAGTCCTTGTAAAATATAAGGGGTCATCCTGTGTAGATGCAATATAAGATAGGTTTTATAAATATTTAATAAAAAAGGGTTTTAAAAACCTTTATAAACCCTTAATAAAAGGAAAAACAAACTGTGAAGAGTAATTGTAATATCCAGTATTACTCTAAAACTCTACTGCAACAGTAATGCACTCTAGTGCATACAGAAATAAGTACATATTCCTTTTAGGGACAGAAAGAGATCTTCATATTAAACTTGCAGATGTAAAAAAGTTATATTCAGGAGTAAATAAACCCAAACTCAGTATTTTAGTGACTTTATTTCTTGAACGTTAGAATCACTTCACACACTGTGTATGAACTAAGGGAGTGAAAAACACCAAGCACAGAGTCCTGCCTGCCATGTCCTGCTCCACTACAGGTTAACTTTGAGTTGCAGTCGCTTGGTGTGCATTACACAAATAATGGGTGTAACATCTGGCCTGCTTTATGAATTAGGCCACAGGTATTGTTTAAAATCAACTTGAGTTTTGCACCCACCCACATAAAGTGCATGTACATAGAAGGCTGCAAGCACTGAATACAACCCATTTCTTTGAAATAATTTTTTGTCCACTGGCAAAACTTTAACAGTAAAAACGGCTCAAATGATCCACCCACCCCACTTTAGATACAAACTCCATGCCAAAAGGGTGGGGTTGTTGCAGCACAGCTTACACGCACACCCAGTGACATTTTGCTTTGGCAATACAGCTCGACATGGACGCGGACAGCACCTACACACCTTTAGCCGTGACCCACAATTTTAACAACCACCGCCGGTGACAGGCGCTCTAATAAATACTGGGCCTTGTTACTTGGATAGACACGAGACCAGCCCTCAAACCACGCTCCTGCAGCGGCTCCTTCAAGGAGTCAAAGCGCGGATGGGAGGAGGGAGGGAGCCGGACGGACCGCACCTACCCCACCCGGCCCCGGGCTGCCACCTCCGCTCGCTAGCGGCGGCACGGCACGGCACAGCCCTGTCCTGTCCTGTCCTGTCCTGCCCTGTCCTGTCCCCCTGTCCCGGCTGGTTCCACCCCCGGCCCCCGGCGCCCTCAGCGCGGCGCGCGCACGTACCGGCGGGGGCGGGGACCGCTGCCACAGGTACCGCGCACGCGCAGTCCAACGGCCCGGCGCGCCCCGGCTCCCCCCGCGCCGCGCGGTGCTGGC